>JAFBJR010000587.1:578188-614084 GCA_016785285.1 Brachirus orientalis
AATGTATGATATTATATAAGAACATTCTCCAGTGGCATTTAAAGGAATGTTTGTCTGACTCAGAAATTTCTCAAGGTTACAGAGCGACAGCTTGTGTTGCTTTGTATATGTTCCTGCTGCTGCTTCTAATTAATGCTCATGATAATAACAAAGCGTCTGTGACGATCAGAGGCAGCAGCACAATCAGTATATCCTCACCTCACTGTGACAGTGCTTTTGTCTGCCTTTTTCTTTTCATTTATTGAGGTTAAATCTTAAATTCACCTCACATTTGATGCAAGTTATCTTACTTTAAGTGGTTTTTAAGTGATTCTGATGCTGCCTGGTGTTTTATTGGCCTCCATGCTGCACAAAGACACTTTTAATGAAGGTTTTTGAAAATCGGTGATGATGGTGAGATAATTGGGCTGATTTGGCTTCATTTAAACACTGGATAATTCCAGGTACCTAATCTGAACCCATCGTGCAGATTGGTGCGGAATAAAGAGTGTGTCTTTTTGTGTTGATGACCAAAATGAAGAGAACAGCATGAAGTAGCTCCCAGCAACATATCAGATTATTTTAATCACCGTCACTTTACCATAAAGTGAGACTTTTACAGTTTCTGCTGGACTCTAAACATAAAAAGTTTCATATTTCGGACGCTGTATTCAGCAGAAAATGTACAAGTATTATATCTTCAAGGCCTTCCACTGAGAAAGTGTTTACAAAAGGCAAGTGGTGAGTTTATGATGAGTCGTAAAAATGTGTTGACATGGAGAAAATGTCTCCAGTTAATGTGCGCGGCCAAAACAGCTCAAAGGACAGTGGCAACAAGAGAAATTAAATGAAAACTCGAACACTTTGTTCTCGCCTCAGATTAATCATCACATCACTTTTCACCTCACAAAGTTGTCTTGGAGCTAAAAGCTACTTTAGCTCTTATCTGCAGTATATAGTATATGTGTTCATGTTTAGGTAAATTAGTGTAATTTAAAGAATGCTACATTGGCTAATCTGCCCTTTATTTTCTCTCTCTCTCTCTCTCTCTTTCATCAGGTGACTATGTGTTGATGACAGTTTACTTTGACCTCAGCAGAAGAATGGGCTACTTCACCATCCAGACCTACATCCCCTGTATCCTGACTGTGGTCCTGTCCTGGGTCTCCTTCTGGATCAAGAGCGACGCCACGCCTGCAAGAACGGCACTAGGTAACACAACAGCACCACCTATCTGCCACTGATAGGACTAGCGTGCTGCTTGGGCAGCATTTTTCAGTCCAAACCCGAGTTTTGTCTGAGCCTGAGTTGAATACTTTATGAGAATAATACAGTACAATTTCAGACTCTCCTCTAAATTAACTCTTGTTGAAGCATAACATTGATAACTTCAGTGACATAATCCAACTTTTGTGGTTTACTTTGAAGTTGTTGTGGAGTACAAGTCTAGCTATGGATGATTGCAATAGCCTGCGTGTTGCGTTCAAACTCCAGTAGTACTACATAAAGCCGAACAAATTAAAAGGTCTTGATTCTTGTGATTCTTTTATAGTTACAGTAAACTTTCCAGCAGGGCGGAAGAAGAAACAGCATCATATTCCAGTTAGCTAGCACCTTGATAGGCTAGCCTCTTAAATAAAATGGTGCTAGGTAGCTAGCATACATTTAGCATGTCTGGCTTACCAGCTAATACATGTTGATGTAATAGTTAAACAGGTTAATTGCATTGATTAAATATATATGATAATATCAAAACTGACTTAAGTGTCACTTAAATATTTTCATTAATTCCCAGAAGTTTGCAACCCTATTTGCAACATAAATGGTGTTTTTGAATGGGCAGTTTACTCCTTCAGTTCTGAAGGAAATATCTGAGGCACCATAAAAAGACGGTAAAGATTTGACGAGAGGATAAAAAGGTTCCTGCCTCGGCTCATTGGAGTCACATGAGGTAAATTAAAGAGGAAATTGGTGGCAGAGTTTGACAATTCCATTTCAGTCTTGGGTTAGATGGCCTTTTTTGACTGGTAAATGTAATATTAGCGCTAAGACTTTGTTCTGGAGTGAAGTTCATTCTTACAAACATTATCTGTGCACGAAGCTGTCCACGCTGTGACCTATTTTTGATTATTATTTAAGCCTTTTAGCTTTTTCTTTTCTTTTCCTTTGCATGAATGGACATTCATGCTTTGAATGATGTCCTCTCCTGCTGCATGGCTGCCTATAGTTCATTTACTTTCCTGTGGATGATGAAGGTGATGGTTTTCCCATTTAAGCTGAAATTCCAGGTAGGGCTGGGTGATATGTCTTGTAACCATTATCACAATATTTTAGGATATATCGCGATACACAATATATACCTCAATAGTTTGAAATCTCCTCTACATCACTGTATAAAATTGTTAATTGACATCTTGGATGCACAACACTGACTCTTGTATTAAATTAAATACAGTAAACTATTTTTTTGAACCAGGCAGCTTAACCCATACACTCTTTAAAAAATGAAAATAAATAATTACATGGTAGGCCTTCCAAATGTGCAGTAACTCTCATAACCATAATCAAGCTTAATCCAGTGTAAAAGTGCCATCAACAACAATCACTGTGAAATAAAAAACTCTATAAATTAAAGTGCACATTTTTCTGCTTGATTGATCAACAGATCATTTTCAGAACAGTAAAATAAAACTAGTACAGTGGTAGAAGTCCGGGCTGTGTCTGTGAAAAACCTCTGAACAATAAGTGTCACATCACAACAGCAGCTTGCGAGTCTCTCTCTCTCTCTCTGTGAAGCCTATGGCTCTGGTCACAGACAGACCGTGATATTTTTCCCTCTCGTCCTCATACATTATTTGTTTCCTCGCATTGCGCTTTATGTGGATGGGAGGGAGCGTCCCATCAGGTGTGCACAGACTTTTAGAATGATACAGGCTTCACATCAGTGTCTCCAAAAGTCTCCAGTAACACCAGAAAAACTCTCCAGATTTGTCACTTTTTTTGAAAAAGAGTCGCTAGAAGGTCTGAATACTCACTAAATATAGTGACAAAGTCACTAAGTTGGCAACACTGCGTGTCCAAAAGTTTTAGTTGGACAGGGGAGCGAGCAGTGAGAGGAGCACGAGGAGAGAGACAGAGAGGTGAGACTTAAAAGGGAACCGCATGCAGAAGGCTTAATTATTATGTCCATGACAGTTTGTACTTGATGTTGGCGATATTAACTATTAATACATTATACAGTATGGCGCGATATATCGAGTATATATAATATATCTCACACACACATATATATGTTTTGCTACAAATACCTTTTTAAAAAGTGGTGAATAAACAACCAACCAATGCTGCCACTTCCACTGAACTGCTGTAAAAATGAGCATAGCATAAATTCTAACATAACAACACACTGTAGCCACAATAGAGCTTTATGTGGAAGAGAACACTAATGAACCATAGACTGTATATAAAAATGGATGTAGTCTTCTGGCCAACCAGGAAATGAGAATGAACTGAATAGCCACTAGGAGGCAAAAGAAAACTCTGTTTCAGTGGAAATCAATTCCATTTAAACTAAAAAAGTTGGGAAGCTGTGTAAAATGTAAATAAAAACAAAATGAAATAATCTGCAAATCTCATAAACCCATATTTTATTCCCATTAGAACGAAAACAACATATTGGGTGTTGAAACTGAGACATCTGGAAAGAATGTGTAAGCTGCTGAAATGCTGAAAAGAACACAGAGGTTTTAGAGCAACATATGCTTCCATGTCGACAATGTATCTTTCAGGGAAGACCTTGCATATTTCAGCAAGACAATGCTAAACCATATACTGCATCCATCACAACAGCATGGCTTTACAGGTGAAGAGTCCTGGTGCTGAACTGACCTGCCTGCAGTCCAGACCTTTCACCAATAGAAAACATTTGGGACATCATAAAACAAAAAATCCAGCAACAAAGACCCAGGACTGTTGAGCAGCTAGAATCCTGCATCAGACAAGAATGGGACAACATTCCTTTCCTAAAACCCCAACTCGTCACTTCCCAGTTGTTTACAGACAGTTGTTCAAAGAAAAGCGTATGCTATACAATGGTGAACATCACCCTGTTTGAGATGTGTTGCTGCCATCAAATTTAAAATGAATGGTTAAATGTCTCCGTTTCAACATATGATATGTTTTTGTTCTATTGCGGATAAAATATGGGTTTATGAGATTTGCAAATATTGCATTCTGTTTTTATTTACATTTTACACAGTGCGCCAATGTTTGTGAAATTGGGTTGTAATTTCTCTAGGTTTTTGTTAATTATTTTCCCATTTACAGGAAATATACTGGTGTCATCCAGGAGGTGACATCTGTGTATTTCTAGTTGCAAAACGTCCCTAGCACCAAACTCAAACCTATGTCTACTATAAGCTACTATGAGTAGCACTTTCATGTTGTGCTATGCATTTGTGTCATGTTTTCAGACATTTTGCTTTGATTATGTCATTTCAAAACATTTATTATCAGTACACAATGAATCCTGGGATTGGTTGAGCTGGGAAAGGATCCACTCAGCCTACGTGTTGGATACTTTGTTGCTAAGAGAAGGGTGGATGCAATTGTCAGCTGCAGTTGGATGAGCCATTCACAGTTGAGTTGTTGAGTTGTAACAGAGTCAGACTTTGAATTCAGCCTGAAAGAGAAGGGGGCCTGAATTGAGATGTAGCTTATACCTTTTCAAGATAGAACAAGATATGGAAATATGGAAGACAAGAGACACAAAAAAAATATATAGCCAATAAATGTTTAATCCTGAGAAAGCACAGGACTCGACAATCCAGTCGAAAAGCAGGACCACACACTTGGTGTTTAATCACACAATTTCGGGAGATTACAGAGACACGCGTGATTTGAAGTGACTTCAGAATGTAAACAGACATGGAGGCTGTCAGGCGGACTGTCAGACGGACTGTCAGGCGGACTGTCAGACGGACTGTCAGGCGGACTGTCAGCGTTAGTAGCTGTTGTGTGTGCAATGTTTTGTGCTGTGAAACAAAAAAAACTGAATGAAGTCATGGCTGAGAAGACGGAATTAACTTGGCTTGTAAAAGTTATGGTTCTAAACAAAAGTACACATCTGTTTCCCTGTCAACTCAGTCTCATTGGCTATTGTGGGTTTTTGCTCACGGCTCCAATTGCTGTTCAAGGCCAGATCAGGACCGAAATCTGGACAGTACTCCTCTAGTGTGGGGTGGGCTTTAAACGAAAGAAAGTTAATCAGGAGGTTGAGGATGTCAGCAGGGTCGGACTTAATTAAAGAAAAAAAAAATCCATTGCCCACGGGCCCACATGTGGTCTGAGGTCAACCGGCCCATTTTGCCAGATTTTACAGATTGCCAGCTCGAGTCTGGATTTCAGGATACTGCAGCTCTGTAATAATTTACAAACTTGTCCAAAGCGAGGACCAGATATATTCAGTCTGTAAATTTTTAGAATATATATCTCTCGATCAGCGAGAATTTAAAATGACAGCAAACACAATTGACGGTTGAATCCAGCACCGGTCCTGTTCTTCGGCTGCCAACACGTCACATGACGTCCAGAGCTCTTTTGGTAGCTGTACCGAAAGTTTTTTTTTTTTTTTTTTTTTTACAAATGTTACTCTAGCTTACAAAATTTCTCACTTGACCCCAGATGTGACTTCTTTGAGCTCAGACTAAGTTCACTGCTGCTGTCACTTGAATGTACGTGTGCAGTAATTTAATTCCATTCCATCCCCACTGCCCTTCATCGGCCTGTCAGTCAGCCAATATTACAGAAGGTCATCTGGAACATCACTGCGGTAATAAAGAAGTTATATTGAAGTCTCATCCATCTGTATTCATTCACGCCAGGAGCAAAAAAAAAAAAAAAAGACTGAACTTTACTCAGACTAACAGGATTGGGGTTTATTGCTGGAGAATGTGCACTTTTTTTCCCCTCATATTGCAAGTTAAGAAAGCTTTTCATAATAAAAGACTTGTTTATTTTACACTCAGGTAAGTTGACACAGTGACAGCTGAACATCAAAACAGTGCATAGCAGATGAGATGAAGGGAGACGACAACACAGAGATTTTATTTTCAGTGTGTTTGAAGGAGAGACAAATATGTGCTGAATTATAAAAATAAATAAATAAAAGAGAATTAATTTGACTTTATGAATAAATCAGAAGCTTCAGAACTACACAGAAAATGTTATTGCATATTAATTTGGCTGTATTTAATATTAAAGCTAGCACATTTTTGTGTCATTATTGAGCAATAACCACAAATGTTTCATGCCGGACCCTAACCCTGGTGTAAATTTAATTTTTTTCTAAAAAAAATCTACTAAATCAGCCCTCTATGATACCTTTAAGATATGTTTACGTCTTTTTCTCACTGTTTTATGGACTTTTTCAAGAGGAAAGTTTATAAACCACTCCCTGTCAGACACCAAAATCCATAGAGAAAACAGCACACAGGAGTTGTTGATCCACTGCTGCCTCCATCAGTAAGTTCAAATGTGTTATTTTGTTTTTAATTCTGTGTTGGAAATTCTTTGTTTATATTTACCTCAATGACACAAAGTACATGAGGCAGCAGTAGACCAGCAGCTCCTGTGTCCCTGCAAGCTAAAATCATTGATTTTCTCTATGAACTTTGGTGTGGGAGAATGAGTGTTTTACAAACTTCAATTGCCTCTTGGAAAAGTCTGTCTAACAGTGAGATAAAGATGTGAACATAATCTCAAGATGCAGAAACAGACATAAACTGATGCAGATTTTGTGAATGAGTCAGTGGCTGCAATCTGTTTTTTAACCACAAAAACACGTGAACTATCACTTT
Organism: Brachirus orientalis; assembly: GCA_016785285.1. NCBI lineage: Eukaryota > Metazoa > Chordata > Actinopteri > Pleuronectiformes > Soleidae > Brachirus > Brachirus orientalis. The sequence goes on from JAFBJR010000587.1 coordinate 585,025, forward strand.
AAGGTGAGTTATATCACCATGCTGCATGTCTTCCTCTCCATCACTCTCAATCTCCATCAACAACCAAAGACAGCTGAAGCTCCGTGTAGGTGGGTGGATGGTGGTGTGATACACAAGCAGAGGCAGTGAAAGGCCTGTGATCTCCCTCACACAGCAGGTAGAGCTGAGCTACATCAAGTTGTCCTCGTCAAACATCCACATTCAGCTCGACAACAGAAAGTTGTTGGTCTTTCTTCTCCCGTCTTTAAGGTCAGGCCTGATGCTGAAGGCTGAAAGTGAAGCGATAAAAGGTACAAAGACAAGTGTGAAAGAGAGCGAAAGGCCTTTGGCGGGGACAAATGTCAGCACAGGGAGGTTAGAGGATCACTCTGATCGCAGAAAGGTCCATGTCCAGTCAGGCAGTGTGACCTGACAAGCTGCCAACGTGTTCTAGGCAGGATTTCCAAAGATCTGTCACTCACCTGCTTGTCTTTCAGCAACAGGGAGGGCGTTGGGTGAGCAGAGGGAGGGAAGTTAGAGAGCTGAACTGCGGCTGATTTCCATTAGACCCCAATCTCTGCAGCTGAGATGGATCCTGGCAGAGATACAAGAGAGGGTAGCTGATGGGAAATAAACCTGCCCCATGGCACTGTGGTTGTGGAGTTAATTGAACTTGGGTGTGACATCCATCACAGTGCACGGAGTTATCCAGGGTAATGTAGAATATAGCAATGGCAGAGATGTATTTTCCTCCGACGGTGGTAGTTTTACTTTGCTTTTGTTACAGTTTTGAAATAGCTTGATTGATTTAAATTGCTGTTGAACGTTGTGTCCTTGACATCCATCCACCCCGACTCTAAAACACACCATTTCCTGTTTCCTCCTGAGACATAATTCATCCAGAGGATTTGTCTTGATTTATACCAAATACTGCACCGCTGTTAACAAAAATAGCTTGCTTCTCACAATAAAATAAAGATTTCCCTGCAAGCTGCCATTCACAACCACACATTGTTGATATGTCTGTCTGCTTGGATGTAGGAGCTGACAATGTTCCTCATGGGAACACCGTCACTCTGACTGTGTATTGAAAAGATCTGAATCTGGGGCTGGGGAAAAGTTTAAGTAAAATGATTATTGTCCACTTCATTCTTTATAAGCATTATTCATTCATTTTTATAACCAATTGAAACTTAAGGAGTTATTACTAATAATATTTTTCCATGAAATAAATTGCAAATTTGGAGACCTAAACAAAATTTTGCAAACACATCAATCATGGTTAAAATTTACATCTTTGGTTTGTTGAATGGGCGTAGTAAAATGAAAATTGGAGGGACAACAACATTGAAAAAAGCTTTTATAAGGCAATTTTTGTGTGATATGTTTCACGTGCATGATCGAAAATTGGTACACGTGTTAATCATGTCAGGACAGTCAAAGAAGTCGATGAGGACTCTACCCTAAATCATCCAAGAAGGTGACCAGCCATTTTTGTTATTATTAGTCCTCTTCTGCCAAAATCATCCCACAGTTTTGAGAAAAACCACATCACCTCCTATATCAAAACGTATGGTTTGAGCAGGTGGTGCAGCAACAAAAAGTGTGGAAAGACTGCAGAAGATTTTCTCTTTAGAATGAATGGAGTAGGGTCTAAAAAATGATCATAATCCAGCCTAATTTGGAGCCTCACAGTATCATCATACTTTAACGAAGAGACATAGTTGAAACTTTAAACAGGTCACAAGACATGATATTTTATTTTGGTAAAATTGATGTTTTAATAGCTATTCTGGTTTTTAGAAAATTGCAGCTTAGATTTTGTGCTTTTTTTTCTTTTTACCTTTTCTGATTTTGTAATGTAATATGCATGTGTCTTGCGCCATGTGTGAGGTCATTGACGATGTCACACACTCTAGCTGAGGTCCATGAAAGAGTCAGAGACAGACTGGAGAATCTAAAACCATGTCACCATGGTGATCAACCAGAAGAGTTTCTACTCTACAGTATTATAGCATACACAGCAATACAGTATAAAAAGAAAAATGTAAAATAGTACTGTAAAAAAAATGCGGGTTTAAGTATCTGTGAGTACTACAAATTAAATTAATTAAATGACATCTTTTTTCTGTGTGTTTTTAAAGAAGAAGAAAGTAAAATAGCATTAGAAAGAGTTAGATAAGGTCAGAAATTAGGCAATATTTAATGTGGGAAAGATTGTAATTAGTTGGGAAAAATACAGCTAAATGCACTGCTTATTGCTTTACATTTAACAGTTGAATTAGGTCATAAACATTCTGTGGCTATATTCTAGTGGTCGACCAATATGGGTTTTATTTTTATGACTGATACTGACTTTTAGAAATTGGATAATACCCGATGCTGATTTTATTGGCCCATTTGCTGTTTTTTTTCCCTCTATATAATAAAATCTTTAAAATAGTTACATGATGAATAATACAAGAATTAAAAGACAAATGGTTTATTTCTCCAGTTCACATTTCGTGTCTGCACTGCGATTAGTATTGTAGTGATTATAAATGTCACAGAATGTTGAAAAACATTGAAAACTGTCTCTCCAGTCTGGAAATGATGATGTTTTCAGATGTCTTGTTTTGTCCACATACCAAAATAATTCACTTTTAATGATTTCTTTGTTTATATGGAGAGAAGAAATCTCATTTTCATAGAAGAAACAACACTGAAACTAATGATTAGTTATGAAAATAGTAATTAAGTAATCAATTAATATAGGATTTATTCGAGAAACTGAAGCCAGCCCTAAAATTAAAATACTGAATAAACTAAATATGGAATTCATGAAACAGGTCAACAAGAAGATGAAAACAATAAAGTTTAGTGACTTTGCAACATTTATCAAGTTTCTGAGAAAAAAAATAATTTGCACCAATTCCTATTATTATAAAAATGGCAAATATTGTTCCTATTAGTCAGCATAACGCATTAATCAGTATTAACTGGGCAATAAAATACTTGCAGTTATCACTTGTACACAGGGTTTCTAGCACATACCTGTTAAAACGTTATATGAGTTCCATTTTTAGTTAAGCAAAAGCAGTAGCAGAACATTCACACAGCTTTAATGTGTTAATGTACTATAAATAAAATTTAGAGAAAAGTAAGTTCTCCGATATTAAACTGCTCAGAAAATAAATGAGATTTTCTGTTTATTTATTCAGTGGGGACTACGTGTGCTGGTCCATGTGACTGATCACATATGCACACAGGAGACACTGGGCATCAAACACCTTTTAATCAGATTACACTGAAGACACCGTTTTAATCCTAATCATTCATTTTAAACCATCAATGTAATGACTGTAAACAAATGAGGCCTGTGTGGATGACACTGTCAGATCCAGTATATGCTGCAGTGCAGTTTTACTATGTATCAACACACAACACACTTTTATTCCACTTCAACACTTCCAACTACATCATTTTACTTTAACTTGTGAGAAATTATATTCACTGCTGTGATCTTTTATTTTTATTCTGCATTAGTGCATTTTTAATCTTTTTTTTTTTTAACTAAACAGATGCTACAACAGTTGTTTGAAGCTTCAGACCTAAAGTGTCACTGCAATTCATATTTTTTTGTTTAAGAAATTATGAAATCATTTTTTTTTTTTTTTTTTCAATTAGAATTTGAACACATTTGATTTAAAATGAAATGTTAAAAAAAAACAAATTACAAATTACAGCAGTAGTTGCATGAAGCATTTAACTTAAAACTTAATTGCAGTTGTTTTTCATAGTTTTAATTTAGTGTCCATGTTGGGTGCCAGCGTCCTGGGTGACGGGCACCCTACATGGACATTAAATTAAAACTATGACTTGTCACTATGAGTGGTCACTCCTGCAGCACTCCTGGTCCCATTCATCCTATCTGAGGGTGACATTGGTACAGTCCCCCGCCCAGATTCCCTGAGTGAGAACCCCTGCACATATACACAGATATGCACATTCTCACACAAACGCACACATTCTGTTACATAATAAAATTAATTCAAACTGATACAGTCATTGTAGGCTCAGCTACCCTTTCTTCATGTGGTCATTACCCATAAGTGTAGAAATTGTGCTTTTTTATTCACGTGAATGTCAGTGCCGTTACTGTTATTGTACTATTAACCTGTACTGTCCCTTGTATTATTTTTCTTGTTTTTCGCTCTCTCACTCTGTCTGTCTGTTTCTCTCCCTCCTTCCAGCTCACTCCTCCATCTTCCCTTCCTGTCTGTCCACTCCGCATCCCCCTGTCCAGTCCAGTTACCCCACATCACACAGTCAGAAAATAAATAAATAAGAAGAAAAATAATAATAATAAAAACAGGGTGAGTATCACAGACTCTCCCTGTGCACAGCAAATCTGTTTGACACCACAAGGCATCCTTGTATCCATGTCCTAGGAACTGGACAGGATGGGAATATACTGTATATCGCAATTTTTTTTTGTCCCCAAATGTTAATGCAGATATGAGAAGATGCAAGCAGAAATAAATGACATATTTCTGCGTTTTTGAGATAAATATATTTGAAGTCGATCTTAAAATTCACAAAAGAATCTGAATTTGATTCTACCAAAATTTCAAAATTGACAACAAAATTAGTGTTGCTGAGCGAAACCAGGTAAAAGAGAAGAGGACGAAACAGAGTGAATGCAACATTTTTTGTGGAAACAATGCATTCTTTACATAAAACCTTTTAAGAACGAAAATGAAAAATTGTTGTAGAAAAGAAAGTTTTTTTTTCACTTTGTGGATAAAGGCATATGCAAACTAAGCGCCCAATTGATTTCATGCCACTCGCCAGCTAATATCATGTCATAACAGCTTGCATCATAAATACATTTTTATTAGTGATGGCAACAACTGATCTTTTAGGTGTACAGAATCTTTCCAATTCGTTCATTAAAAAGATTAGTTCACCAAATCGTTCAGTTCTTCCTGCATGACCGCAGCACAGACTCACTCGCTGAACTGACACACAGCTTAACGGGTTGTGATTCATCTCACTGTCGCCAGCTGTCGGCAGTGCTGTCGCTAAATACGCCAGACTCCTCTGTTAAATGTTAAGATTTTAGAAATTTCCTTAATAAATATTGGAGATTAACACATCTTTTCAGGGGATTTGCTTTTTTTTAAGTAATCTACAGTTCGGGATGAATCGGCATTGTTTCTGGATTTGCTGAGGCTGATTCTGACAGTTTAAGCCACTGATTCACTCAGGGCGCACATATTAAGTTCAGTCAGTTCACCAGTACGTACGTGGCGAGGGCTGACTCAACTGAAGAACCGGTTAAGTGCTGTTTCCTCGCTATGAGAGGAACTAGGAGCTGAATGGGTTATGATCAGCTCACTGTCACTGGCTCTTGTTAGGGCTGTCACTAAATACACCAGCCTCCTCTGTTAAACAATCATTTAAACAAGATTTAAAAAATTTCCTTGATAAATGTTGGAGATGAACTGGTACGTGGCGTGCGCTGCTGACTCTTTCAGTAAGGGAACAATCACATGATGAATTTGTTCACAAACTGTTTCCTCGCAGTGAGAGCATCTGTGTCAGTCTGCTGTTTTTGTCATGTGTAGGTTTCAACAAACATGCAGTGGAAACTATGAAAGCCGTCAGAGTGCTGCACTTATAAATATAGTCAAATCTTCCATTAATAATCACAGAAACGTTTTCCTGTGTTTGTGACGCTCTGAATTTTCCACATTATCTACTGACTTGAAACATACAATAACTTTACTACATCCATTAGTTTCTGACTTACCTGAGTGAAGTTAAATTTAGATATTTAATTAATGTACAGTGTCCTCTCTTGTCCTCTCTTCGTTCACTTAAATGATTTGTTCCTTTGAACAATCATTCGCAAACGAACCAACACTAATTTTTATTGTAAACTATAGATCATTCCATATCAACACAAATGCTTTTATTTTGAAAGTGCCCACCCCTACTGAACACCCCTTCCTTTGACCCAAATTAAATCCATCTTAGGGCCCCATAAAGGCTTGGTCCAGCCCTGGCTTAACATAACATTTTGTAGATAGATAGATATATATTGTTAATGTCTAGGGTTGCAAAGGGGTGGAAAATTCCCAGACACGTTCAGTGGGGGTTAATGGTAATTTTTGCAACCCTAATATTGACAAAGCTAAAGAAGAAAACAAAGTCACATGACCTGGCTACAAGGATTCTTCCCTGGTCTGTTTCTCCTTCTTTCCTCCTGGACACACACACACACCAAAGGTCAACATCTGAGATGTTTTAATATGTTGTGGCATCAATTCATGGCTCTGAAAATCTCATTTTAAATCTGCTCCTCCACGCACTGCGAGCAAGTGTACAGTCACATTCGCTTTTCTCGTTCATTCTCAGTCTGTAAATGTGAGACACTGTGTTGCCATGGCATCACAGAGCGCGACAATTCCAACGGAACGTATTCAAGTGTGCAAGGAAAACTCGCGCAGAAGGGCCTGTGAGAAGGATAGACACTCGTGCTGCTGTTTCACGAGAGCTTACCATGTTTACACTGAACTCACATGTGAACGCTTCCATTTTAAGGTGTTCATTTACCTGGTTTGGGGCTTCAGTGTAAGGACAGAGAGGAGGGAAAGTCTAGACGAGCACCAGACCAGTGCAGGCAGCTCAAAATAGATGGGAGCAACTAGTCTCTATGGAAACCAGAGGCAAAAACAGTGGCATGAAAGGAGATGAGGATGAAAGAGACACGGAGAGAGAGAGAAAAAGAGGGAGGAGGAGGAGGAGGGGGAGAGTATGAGAATGATGTGTACGTGTCACAGCAGTAGATATCGATGCCCCCGGTGGACACTTGCGTCTTCGGGTTCAACTCTGTTTGAAAAGGGTCGATATTCTTTTCACCCAGAGAAGGCGGTTTTCTCCTGCGAGGCACCGGGGGAGTCGTTTCTGCTGCAAAGACAGTGGAGCAATTAAAACTTATTTACCAGTGTGACAGGTAATTATTGATGCTGTTAAGATCCACTTTTACTACTTTAAAACATTTTTTATGAGAATAGATTCATGACTTCCCAAAGTGGCTGACTCCCTTAGCTCAGTATTTAAAAATGTTTTTTGTTTTAAAAACAAATTCTGACATGTTTTATTCATTAATTTAATCATTAATTTTTAGACATTAGTCCAATCATTTGGTTAAGTTCAAGCTTTTACTATACAAAAATCAAAAATTTCTGCAACAGTTGACAGGAAGTTAAAGCTATATAATGAGTATACAATGATAATTCGGGATACTATAAGCCAGTGGTTCCCAAAGAGTGGGTCATTTGGGTACCTAAAGAAATTTTCTGAAACCTTAGTCAAAGCTGATGTGTATCTATATAGAAAAGTGGACAGTTGTAACTAATTTACCAACTATCTCCTAGAAATTGCTCATTTACATATTGTCAGGTGGTTTGATGACTAACTTTCTCAACCCATTCAGCTGTGTATCAGTTCAGCGTTCTTTTGAATGAATGAATTGGAAAGATTCAGTACACCTAAAAGAACACGTTCACTACTTTTAACGCGTTGTAGTCCAATGTTTACAACCCGAGGCTTGTTTTAAATTCTGACAAAACCAAACTGACGTTGTTCTCAAACTCACAGAAAAAAGCCAGAGGACTTTATTATCCCCCCATCATCACTATGGAGATGTTATTTATAGGAATACTCGCAGAGTCACAGAGTTTATCACTGCTCGACTTGAATCATGGTGCACTAAGGTTTATTATGAACTTTAAAGCCCGTCTGTCTGCTGCTAACTAGTGGTTGGAGGAAAGAATTAATACGGTAACGTCATCAAATATAGCAGTATTTTTAATCCTGCCAAATATAGATATTTTTAGGTTTTTTTTTTATACAAATATCTAAGTCTGATCAAATTTATTCACTAGTGTCATTTCTTCATGACGCTTGTAACAAGAATGAGGGAAACATAAATAGAAGCTGACGGCTTTAAAATGGCAGCGAATCTTTTTGGGGTCATTTTGCCTCTGTGAGACAGATAATGTAGTTAATTATTTTGTTTTTGTTTTGTATGCCGTCATTTAGCATCATTGTAGAAGAATGAGACCCTGTGATTCTCACCCATACCAGCTGCAGCGCAATTACAATTAAATATGTGTTTTTAAACTGTAGTTTAGACGAGCTAATGTGTAATCCATCACTGTCATTAACAGACAAGAGAACTGATGAGAGCTTCGCCTCTCCAGAGACACATTATGAACACGGTCCATACATCAGTCAGTGTACAAAACAAATCTCACTGCAGTTTTATGTATTTTAATATTTTAATATAGAAAAATATACAAATTTTCTGTTTAGACTCAAATAAAATAAGATCGAAAGTTATTAAGACTTTAAACTTTAAAATCTTTTCACTACTAATTAGGACCTGAGCGCTCACACAGTAGTGCAAGATCCTATTGGAGTTCCTGGAATGTTTTTTTTTTTTCCCTCCCCAAAGGATCGCATTTTTGACATACTAAATGTCATTGGACTAATGTCTAAACCAAAACTGACTCAAACCAGAACTCAAAGATGAAAATGTATCAAGAAATCTGGCAGATTCAAAAGGGCACAGCCACGACAACAATCGGAATTTGGGCAAATTTTGACCATATGCCATGAAACAGGAAGTGCCGTGCAACTTTCCCATACGTCGACCGACTGGGAGATAAATGATTATTCGCACATGAAAACTGAGTCAAGGGCATAGCGCCACTTGCTTGCAGGGCAGAAGCTGCCCACACAATGCAGCTGCTGCTTCTTTTCATTTTCATCAGGAAAAACTGATACGACTGTTTTGTTGACCGAGGAGCTCATTTTTGGTAAATTAATCCCAGTAAAACTCTACATGTTTTATTCAATTTTGTGAAATAGTATGGAATTAAATTGTGGCCTCATTTGAAGGAGAGCTTCAGCTGCTCTCAGGTTTGCCCTTGAAGTCCCTGATGATTATATCACCAAGCAAATAACATTAGCAGAAAAGCCTTTTCAATTATCTGAAAAATCCTTGAGACCAAATTGAATACAATCCAGTGACAGTGTCATTTCAAAAAGGTTTTACTTCTAGTCGTGCTGTGTCTGGAAAGTTCCCGTCATAGTACAGGTTTTAAAAACTTCATTATCATGGCAGATTTACAGTAACAGAAGCCCAGGGTTTTACAGAACACTGGTTGGATTATGGCTGCGCTGCTTGAAGTAATGTTTTAGTCGTGATGAATATTTGTCTCGTAATATTGATGCTGCTCGACCATATAATAGAGAATCTTAACCCGCAAATTGATTCGTGAAACATCATCATCATCATCGTTTTATCACATTTTACATCGTTGAGAAAGAAGGAAAGATAAGGAGGGCAAAATAAAATATAATTGTGTGATTATTGTAACGATTATACTGAATCACATTTACAACTAATCCTCACTGTGGGAATTTAATTGAAGGGATAATTCAGGTTTTACTGTGCTGTTGCGTGACGTGCTCTCAGAGAGAACATGGCTGCCAGTGAAAGAGATTTTAATCACGTCTTTATTTCACTGTTTTTCCAACAGGAAACTAAATTTTGTAAACCACTCACTCTCCCACACCAAAGTCCACTGAGAAAATCAGTGATTTTAGCTCATGGGGACACAGGAGCTGCTGGTCTACTGCTGCCTTGTGTGGTCACTTTGTGTCACTGAGTGAACAAAGGATTTCAAACATATCATTTTGCAAAGTAACATGTTTGAACTTACTGATGGAGGCAGCGGTGGATTAACAACTCCTGCGTGCTGTGATGTAAAATGAAAGATTTTCCTCTGTGGACTTTGGTGTAAGAGAGTGAGTGGTTTACAAAACCTCAGTTTCCTGTTTAATGGTGATATTAAGTCATAAACTTGGTCTTATGATATTGTGTAGTAGAATTTATGAGGTGAGGCTTTTGTTAATGACTTTGCGTCATTGTGTGTCAGTACATCACACAAACACACTTCAAAAAAACTTCCCCTTCAAAGATTGATTGATCTACCCAAAATTACATTTACCCACTTAAATGTAATTAATTCTAAAGAATAACCCTATATATACTAAGTTGCCTTCTGCACGGGTGATCCCAGAACACTTCATCATGACTCATCGTCTCCTCTGCTGCAGGTATCACCACAGTGCTGACCATGACCACACTGAGCACAGTGGCCAGAAACTCTCTGCCCAGAGTTTCCTACGTCACAGCCATGGACCTGTTCGTCACTGTCTGCTTCCTGTTCGTCTTTGCCGCCATGATCGAGTATGCCATGCTTAACTACTACTCCTACAGTATACGCAGACCTCCTCCAAAGACACAGAGAATGGTAAGACTCACACTCACCCATACTGCTTTTACTTGTTGACAAACGTAAGCTCAAAGTACGGTGGCTGAGAATGTTCCTATTGTCACATATTTTTGTACAGAAATAATGTTTAAAAAAAAAAACCACGTTGCTGATGTTTGGAAAAAATTACTTACATTGCCATAAAGTTACAAGATTTAATATATCAGAGTTCTCGAGTCTCACGCATTCAACATCAGACACGTGTATTTTAATAAGTTCACACGCTCACATGACATTTCTCACCCTGAAACTGAAACGCTAAAACTCACTGAACGTAAGTTAATAATCTATGAATGGATGATGCCAAGGCATATTCTGATTGGCCAAAAGAAAACAGTTTATTTGGTTTAGTGGAATTTGTCCTTTATTAGATTAACATATTATCTTCAAACACTAACCAACACCCCCCCACCCCCGCTCATCAATAATTTTTCTAATGTCATTGACATTAGAAAAAATAACTTAAAGTATCAATTAATAATATGTTATAATGTTAAATAAAATATTAATATTGCTAGAAAAAATTATGTTATCAAAAACATTTCAAAACATTGAAATTCTACAAAACGTATTTTTCCAAAAAAATTACTTTTTGCTCTCAAATATTTTTTGCTAAATGTTCTACTCTTACAAAAACACGTCACCAAGGAACATTTTATAGTTAAAAATTAAGACCAAGTGAATTGGTCGTGATAATGGAAATTCAGGACAGTAAGCTTATTATGCTTTTTTCATTGAGACATGATAATATTGAATGTACAATCCTTTATTCCCAGATGTAGAACATGAAAAAAGGTACAAAAACATTCCAATCTAATCCACTCCAACTTTATTTATAAAGCACTTTAAAACAACACGGTTGACCTAAAGTGCTGAAAGATTGTTGTGTCAGAGTATCGCAAATGTTGACCACGCCCTGAAAGCTTCACGTAAATGAAACAATTACTGAAAGAATACTTCCTGTTGACAGTAGGTGGCGCCATCGAGTAGCTTTGCAGGTTATCGGGTTGGCCCTAAAAAGAAGAAGAAAGAATAGACACTAATTCCTCCAAACATAATTTTAGCCACTGCCATGGTTGCCATGGTAAGACCATTAAGCTTGCCACTAGTGGGAACACAAAATGTGAAAAATGTGACAAAAATGTTTTCACAACAGTTCCTGCAAAATTCATTGCAATTTTCAAAATGCATTCTTTTGCTGCTAAACGTTGGTCAGATCACATTTTTTTGCAGGTCCTGCTCCTGTGTTTGAATGAATCTCTTCATTTATTTTGGTTTATATTCAACAGACAATAGAAATTTAAAAATAAAAACATACAAAATTATACAAGTAATAAACATAAGTAAATATTTAATAATTAGAAAAATATTTACTAAAATTAAATTAGCTGCATTTTTTTTTAATCATAAACTGTGAAGCTGACGTAATAACATGATTATTTTAGCAGCAAACGATATCCTAATATTAAAAGACATATCAATGTAATAAACTATAGTTTATGTGGCAAGGTTATATTGACTTTCCTTCCATCTTAAGCAACTTGGCTTTGTACATTAATTGCCCCGTATTATCCATGTAGCAACCACATCTTTAAGTTTCACTGTTTTAGGTTGGATAAAAAGTGGATCTGTTGGTTAGCTGGATAAAAGTCCATATAATCATTTCTGAGAAAATGAAATAAGAAAAGAGAGTGAATGTCGGGTTATTAGTGTTGTCACTCAATAATATCAGCCTTCAGAAATTCATATTGACTGACTCCATAGGGTGTCACATACAGTATATCCTCTAAACAGAGCACAGAGCATTTCCTGTCTCGTAGTGGTTCCCGTGTTAAGAGCCTAACGCTGCGTGTGGGCATTCAACTGCACCTGCCGTGAATGCTTTAATGGCGGCAGCGTGGATCTACTAACACCGTCATTCCACATCTCCCGCGCTTTTCATTGTTTCCTTTCAGAGTGGGCTGAATGTGTCCCGAGGCTAAAATGCTGTCAGCCCAGGCTCGTGTTACACTCACCCGCTCTCCTCTCTGCATCTTGCTGCTGTGTTTTGGTCCGGTTTCATCTGTGGGGGGAAGTTCATCCCTCCCTCCACTGTTTCACCCACTCGGTCACTCTCACTCCATTTATTTCCCTCCCACTCATTCCTTTAAGAGCAGAGTAAAGACCTGGAAAACTGAGTGTAGATTGTTTTGGGTTTTTTGTTTTTTTTTTGGGCCCAATTACTTTGTCCCACATGATTTTATTGGCTGCAGCGAGTTGTCATATAATCAATTTTCAGAGGAGCACTAACAAAGTAAAAATAGAAATCAAGCTATAAGCTTTTGTATGAGAAGACAAAAACAGACCAAAACAACTCATAATTGTTATTAGGCCTGCAATGATTAATTAATTATCAACTATTTTGATAACTGATTCATCAGTTTCAGTGTTTTTCTTAATAATTAAAAGACTTTTTCTAATTTAGAGAGAAAACATAACTTTGTGATTTTTCACCTTCTTAAATGTGAATATTTTCTGGTTTCTTTGCTCCATGTAACAAAAAAAACATTAAAACTGAATTTTAGTTTGTGAAAAAAACAAGACAAGACATTTGAGATTATCATCATTTCCAGGTTTGAGAAACACAGATCAACATTTTATGACATTTTACAGACCACACGATACATTGTTTAATTGAGAAACTAATTGTTAGATGCAGCTCTAGTTCAACATCAAAGAGCAGCGTTTCATTTTTCAGATAGGTATGAGTTTAGCGTTAGCCAGCTATCCACGCAGAAACACTTTGTTGCATTATGTCACTTTAAAAAACATTTTCTGTAGAAAAGAAACATCTTTGTCCACATCAAACCTCCCAAAAGAATTGTAGAACATATGTCATTCCTGTACATGGCACTGTAGTGCTGCTACACAAAATCCACAGAAGAGAATGTTTTGTTTGTTTTTTTAAATAAAGCTTCATTTGAATGAATATACAGTACATTACAATGTATACAATCACAGAAACTGAGTCAGAATGAAGAAAGTCAGGACGACTAAGGAAAGAAAATGACATTATCATAAAGAGAAAAAAGACCTACCAAAGAATTGTGATAGTGAATGCAAGCACATGAGTGGCAGCGTTATGACATCATGGTTTTCCCAAAATGTTGTTTCTGTCTGGATAAAAAGCCAATATGTTAAAAAAAATATATATTTTCGTGTAAACAGTCCCTTCACTTAAAGTCAGTGGAAAAATTTTGAATTTTGCTGTTGCAAAGCACTAACTGGTCACAGAGCAGACGAGAGCTTCAAACTCTCAACCCTAACACTCTCTTCCTGTCTTTTTCAAACAGGCCTATACAAGTTTCAATTCAGGTCGCAATCCTCGGACCATGATGCCGATGGGCAACTCCCTCTTCTGGCACGACTACGATGACAACTGCCTGTATGAGTGCCTGGACGGGAAGGACTGCAAGAGTTTCTTCTGCTGCTACGAGGAGTGTAAAGAAGGAGGCTGGAGGAAAGGACGCATTCATGTCAACATCAGCGAGCTGGATTCCTACTCTCGGGTTTTCTTCCCCACGTCCTTCTTGCTCTTTAACATTGTCTACTGGGTCAGCTACCTCTACCTCTAATGTTGAAACACAGTCGCTGTAAACTTTGACCCAAGACTCGCGGTTAGAGGTCAGATATGAGCGTGGAAGAGGATGTGGCAAGGATCCTTGTGGAACTCTGAGAATAAAATGCTCAGCAGCAGAACAGCAAAGCTATCAGCATTGAAGTCAATGGATGAAACCAAACCACAGACAGCTGTGACTTAATTGACGTCCTGGGGATGAGGAGTTGTATCACTAAAGATGGCGAAGCACCCATAGTGCCTTCTTTAGAAAAAGGGTGCCACACAGAGAGACACGGTTTCCCCACCCCCCCCCACCCCCCCATCATCTGTTGCTGTGTTTCCATCATGGTACGGTATAGTTTGGTACAGTACTGTATGATTTGGAATGGTAAAGCCCTGGGTCAGCAAATGACATCGTTGAACACGACGCAACGGCTTATTTTTTCCTGCTCGGTGTGTGGCTGTTTAGCTGTGTTTTCTCCGAGTGGTATAGTACCGTATGTCATTTTTTTGCGTTTCCATTAGGAACAGTAACAAAATAACGAGGCCCAACCATTACATCCTTTGACATTTTTCCCTTGGTGTAGCAGAGTTACAGTGTGGAGCTAGACTGACCAACCAAATTAAGGTTGGCCAGCATGTGACGCTGTGTTTCCATCCATACAGTTCAGTTTGGTACATTATGGTACGGTTTGGAATGGTAAAGACCTGGGTCCGGCTTGTATATTGTATTTTTTAAATAACAGTTGTGTCAAGTTTAGAATCAGTTATGTCATGTTTATAGAACTAATGTGTCATTCATACAAGCAGCAGCAGCAGAGATTATTGATAAGAAATTGTACTGATTAACTTTTAATCAAAGCATAATAATAATGACAACAATACTACTGTTAGTGATAATATTAATAGCATCGAAAACCGGATCTGGATCCTGCAGCCTGCAAGTTGAGGACAGAGAGACAGAGAGAGGACAGGAAGGGAGAGCACAGACTTGAGAGAGAAAATCCATGGTTAATGACACATAATTAAGTCACATTCATACACTAAGTGTGAGAGAGTGAGTGTGAGTGCACCACAGGAAATCCCCCTGCAGTCTAGGTCTAAGAGATGGTTTAGGTTTCTCTGAGCCAGATCTAACTTTAAATACAGAGAGAGTGTCCGCCTCCCGAACCAACACTGGGAGCTGGTTCCACAGGAGAGGAGCCTGGTAACTAAAGGCTCTGCCTCCCATTCTACTCTTATAGACTCTGGGAACTACAAGTAAACCTTTTGGGACCAAAGTGATCTGTTGGGCTGATATAGTGAAACTAAGTCTTTTAGGTATGATGGGTCTGATCATTAAGTGGTTTGTACGTGAGGAAGAGGATTTTAAATTGAATTCTAAACTGTACAGGGAGCCAGTGTAGAGAAGCTAACACTGGAGGGATGTGGTCTCTCTTACTAGTTCCTGTTAGAACTTGTGCTGCAGCATTTTGAATTAACGGTAGTGATTTAACAGACCTACAGGAACATCCAGATAGTAGTGAGTTACAATCATCTAATCTTGATGTAACAAAAGCATGAACTAGTTTTTCAGCATCCTTTAAGGACAAAATGTTTCTAATTTTCAAAATGTTCCACAAGTGGAAGAAGGCTGTTCTGGAAATTTGTTTAATATGTGAGTCAAATGATATATCCTGGTCAAAAATAACACCGAGGTTCCTTACAGTGGAACTGGACGCAAAAAAAAGTATAGTATAAGTATAATAACCTCAGTTTTGTCTGTTTAAAAGTAGAAACGTACAGGTCACCCAGAACTTAATGCAATGAAATGCAACAATGCAATGAAAGAGTGTGTTGTGCTTTCTAATAATGTTCTCTAAAGGAAGCATATATAAGGTAAAAAGTATAGGCTCAACCACTGAGCCCTGTGGAACTCCATAATTAACTTTTGTCTGCAATGAGTCATTATCATTAACATGAACAAACTATAAAGTATAACAAAGTATATATTTATACTTTGTATAACAAAGTATAAAGTATGATTGAAATTGGCAGAGGGCAGTACCTGAGATCCCTAAAGCCTGCTCCAGTCTCTGCAGTAGAATTTTATGATCATGGGTTTTGCCGGTCTAGCGCCACCCTGACTGGACCACACCATTTTACTCTGGTGCCAAAGAATGGAACGTTTATCTACTATTACTGATAGAAATGCATAAAGAAAAAAAATGCAGACCGTAATGAACCTAACTGCACCATTCCACTTGGTAGACTCCACTGAGGAGAGGGCATTTTGTTTAAGTCAGCAAATGTTGTCAAAGGGAGGACATTTTGTCACCATGACAATTTTATTTTGGTACCTCAAGGGAATGGTGCCAAAAAATGGAACGGTTGAGGCTGGTTACTTTGGTACCATTCGTTATGGAAACACATAGTAGAACGCAGTGTACTGTACCAAACCAAACAGAACTGTTTCACTTGGTGGAAACACAGCTTTTATTACCTCATCCATCACACCTGCTGCATGCTGAGCTGTTTATTCTTTGAAGAAAACAAACTTCTTCTCACCACTGGAGACGCTTCAAAATTGCCGTTCATTTTGTAGCACATTAGTTTGTAGAATTAGTTTCTAAACAACAGCCAAGTTTTCTTCTTCTTCTTCTTCTTCTTCTTCTTCTTCTTCTTCTTCTTCTTCTTCTTCTTCTTCTTCTTCTTCTCCTCATTATCATTATTGGGATTAGTTGTGTTTTAACCGCAGTCATACACGAGTTGTTAATTGTTAAATATGAATTTGTGTCAGGGGGCCTTTGGTTTTCGGGTTGTCAGTGAGCTTTTTTGTTCATGATGCTTTGTGACTACAGTGTAGATGCCAAGAAGATTCTGCAGTTTCATTTTGTTTTTTTAATGAATGCTGGGTTTTATTCTTAGCCACTGTATAGGAAGTGCATAGATACATAAGAAATCCTGTACTCGACATGGGCATATTAGGAATAAACAGATTAGGGTTAGTGCCATACAATTTCTTCACACTCCATTATTATTCCTTTTTAATTGATTTACCCGTTGCATGGAATACTGAAGGTTTCGGGAGAAGTCCAACATTTTGGGAAACTAACACACCATAACTTTTCTCACAGTGGGACCTTTACTTACCTCGGTGACAGGCCGCCTTAATTAGGAGAGACTGAATGTTCTCATTTGTTCCCCATTCAATGCTCAAAGGTCAGAACTTTGCCCTAAGAGAGAGAAAACAAAACAAACTCAGAGCAGTGGAGTGGTGAGTCCAACATCACTTGCCAATAGCAAACCAGGCTCATTTGAACGCAGTAGCCAGAGATGGCAGTAGATTTTGGTGTAAAAATGTATAATTCCAATACTTTATGAAAATAATCGTTAGTTGCAGCCCTAATCTAATCTGTCTATCTTTTTTTTGTCTTTTTTGATTAGGGGATTAGTTGTCTGGTTCATAATAATGTTGATCAGTGTCTCTCAAACATGGAAGTGATGATGTTCTCAAATGTCTTGTTTGGTCCACAATTATTTAGTTTTAATGGTTCCTTTGTTACATGGCACACCAGAAAATATTCACATTTATGAAGCTGAAAAATCAAAACTTGTTTTAAATATTTAGGAAAAACAAAAACAACCTCTAAATGATAATTATCAAAATTATCCATTGATGAATCTTTGAAGCCCCACAATATTTTGCACTTTAAACTCATTCTTAATAAAATCTAAGACCAGACAAGACTTTTACCCAGCACTGTGCACATTTACAGTTGCAAACACACTATCAGGGTTTTCATCGAGAAAGAAAACGACTCCAGCACTGAGTTCACCCACTGAGAACACCTTTTAACCTAATGGTTGTCATCAATGCAGCGGCAAAGGTGCCGGGTATTTTTTCAAAAAGATGGAGTGAGACTCCTGAAGGTCTTTAGAAAACCATCAACTTGGCCCAGGGTCTGTTACAAAGAGCTACCAGTGCCGAGGCTCCTGTGAAGATCGATGATGACTCACATGAGCCTCGACAATGACAACAACTTGCTGATTACACTTTAATGATGGTGGAACTCAGACGCTCGGTGCCTTGTTTTTGTTTTCATCTAAGCTTAATTAATCACAAAGTGGGATAGGACACGATGTTTATGTGCTGAAATCAAGTCTGATGAAATAATTATTATTATTATGATTATCTTTAAACTGGGTGCACTTTGTTAGCCAGAGTATAAGCAGAGCCAAACAGAGAGTATGGGTTTTTAAAGAGCTATAAACACAGATATTAGCTGTTACTCAAAGAGTTCATCCAAAAATATGTCAGCTTATGTCTAAGTCTAGAATATCTTAAGAATATGTTCACGTTTTTATCTCACTGTTAGTCAGACTTTCCCAACAGGAAACTGAAGTTTGTAAACCACTCACTCCCCCCACACCAAAGTCCATAGAGGAAATCAGTGATTTTAGATCAAGGGGACACAGGAGCGGCTGGTCTGCTGCTGCCTCGTGTGCTCACTCTGTGTCACTGAAGTAAATCTAAACAAAGGATTTCAAAAACAGAATTTTACAAAATAACACATTTGAGTTTGCAGTGAGGAGTTTACAGAGTTTAAATTTAGAAAAAAAATCATCTAACTCTGAAGGCAAAAGCTTCCCATGATGTTGGGCTCCTCCTCTAATATTAGTAACCACAAATAAATCAGCAGCATTTCGACGGGAGAGTGTGATTCTGGGTCAACACAGAATCATTGTTTTGATGTGAGAAAAAAAAAAAAAGCTGCATATACATCCAATATTTGGCCACGAGCCACGTCAAACCGTGAAGCACACGAACACACACACAAACACACACCTCTTTACTTTTCTGTCCATGCGATTTGTGAGTACATGATTCCCCCGATGAAATATTCAAGTAACTGCTGAAGGGATTTGTTCTTACAGGCTGGAAATGATGAAGACAGGTGCTGTAAAATAGATTTATATATGTTGTGATTCCACATGCACTCACTCACACACACACACATAACCACGTGCACAGTGTGTGTGTGTGTGTTAAAAAATAGATGATTCAGTGTGGCTGTTGATGGATTCCCCACATTTCCCCATGTAAAATTGATGCCATATTTGGAGACAGACGAAGGAAAACTGTGTTTTTGTTAACTGTTCTATGGTGTTTTTATTTATTTATTTTTCCCAGTTTGGCTTTGTAGAACAACACAAACACACCCCCCCCCCAGTATTTGTATGTAAAAAGGCCTTTTATGTATGATGTAATTAATGTTTCTATTTTCATACACTTATATAAATATATATACAGTATATGGAATGTATGTTAGGTCAGTAGTGGTTCCAGTTCAGTCAGCTTTACATTTAGCAGGTTCTACATATTCATACGGCCTCAGCTGATTTAATCCATCAGCTCATACATTAGAAATGGTGAAATTTCTTATGTATTTTTGACATTAGATGTGTGTGTGTGTCTGACTGAACTGAGCACATACACACACGCACACACACACACACACACACACACACCACAGCAGTAAACTTCCCTCACCTGACTTTTCTACTACACTTTATAAGTGTCTTTGTCTGTTGAGATACTTCAATAAAAACAAAACAAAAACAAACACTATCTTCTGTCTCTTAAAAAACCTCATCATCTATGTGTTTCAAACGGTTTAATCAACGCTTTGAAGGGAAATCTTTTACAACAGGATCCAGAGTGTTTCTGGAGCATAATACATTGCTTATCCTAATGAGTAACGCTCTTTTTGTCAAGTCCTCCTGTGAAGTCCTTTGTTTTGGGAGTACTACAGATGATTCCCCCCCCACACTTGTAATATTAGTTTTATTTAACTATTTTAACTGTTCTTCTGTGATTTGTTTACTGCAAACCCCTGAACAATTAACATTTTTGTTAGTGAACCTAAAATGCAGTGGGGGTTACATTTCCCTCATATTATCTTTTCCTTTTTGCATATCAGTCATCACCATTACGTTTAATGTGTCAATCTATTGACAAATCTTTGCCTATCTTTAAAAGAAAATACTCTGAAAGTCTATATATAACAAAAAGAAAATTCCTTCCTCTTAATCCTAACATTTAAGACCATTTCATTTGCCAAATCACTTTACATTTATTTTCCCTTATCATTTCTTTTATCTTACTCTGCTGCAATTTGGTTTTTATCTTTCCCTGTCCTCCCTTCGAAACTAACTAAAGTTATTTTTTAAATGTTCTCCACAAATCATTTTTTATTATCAAGTCTGTACCACAACAGTTCAGGTGCCTTAATTATTATTATTATTTATTTTTTTTTTTTTTCACAAAGCTCCCAATTAAAATTTCACCCCACAGGATCAGGTAGTTTGTACAGAGAAAATACCAGCAGGGACAAAAGTAAAAACAGGTTTCAGCCACTTAATAAAAGACTCACATACTAAAATCCCCGTCACTTTAAGTCTACAGTATCACATCATTCACATCTTTATCTCACTGTTAGACAGAATTTTCCAACAGGAAACTGAAGTTGATGAAACACTCACTCTACCACACCAAAGTCCAAAGAAAGAAAACGTGTTTTTAGCTCACAGGGACACAGCAGCAACGGGCCCACTGCTGCCTCGTGTGGTCAACACATTTCAACTCACCGACGGAGGCAGCGGCACACAACTCCTGCGTGCTGTGATTCTCTATGGACTTTGGTGTGAGAGAGTGAGCGGCTCACATACAGACACTAACTTCAATAGGGACTGTCACCACTAACTGACACAGTAACTAGTACTGTTGCAAAATTACTGCATAGAGAAGAAATAAATAGTTTGTATCATCTTTAACTCTGGATGTTCATAATAACGTTGAATTCAAGTGTAAATCGAGTGGCCTAAGAGAGAACTGGACCCTTTTTCAGCCTCCATGACAACAAAACATGACCAATCCCAGAGCATGAGAGTCAATGAGAGAGTGAGAGCAGCTGCAAGTACCATGTCCCTTTAACGTTCACCTGTCAACCTGGCAACTGCCTACACTGCAAAAACTAAACTAAAATAATAAAGAAAAAGCACAAAAGAGTCTAAAAGAATAGAGAATTGAATCCCTAACAACTATTTATAATATTAATATTAATTGATGTGTTTAAATTAAACATTTGAATGAATGAATGTGTGAGTGATTATGGCAGTGGCTTAGGTTAAAAATAATTAAAAAAAATAATTAATTTTAACAATTTGTTTTGACGCCATGGTACCCAACAATCAATAATCCTGAAAGGAGCAGTTCTGACGAATAAACTGCAGGTGTGTGTTCTTTATTAGGGTCCTTTTGGGAAACAGAGAAAAAAGAAAAGTTATAAACTTAAGGGCGTGAGGATATTTTGGGAAAGTGAGGACATTTTGGCTGCTCCTCACATTCTGTCACCCCTTAAATAGTTTTTTTCAGGGTTAAGACCTGATTTGGGGGTTAGAGTTTGGCATTTATTTTGAGGGCCATGGTTCTCAAACTGTGGTAAGTGTACCACCAGTGGTACGCGAGCTTCCTCTAGTGGTACTTGGAGGAAAATCAGAAATGTTGTTCTACTGTATATGAGTTTTTGGGAATGAGCAATTTTGACTGGGGTGCATAGAAAATGAAAAACAAATATCAAAATAATAATTATAATAAATCAAATAATAATAATTAGTCACCTTATGTCTCACTCCATCTTAATCTAATTTCACTAGAACTGTGTATGAAGTATATGTGAGGAAGAGGAGGATGATGAGAGAGCAGATTATATATATATATATATAGGGTTAGGGCTAGGGTTATATATATATATAGTTGTAATATCTTTTTGTTATTTTCTGAAAAACATACAGACGTAGAGTAAATGAAGGTAGATTATGCTTACATTTACCTTAAGCTTTTTTTTAATCACAATTATCACAATATTGTGAATCTGAATCATTGGGATAATTATGACAGGAATTTTTCATAGGGTTGTTTATACTGATTGCTGTAGAAATAAGCTAAACAAATATAAAGAGTATTTGCAGTTAAATGTTCGCGTTAATTAACAGACATAATTGTACACAATAGTGCTGCATATATAGACAAAGAAATTTTAAATTACACCTTTAATTAAAAAAAAAAAATAATAATAATATTAATAAATATTTCTTATGATATTTAAGTCATGTTTTAATATTTTTTAAATAATTTTGAAATGTATTTAAATACAATTTGTATTTGGTAGGTCTAAAAGCTTTGTTGAAACATGATGAAATCAAAGAAATGCAGCAAAGGCTGAATTATGATGAAATGAATGACAGCACATGATGTGAACGTGTTATGACTCATATCACACACGTGCCGGTGTGTGACTGATAATTTCATCACACTGTTTCTGCTCATTATTCCCTGATAAAAGGAAAAGGTGAGTTTTTTTTTGTTTTTTTTTTAAATCAAATCTCTGTTGGAAGCTCAAACTTGTGATTTCTTTCCTAGCGATAAAGAAATAAATTGGGTCTGGGTCATTATCAGTTTTCATCCTCCCTCCTTTTACCCACTGATGTTATTTCTCCAGCAGCAGGAAGAACATGATGACGCAGAGAGAAACCGTTTTCATCGTTTTTTCAGGGAACAGCATGTGAGTTTCCTGTGGTTAGTTAAAGGTTTCAGTTCATACCTCATTAAATACTTTAAATACATTAAATCTGTGAAACAAGTGAATAATAAACCGCTTATCAGCAGCAATTTAATTATACCGCTAAAAGAACGAGGTGTGCGACCGTCACATGTTTATATCTCCTTATAATAATGTGATTGTTCATTTTAATGTAGATTTTTCAGTCTAAACAAGCTTTGAGCCTATAAACACAAGACACAGTTATGTGTTATGCTAGTTTATCTTAGCATTTGCAGTAGAAATTGTGTAGATGTTTATTTATAGTATTTAGGCATGCAGATGCTTAAATGTTTTATAATTGTATTTATATTTTGAGCTAAGCTTAGCATTTGTATTAATATTATAAGAAGATGCCTAAAATGTTCATTACTATATGTAGTATATATTTAAACATATTCAAATTTAAAATTTAAAAAATTTAATTTAATGGGCACAGTTGGGATTCAGCAGACAGCTAGCTACGCATTTGTTTTAGTAGCTATACTGTATGTCAGTCAGTGTTAAATAACATTTAGATGTTTTATAATTCCATTTATAATTTTCCAGCTTTACAGGTTTAATAACTGTTTTGATAATGTCACATTGTGTATTTTAAACATATTCACTCCTGGTCTACACAAAATGTATGTTAACACAGAGTAAAGTATGTTCCAGCAGACAACTAGATTAGCTTAGCATTTGTATTAATATTTGTAACTAGATTTTTACACAAATGTAGACGTTTAATGGATTTTGAACATATTCGGGTTTAATGTATATAAAAATAAAAGGCAGGATTGGATTGGTGTACAGCTAGCTAGCTTAGCCTAGCTAGCTAGCTTAGCTATCCACGAGTCCATCACTTTGTTGAACATAAAGTGCTTGAAAAATTATAAAAAAAACTTGATGGTTTTTAAGTCATTTATGTGGAAACAATGCTAATGTTTAATCATGATGCCTATTCATAAAATATGAATTTAAAAGTTCAAATGATTCATTCATCTCCAGCTTTAATTATTTATAAGGAACAAGTTGCTTTGAGTGTTTTGTGATCTGTTGAATTTCTCTGAAGTGATGTATTGATTGTATGAGCTCCGTAACACTAGAAAGAACCATTTCAGAATTTGTATGTCACTGGAAAATCATCAGCTCTTCAACAGACTCATCTATATTTTTTTATAATTGATGTCGTGAATCGCTGCACGTCTGCGCAGTTTTCCACATGAATAATCTCTGTCCCTCCCTTATATTTTTCCATTTGTGTTAATGGAAACTCCACAGCAATTTAACAACAATACGACGCACTGAATTTGTCAAACATGTTTTTCCAAACATTAAGTGGACGTGATAATTGAGTTAAGTCTCAGATTATTGCCATTTATTACTTGTTCTCTGATGGCAACAGCCTGAGGCGACACCATCAGGAAGACGGCGCTTTAAAGACTCGTGAGGAGATTTAATCGTTAACAGAGGATAAACGTCAGAGACAGCAGTCCCTGTCTGTCTACGCAGAGCTAACTGATACTCTGACGAGTGAAAACCAGAGTGCGTCCCTTTCATTACTGTTGCAAATTGGATAGTGGGATAAAGACGTGTGAGCTGAATGCACAAATGTGTCCGAGCTGCAGACGTTCAGGCCTCGTCTGAGGGTTTTCATTAACAGGGAACTCCTGGGAAATCTCTCTGTTGGCCTGGTTCATCTGACGTTCAGTCATACGCAGAAATGCCTAAGAATCAGTTGCGCCGAGAGAAACAGGAGGAGGAGGAGGAGGAGGAGGAGGGCTCAGAGTGTCCACCACCACCAACCACTTCATTATAGATGCATCCTATTTCTGTCACAAACAGAAACAGTGATGTTGGAGACAAATCTCCAACATCACAAGCTGAAAATCTTTTTAAATTTTAAATAAAACAGGAAATGGGCAAATAGTGCAGTTATTATGACTGCTGCCATCATAGCTTGTCCACTAGATTCTTCCAAAATCATCACGATAAGGTAAAATTTTAAAACACAGCCACAGGTTGATGATAGTATTTCCTCTTTCTAAGCAGTAATGTGGTAATTTTATAGCATCACAATTAGTCCAAATACTACATTTGAAAGTTTGGCCCAGTGTAAACTGCCACTAAGTGATTGTCATGAAAATATTAGAGAATATTGTGAGGTATTTTAACAGCTGATGTAGAGGAAACAAAGTCGTAAACATAATAATATAGTATCCTTTCATATAGTTGAGAAGCTCACAGACAGACAGAGCATTAAACTTAACCAGCTATAGCTGCTGATTTGGTGGCAAGTTTGTATGTTCTTAAATGATCACACTTGACTCACTAATTAGGATAAGAGCCTAAAACTGGCTGCTCGGTGTCATTGCCAAGATTTTCCCGAAAGGATTTTAGTTTGGTTTATAGTTTGCCTTCAAAAGATATTTGTCTGACTTTTAGAGGACTATTTATTTACCTTTTGGAAAAGCTGTGGTTTGACTTTTAGGGGACGTTTACGCCTGACTTTTACTAAAAAGATGTTGTCTATTAGAGGACTTTTGTTTACCTTTTTTATCTTTAAGAGTACTTTTTATCTGACTTTTGTTGAGGACCTTTGGTTTAGATTAGTTTTTGTTTGATTTTTAAACGACATTTTGTTTCACTTTTGTAAGCTTTGTGGTACAAAACAAGCTATGTGGGAAAAAACTTCTCAGTAGACAGCAGCTTAAAGTTTAAATCAAAAGTGAGAGGAAACCTGAGTCACAGTCATTACCGTCCACCCGCTGCACACACTCGTGAGGACGACGGCTGTTGTCATATTTCTGATGATACTCTACGTGTCTCTTCTTTCACCTCAAATATTTGAGCTTCTTTTATGTTGTTACTTTTTATTATCCTGAATGAAATAATTTTAATTCAAGAAAACACTGTGCTTATTATTATTTAATAAAACTGTTTAAATTCTGAACATGGAAAACTTTCTATTTCAATATACAAAGAAAATCATGAGCAACGACTAAATTGTCTAGTTTTCATTCGTTAAAAACAAAGCTCTATAAGATCTTAAGTTTCTTAAATGTGAAATATATGTTTACATACATACATTTCTCCTTTATGACAAGAACAACTAAATTTCATGAAAACAAGATTTTAAAACTATTATATTGATGTTTCAGAAACACAGATGAAAAACAGACAAATTTCACCAATTTCTGGCCAAAACAACTAAATCAGTCAAGAAAATAAAAGGCAGATTTAATGGACAATTAAAGTTCTGCTTGAGTTAGAGAAGTAGGTATTATCAGTGGTTACTGACCATATTGGAGTGAAAAGATTGTGAGCTCACATGTTTTTTTTTTTTTTTGCTTTTACCTGAGTCACATACAACAACAGACCTTGAGAAAAACCATTCACTCCAGTCCTGTGGGTAGTTTTTAATGGATGAGCAGCACAAGGCCAAAAAAAATAAATGTTTTCAACCTTTAGTCTCTGCTTCAGTTACCCTCCATCCTCTGTTTCTGCCTTGCTGTATTTTAAAATGCCATTAGAAAGGGAGTCAGTTTGAATACCAACATGCCCTGCGAGTTTTTTTATTTATTTATTTACATTTAAACTGGTGAAAAATAAACCTGAGGCTGAATTGGCACCAATATAACCAAGCAATTTTCTTAAATAAATTGAAATTAAGATGCTTTTTTTTTTTACAAGACATAAGAAAAAAACAAGAATGGACCTTCATATCTGATCGTTTATGGAGCCATGGTAGGGTGAGAGCTACTCCCAGAATGCACTAGGAGCAGCTCATTAAGTGTGAACATGGGAGGATGGTACATATATTGAACTGATGTCAGACTCCCTGTGGCAGAAGCTGCTCAGAGGACGAGGACGACGTCAGAGAAACCAGACAGAAGAGGAGCACGAGAAGCAGGGACCGATATACAATATACAAGCTAAATATGAACCTTCAGCCATTTAAATTCTTATACAAATGAGTCCAACACTTGTCAAGCCTGTAGAGCTAAAGCTGAAGTCAGACGACAAGAAGCTGATTTTTAAATCAGGCTACATCACAGATTAGACGAGACACAGAGCGGTAGTCGATGCGGTCTGCAAACTTTGAACTGTGGACAGGAGCATTTTCCTCCTGTGGAGGGCAGCACTGCACCTCTCTCTGTCCAACCAGCTCACTTGGACAATAAGGTTGGACAATCAAGACACATTACATGCTACACTTGCTCTATCTCGTAAATGAAAGAAAAATTAATTTGAATGATAAAATATATGAGTAGAAATGACTTGTTACGCGGTCACTTTTACCTGTCTTTCTAAATGGTTCCACTCAGAAAGCACTGCCGTGGTCACAAAGATTCAAAAACTGCAATATTCAAAAATGTATTTGGTTTTTTTGGGGGGTCATTCTTCAGGTAGTTAAGATCTACATGCACTCTGTTTTTTGCCCATAAATATTTAAGCCTTGATTTACGTAGTTACTTTTCCTTTTTAAAGCACAGGATTTTGATTTAAGGTGCAACCATCTTGTGTATTAAAAAAATAAAAATAATGATAAAAATCTCCAAGCTTTTAAAACACAATGTCTCAGTGAGATATAGGACAATATTCATGTAAAAATTACCTGCGCCATGGACTGCTGCCTCTTTGCAGTAGTAATTAACTGTACGAAACAGTAAGAAATTAGCATCACCTCTGATTGACAGTAGCGTAAATGTGACACCCCGGTGAACTCGGTAGAGTGAATCTTCTTTCAACTGGAAGGTCACAAGTTCAATTCCCAGCTCAACTAGTCTGCTAGTATCCTTGGGGCAAGATACCCAACTCCACCCTGCCTGCACTCTCTTCTTCACCTCTCTGTCCATTGTTTTGGGTTTTGGATGGTTGGCCCCAGGTGTTTAAACCTTCTCTACCTCTACTCCTTACATCTTCACTGTTTGTTTGTGATGTAAAGGTCAACAGTTAATTGTGATACAAATTATTGTCTGAGGAAAGAAGGCACTGCCGTATGATTCCCAGTAACAGTACTGAAGTTTAGGCGTTACTTGGTTACTTCCAGGTCAATGCCATGGACTTTTCTGGGTCTAAAATGGCCGAGGTCATTCACAGCCTGTACTCAAGGCACATGATTACATAATTAAGATTGATATGATATTTAGTATATATACACTGTATATCTTAGAGCATGAAGGGTGCAATCATGTGAAGTGGAGAACCTTGAGACACAGAAGCTGGAGACAGCACCATGTCTTCTTTTGAGCTCACTCCAGTCAAATAAAATATTCAAGCTTTTGTTTCCCTGCAAGCTGAAGAAACTCCAGATGGAATTTTCTTCTGAATGCAGACTCTCTCTGTCCCTCTCTTTCTCGCTTTGTGTGTCTCTGTCTTTCTTACACACATATGTACATATCCACATGCATTCACTCCTCCTTTACCGCCTCAAACATACACTGATAGTCTTTATAACTCCATTTAGGGTATTTATAACCCAATCAGACAAGTATTCAGCCCTTTTCTTTGTTGTTTCTGCTCTTGTGTATGAACGTGAAAGCCGATAAATAATTAGCTGAGCATGTGTGTTTGTCAGGAGCTAATTCTAAAAATAAAATTTAATCCATATATACATAGGGCTAGACAATCTATGGATATTACATGTATATATATGATATTGACATATCACGATAAGGTATCTGTGATGACTTTCCTGTCATATTGATTGAAATACATTAAATTGACATACTTTTATTCAAAAAGTCACTACTTTCATTTTTTTAATGTGATAAAGGTGTAAGTGTATTTTAAGATCATGTAATACAGATCATAAACAGTAGGTTATATTTCATTTAACAGTACATTTACATTGTAATGTCACTCTCACTCTTTGCGGTTGTGTCTGTCTGTCACAGTTGTCAGATGTGTAACTCCACATGACACATTGTGAGGTGACATGTTGTGTCAGCGTGTCACACCTTCAGTGAAACATTGTCAGGAAATGATGAGTTGTATTTATAGTGGAGGGGGGAAAAAATGTCGGCATGACGATAGTGTCGTTATTTTTTAGATCATTTTTTTTGTGATAATTGGCTCCTGACAATGTGTTTCACTTACTACATGGCCATGTAGCAGAGAAAAATACACAAATGTTTTGGTCTTATTTTGCTAAATTCTATGAAAATACAGAATAAAATCTCATTAAAAAAAAAAAAAACATCTCTATGAATGTAAGTAAGTACAATACTTTTGCAGAAACGCCTATATAAATGCAACTGACAATAATTACATTTTGAAGATGGTTAACGTTTCCTCACATCCATTTTTAAGAATATCTGTTAATATCTGTTAATAAATTTAATCTCCAAGTTATGTCAAAAAGACTTTTGACAATTATATCAGAATCCTAATCATGTTCATCCATATATGGAGTAAAGAGAAAAATCAACCAAGTTTAGTTCAGGAAATAGTGCATTTAAC
>JAFBJR010000587.1:614254-696855 GCA_016785285.1 Brachirus orientalis
TGACATAGAAAATACTTTGTGTAATATGTGTGTATGTATTTTTAGTCTACATGAGGATATAAAGCTGAGCACAGGTTGTTTCTCAAACACTGAGAGTGACAATACAATGTAAACTGTTCAATAAAATACATTCATTGCCTTTAATTTCAGATAATACTTGATTTATTTCTTGTGTTACAATGACACTGACTATAACTATGGTCAAACAATTAGGGCTTAAATTATATATAATATTTAATTTATAATATTCAGTGTATTTCACTAACATATTTAATATAATAAATATGATATATGATCAATGCAACAGCCTTTAAGACCAGAAAAAGTAACCACAGATACTTTATTATCCAAAATCTAAACCATATCTTGTGTCATGTCACCATATACAATATAATGTCCATTATATTGCTCAGCTCTAGTGCAGATCTGTGAAATTCTATTCTTATCAACCACTGTCACATTTAGCCACTCATCTACTGATTACACTGATTGCAGGAGGGACTAAAGAGAGAGAGAGGAAATTCTGGAAATCGAACCACAGACTCTTGAAACCCTCTCTACCTCCTGATCCACAGCTTGCCACATTTGATTTTTCAGATTACTTGAAACTAATTAAACATGTCTTATGTGATGGGGGGATTGTAGGAAACAGGAGCACACCGTCCTTTCATGTATGAGTCATTCATGTAAAGTGCACCTGTTTCATAAGACACCACTCCTCACTCAACAAATCTTCAGCTGGCATCTACGTTAAAATTAGAAATCAAGGGAAAAGTGACTCGCCTCTGCTCAGATCTGTCCAATAAAACACATGAATCACAAGATGGAAGGAAAACTCTTGTTCTGTGCAATCAACTCATCCAGGTTGACCAGTGTCATCAACTACAGCTAATGGCCCTGTTATTACATGCTAATGATTAGTTAACTTTGTCAATGCTAAAATTAGTCACCAACAAATTTAAATATCAGTAATTGTTGGTTTAGTACTAGCAGTGGCACCACGTGCATAACTAACAGTACTGTTAGCAGGAGCATCAGTACCAGTAAAAACTATCAGCAGCGGTGGTACTAGCGGCAGAGGGAGCACTAGCTGTACGTGGCAGGTGGTGCTAGTACCGCTATACTGTTACCACATCACTAGCAGTTACAGTGTCACTAGCTGAAGTACTTGTGATAGAAGTACAAGTGCAGTGTCACTAGCTGAAGTACTTGTGATAGAAGTACAAGTGCAGTGTCACTAGCTGAAGTGCTCGTGATAGAAGTACTAGTGCAGTGTCACTAGCTGAAGTACACGTGATACAAGTACTAGTGCAGTGTCACTAGCTGAAGTACTCGTGATAGAAGTACTAGTGCAGCGTCACTAGCTGAAGTACTCGTGATAGAAGTACAAGTGCAGTGTCACTAGCTGAAGTACACGTGATAGAAGTACAAGTGCAGCGTCACTAGCTGAAGTACTCGTGATAGAAGTACTAGTGCAGCATCACTAGCTGAAGTACTCGTGACAGAAGTACAAGTGCAGTGTCACTAGCTGAAGTACTCGTGATACAAGTACTAGTGCAGTGTCACTAGCTGAAGTACTCGTGATAGAAGTACAAGTGTTCCATAATGATCATGAATCATCATTGCAATAAAAATATTCATGATGATATGATACGCCATTTCAGAATAAAAGTGTCTGTTTTGCAATATGTGATGATTTATAGTTCACAATAAAAAACATTTATGATACAAAATTAATCTATAAATAACAAAAACAGACATCTTGTAGACAACTATGATTGAAACAGACAAGCTCTGTATAATTTAATGTTGAATCTAATACATTTAAGAATGTGATAAATACAAACTTATGTATTAATACAAGTATTATAATAAAAATATTCATGCCAGTTGCTAACAATGCAACGCACACAGTCACAGGTTTTCCTTTTTCATGAAAACTTCTATTGAGAATAAGATTAAGGGCTGCCTGAAATCATCTGAGGGCCAAGTCGCAAGCTTGACACCTTGCAGCAAGCAACTGTCCTCACCAACTCAGTGTAAAATATAAGCATTTTTATATTTTGTAGTCGGATTCCAAACAGCAGCGATGTTTATTGTACATATATATATATATATATATTTATCGTTAGTTGCAGCTCTACGTGCTAATAAGGCTGTCATATGGGGCTCATTAATTACAGTGTCTCTCTTTCAGCGTGTATGGTCCAAAAGTGAGTCTCACACCCAGAAAGCACAACTATCATTTCTATTTTATAACAACGAAATCTGATGTTGTTGCCACACCTCATCAATGCCCTGCTGTTTCCTCATTGGCACGCTGCATCAATCAGAGCACCTCAGCTCCTGCGTGGACCCATGCAGCGCACATCAATCTTTGGCTGATTTCTGAGTTTCCTGTGGGGGCAAGGATGCCGAGGAAAACGATTGTGGACACACCTGGTTGTAATGTTTTTAATCATGCATCTACAAACGTGGCTGTTAAATAAGGTGGTTGAAGCTGATCTGAGATCTGAACCAACTCTGAGACAGGATTTTTGAGAGGGAGGATGAAATTGCTTTTACTGTATTTGACAAAACAACAATCTATGAAAGTCAGCGAAATGTGACCTGCTTCATCTTCACAAATAAATGGTTTCTTAGAGATGACGCTTGTTTGAATGTTAAATGTTTTAACACTCGTTTAAATTCCATGACATGAGACAAGATGGGAGGTGAAATAGACAACACAGGGTCAAGTTGTTTACCTGAGCTGTTTTCATCCAGCTATCAGAGGTAAGTCAGAATGGAGCCACATGAGCTACTCTGCCAAATATTCTCTTGTATTATCCAGCAGTTAAAAACATATTTTACTGGTTTAACTACAACCCCAATTCCAAGAAAGTAAAAATAAAATGCAATGATTTACAAATCTCATAAATCAAGTTTTTATTACCAATAGAACATAAATAACATATCAGTTGAAACTGAGACATTTTACCATTTCATGAAAAATAGTATCTCATTTTGAATTTGATGCCAGAGACACATCTCAAAAAAGTTGGAACAGAGGCAACAAAAGGCTGGAAAAGTAAATGGCACAAATCAAAAATGAATGGAGGAGAATTTGACAACTAATTAGGTTAATTGGCAACAGGTCAGTAACATGACTGGGTATAAAAGGCAGAGCATCTCAAATGTAAAGATGGGCAGAGTTTCACCAATCTGGGACAAAGTGAGTCTAAAAACTGTGGAACAATTTCAGAAAAATGTTCGTCAACATACAATTGCAAATACTTTGAAGATCCCACCAACTACAGCTTACAATATCATTAAAAGATTCAGAGAATCAGGAAGAATCTCTGTGCACAAGGGACAAGGTTGAAGGTCAAAAATATATGCTCGTGATCTCCAGGCCCTGAGGGGGCACTGCATTAAAAACAGACATGATTCTCTACTGGAAATCACTGCATGGGCTCAGGAACACTTCCAAAAATCACTGTGAACACAGTTCACTGTACAATCCACAAATGCAAGCTAAAGCGGTAAAACAAAAAAGATTTGTATTTATTTTTAACTCCAATGAATTAACAACTTATGCTAATGCTTAGAAGTGGAGCTAAATGCTGAACAGTTGAATTGCTCCTGCTCACTACAGCAGTGATATGATTTTCAACAGTGGTGTAAAAACTTGATAAACTGAGACACACAGACTATTTTTATAAGACATTCATGAAGAAAAAAATGTCAGTGAGTCAAAAGCCATTATCTACTTCAATGCCCTCCTCCTTTGTTTCTTTTTTATAAGACTTTAACTGCGAGTGGTTAAACCTTTTGCAAAATCCTGACAGAACCAGTGGAACACGAAGAAAAACCAACAACACCCTTCCTTGTTTCTTTCACACGCTCGTATCCATAATTCATGAGATGTATAATTCCAGTCACTGCCTTTGTCAGTCTGAGTGAAGCTAAATGCCGTTCCAGTTTGTGGGTCACTCTGGTCTGAGTGTACAGAGTGAGGACAAAAATCTTATAAAACCTACAAAGTGGTCCTCACTTTTTTTCACCCCTTAAAAGGGCTTTTTCAGGGTTAAGACCTGGTTTTAGGGTTAGGATTAGAATTGGGTTTAGGTTAGGGTTAGGCACTTAGTTGTGATGATTAAGGTTAGGATAAGGGGCTAGGGAATGCATTATGTCTATGAAGGTCCTCACTGTGAATGCATTTACAGCAGCTGTTTGATGACATTTTAACACTGAAATCAACAAGCTAGGACACACAGTATGTGTATACATAAATAAGATAAATATATATATAAATTTCTCAGTTTGCAGAAAAGCTGGAGCTGGGTTACATGAGCAGTTTTCTACATTTTCTGTGGTGAAAATATACAGTATATAAATGACCCCATATTTAAATGTCTGCACATATAAATTATTCACTCAAAAGGTGGATTTCTTATTCAGCATTGGCTACAGTTTAATGCTATGTTAAATTGAGGGTATATATATATATATATATATATATATATATATATATATATATATATATATGTATATGTGTACACACACACACACAGTATCAGTCAAATGTTTGGACACACCTCATGAAGCTGACTGTGAGAATGTCAAGAGTGTACAAAGCTGTCATCAAAACTCAAGGTGGCTACTTTGAAGAATCTAAAATATTAAAAGTGACATAGAATGGTCTTTTTGAATCAAAAAGAGAGATTACTGATGTCTACTTAGATAAATTAAATAATATTTATGGTCAAAAACCTCACAGTCTCTTCAGATTAAGCCAGTTTATTGCTGATCTCTGACAGTATCTGAACAGGCACTCTGTTTCTGAGCCAATGCCCGCCCCCCAGAACTCTGAGTCTCTTGTGATTGGCCAGCTATGAGGTGACTGACTGCTCTGCAGTGCTTCTTCTTCTTCTTCAGGTTAAATGTTCACGCCCATGACAGGGAGTAGCTGTTGGGGGAGCTAAAACTGGACTTTTCAAAACCACTTGCTTGAGCTCAGGTAAACAGAGATGCCATTTTTTCTCAAAAGTGGTAGAAGTGTTTATTGTGACACTAGTGATGTTTAGATACGGGAGGGCTATGAGGACACACCAAAAAACATCAGAAATTTGATTTTCCAGTGAATCTGGTTTCATTGGATGCTTTTAAAATTACTTTTGAAATGACACATATGACTCTTTTCTAATTTATTGAATAATTTGCTGATTATGTAATTTTATATTGCACTTTTAAGTAGTTCTCATGTATATTTTATTTTGTTTGTGTTTGTTGATTGCTTGAGTGGTTGTATCTGTGCCCTAACCTACTTGCACTGCTGCCTGTCTTGGCCAGGAAACTGAAAAAGAGATGTGTCATCTTAATCAGCTTTTCTTCCTGGTTAAATTAAGGTTATAATAATGAAAACAATTATTAGTTGCAGCCCTAATTGTGATATTATGTTACATGAAACTGTCTTAATTTTCTCTGGACCTCTTCCTAATGTGACCAGTGATGACATGTATAACCGCATGTCATCATTTAATCGCTGGCTGTCACAGTGGTGTCCAGAAAACATTACTTTTATAGATAACTGGCAAAATTTCTGGGGAAACCTGGTCTGAGGAGAGATGGCGTCAATCCCACTTTGGATGGAGCCACTCTCTTATCTAGAAATATTAGTTTAGATGGTGTTAGAGTTTATTAGAACACCAGCACCATGACAGTCCAGAGGTGAGACCAGGAGACAGAGTTGCAGTCTTACACGCTCCTCTGTGCTTCTTTTCGAGCAGTCACCTCCTCAAAACGCCACTGTTTGTTCCCCGGCCGACAAAATTAAATAAATTGACAAAATTAAATACATCAGCATTTAACAGAAGTGAAGTTAAACAGTCTAATCTAATAATAATCAACACCAATAATAAAACAGAATCATACAATACAACTCTTAAATGTGGACTATTAATATAAGATCACTCTCCTCAAAATCAGTTTTGATTAATGATCAAATCATTGATAATCATATTGATTTACTATGTCTAACTGAGACATGGTTACGCGAAGAAGAATATGTTAGTTTAAATGAGTCAACGCCACCCATACATATTAACACCCATATTCCCAGAAGCTCAGGCCGAGGAGGAGTCGCCGCAGCCATTTTTAATACTAGTCTATTAATTAACCCCAAGCCCAAAACTGAATACTTATTTTTAAAGTTTCATCCTTAATCTATCTAATCCTAGTTTAAAATCACAGAAATCGGTTCTGATAGTCACTGTTTATCGTCCACCTACACCTTATTCAGAGTTTCTGTCAGTGTTCTCTGAATTCTTAACTGAGTTAGTGCTAAGGACAGATAAAATCATAATTGTGGGGGATTTCAACATCTATGTAGATGTTGAAAGTGACTGTCTTTGTTCTGCATTTAATTCATTGTTAGAATCAATTGGTTTCACTCAACATGTGAATAAACCCACCCACTGCCTTAATCACACCCTTGATCTTGTGCTCACTTATGGCATAGATATAGAAAACAAATGTTTCTCCCCAAAACCCCCTCTTAACTGACCATTATTTACTCACATTTAATTGCACAATAACTAGATACAATAACATTAAGAAAAAATACCACTACAGTCGGTGCCTGTCCGACAATAACATTAATACTTTCAAAGAGACAGGGCAGCCGTTATTTAACTCTGTGTCATGTCTAAGTCCACCTGAAGTTAACAGTTATGATTTTATACCCACTTTCACTGACAATCTTGTTGATAATGCAGCAGCTTCACTGCGTACTACATTAGATAGTGTTGCCCCTCTCAAAAAAGAAAGTGATGAATCAGAGGTGAGTAGCACCATGGTTTAACTCGCATATTCACGCTCTTAAACGGGATTTACGTAGATTAGAAAGAAAATGTCATTCCACTAATCTAGAAGAATCTCATGTAGCCTGGAAAGATGGTCCTGTAGCTTATAAAAAAGCCCTTCATAAAGCCAGAGCAGCCTATTAATCTTTAATTTAATCTTCGTTAATTGAAGAAAACAAGAATAATCCAAAGTTTGTGTTCAGCACTGTAGCCAGGCTGACACAGAGTCACTGAGTCGTCTATTCCCTAACACTGAGCAGTGACGACTTCATGAATTTCTTTTTGAACAAAATAAAATCAATAAGAGGAAAAAATTGACCACCTCCTTTACAGTGGTACTGAGTTTTCTTTTTAGCACAAAAGCTTTAGAAGCACCAGACATACAGTGACACAGTTTCTCCCCATAGATCTCCCAGAATTAACATCCTCATCAAAACCGTCAACCTGTCAGTTAGATCCCAAACTGTTTAAAAAATGTTCTTCCATTAATTAATCGCTCCATATTAAATCAATATTTCCTTATTAACTGGATATGTACCCCAAGTTATTAAGCCCCTTCTTAAAAAAGGTACCCTCGACCCAGATGTTTTAGCCACTTATTGACCCATATCAAATCTTACCTTTGTTTCTAAAACACTAGACTTTATTTTATGTCATTAACCTTGTTCTTTCTCTCCCACGTCTGTGCCTTTCCTTTCTGTCCTCTTTCTCTCTTTCTCTCTCTCTCTCTCTCTCTCTCCCTCCCTCCTCATATTGCAGGCTGCAGGATCCAGATACAGTTTTGATGCTATCATTATTATTATTATTATCACTAACAGTAGTATTGTTGTTATCATTATGCTATGATTGTGATGTATGTATGTGATTGCAACATTATAACTAACGTAGCAGACAGACATGATTCCTATAAAAATTTTGTACCCATTCTTTTTGCAGTATGGATTTGTGACAAATCCATACTGCAAAAAGAATGGGTACAAAATTTTTATCAAAATGGCAATACGTAAATGAGGATTGCAGTTGCAGATAAAGTAGAGAAATATGTTATGATAAATGGTGATACAAACAGGAAATGACGTTAAACAGTCAGGATCTGTCCAATCAGAGATGACGAGGTGTGGCCTCTAACAGACCTACCCTTTCCATAATCTGAAGTGTCATTGTGTTTTGTGAAATGCTGTTAAATATTAAATATGTCAGGGAGTCAGAATATGTCAGAATAATTACACGTGATGACGAGTGATTAGCATGAAAAACAAGGATCTTTGATTATATTTATCAAGGAAAAATCACTTTGTATGAGGAGCTTTCATCAAGTTTTTTTTTTTAAATAATTATCTTCTTTTGACCAACTAAAATGACGAATATCTGTTCAGATATGGACATGAAACTGCAAAAATACACTTTTTGCACGCTAAAACTGACTGACAGAAACAGCATGACATTTCAGGGAATAATTACACGCCATGCAGAGTGATTTGCATGAAAAAAAAAAACGAGGATCTTTTATTGTATTTATCAAGAAAAATTGTTATTCCTACCCTGTCATTTAAAGTTGGGAGTGAGAAACTGAAGTGGATAAAACATTTCCTGCTGTGAGGATATAACCGACAGAAAAGTGTGAGTTTGTGTGTGTATGTGTGTTGAAAGAGGGGTGCGTCGGTAAATGGACAGAGTAAGATGAGCAGGAGAGAGAAAGTAGAATTGTGAGGGTGATGTTAGTTGTTAGTTGGAGGATAACACCATGACTCCACTGCTCCAGGGGAATTATTTCCCAGAAAAAAACCCTCATCTATCATTTAAAGGTAGACACGGTAACAAAATAATAATAATAATAAAGCTATGAAAGATTTCCAGGGTTGTCTTTTTCTCTTTTCACAAAACAGAATCTGCTGCTTTTCAGCAAAGAAATGAAAGCTGTTCACACCCACGCTTTTTCCAAATCCAGTGCCAAAGTGATAAAAGACGTTGTCGTCTCTTAGCAGTTCATCAACCACGCTGACACATTAATGGTCTTCAGCCAATTTAGTTTGGCTTGGTAATTTGAGATGACTGTTTTCATGCTTGGTGTTGACGTGACGTGATGCAAATACGTGAAACTTGTGACCGAAGATTGGAGAAAAGCCGTTTTGAAAAGTGTTAGAAACAAACAACGAGGTTTAAGTGAAACATGACAACTGGATTAATCTGAGGGAGAAGAGGTGCTTTTCTCCTCAGTGTTTTATAATTGGTTTTTAAATTGAATTTAACTTGTTGCCAGTGGGACGTTCAAAGGTGGACAACTGTGGAGACTTTCTGCTGTTAACTAGTGGATTGAAACTGGATTGACTGACTGCTGGAGCAAATGTTAAGCTCTACTGGATCCTACTTTCTTCAGTGAAAATATTAAAACTAAATTTAGTTACTTTCTATGAAGTTTTTGACTCAACTTTATGTGATTTATTTTCATGTTTGTGGAAGATATCTTAATCTTGGTTGTAAATATGGTTTAGGTTTGGGCACAAAAAGAATTTGGTTAAGGAGGAGTAAAATGTCTTGTTTTTTTTCCTCATACCATCAACATCTTCTCCATTAAAAACGCAACGCATCACAACGTTGAAACACATCTAATGTCAGGGATCTAGACTGACCAAAAATTTTTGGAGAGACACTTTTTTCTTTAGCTGCACTGATGCACCTACAGATGGAGCCACTCAAAAGTTCCCTATTTTTCGTGATGGGTCCTTAACAGGAGCTTGGTTGGTTGCCAATAGGTCTCCTTTAAATCAGTGGGGGTAATATGACCCCTTGTGATGACGCAGTGCGCAGATCACACTGTGTGTGTGTGTGTGTGTGTGTCAGACATCAGATTGGTCAAGAAGCACGTGTGTGTTTTTTGCAAATAATTCCACCTATTTTGAGCATAAAAGACACAGCATTAAAATATAGTTCCTGATATTGAACTATTTAGAAATTATCAGCCAGGTTACAGGTGAAGAGCCTTCAGTTACCAGGCACCTCTCCTGTGGAACCAGCTCCCAGTGTCGGTCCGGGATGTGGACACTCTGTGTATTAATTTAGACTTAAATGCTTCCTTTTTGATAAAGCTTATATTTGGAGCTGGCTCAGGGTAACCTGAACCATCTCCTATGGTGCTTTTCCATTATATAATTCCAGGAGAGCACAGCATGGCACGGCTCAACGCTAGCCTTTTTTTTTCCATTGGGGATAGTACCCGGTACCTTTTTCAGTACCTGCTCTGGCGAGGTTCCAAGCAAGCTGAGCTGATATTAAAATGTGACATTGACATTAGTTATGCTGCTATAGACCTAGACTGCTGAGGAAATTTCCTGTGGTGCACTCATACTCACTCTTTCAATCTCAGGGTATGAATGTGACTTCATCCTTGTTCTTTCTCCCCCCAGTTTGTTATAAAGTATATTATAAAAGTATATATATATATATTTATCAACAATCTCTGCTACTGCTTGTATACTGTAAATTACATTATATCAGTGATAAAATAATAATGTCAGAATTGTCCTGTCTAAACCTTTATGTTACATTAACTGTTACATTTGCTCCTCTCTCTCTTCTGTCTCTCCCTCACCTCCCTCTTTTTCTTTCTGTCTCCCACCTCTTATCTGTCCCCCATTTTCCTCTCACCCCAACCGGTCAAGGCAGATGACCGCACATCTTTGAGTCTGGTTCTGTCAGAGATTTCTTCCTGTTAAAAGAGAGTTTTTTCTCTCCACTGATGCCTAGTGTTTGCTCATTGTGTGAACTGTTGGGTTTCTTTTCTCTCTGTAATATTGTAAAGTTTTCCACCTTACTATGTACAGTGCCTTGAGATAATGTATAACCCTAATTCCAAATTCCTCAGTTGGTCGTGCAATTCACAAATGCAAGTTAAAGCTGTACCATGCAAAGAAGAAGCCATATGTGAACACAGTCCAGAAACGTCACCATCTTCTCTGGACCAAAGGTCATTTTAAATGGTCTGAGGTAAATTGGAAAAGTGTTCTGTGGTCAGATTCATCAAAACTTTAAATTCTTTTTTCGAAACCATGGATGTCATGTCCTACTAAAGAGGAGAGGGACCATCCATCAGTGGACGGTTCAAAATCCTGCATCTGTGATGGTATAGGGTTGCATTAGTGCCTATGGCATGGGCAGCATCAATGCTGAAAAGTACATAGAGGTTTTAGAGCATGCTAAACCACATACTGCATCCATCACAACAGCATGGCTTCTCAGGAGAAGAGTCCTTGTGCTGAACTGACCTGCCTGGAGTCCAGACCTTTCCCCAATAGAAAACATTTGGGATATCATAAAACAAAAAATCCATCAACAAAGACCCAGGACTGTTGAGCAGCTAGAATCCTGCATCAGACAAGAATGAGACAACATTCCTTTCCTAAAACTGCAACAACTGGTCTCCTCACTCCCCAGATGTTTACAGACAGTTGTTAAAAGAAAAGCGGATGCTACACAATGGTGAACATCACCCTGTTCCATCAATTTACAAACAAAATTTGCTAATATTTTTCACAAAATGGTAAAATGTCTCAGTTTCAACAGTTGATGTTTTTTATGTTCTATATGGGTTTAGGAGATTTGCAAATCTCATACTGTAAACCCATATTTTAAAAGATCTCAATGATCAAATCATACTAAAGGCTTTGTTATAACCTATAAAAATATAGATTACAGGTAATTAATGGCTGAATAAAAGACTCATTCATCCTTTTGTTCCATGAACATGGATGAGGCAGCAGGAGCAGTTTCAGAGGACTGACCATGTGGAGGTGTAATCGCATTCAATGGCAAAAATAAATAAATAACAAGGTGGATAATTACAAGGGAAGCCTGTCGTGTTCACATGAATGTCTGTGTTTTTTGTAAACATAAAAAAGTGAACATTTATCAGGAGCCTGTCACACAATGTTGTGTCCCACAGATGATTTGTGTGCAAATCCTATCATCTACCTGCTCTCCTTCCCCGTGTATGAAGAGAGGGATTATGGGAGAAATGAATGGGAGGAAACGGAGAAGATGGGATTGTGTACGTGTGTGTGTACCTGGTATTCCTTATGTTGTGGGGACCTAAATCTGTTTACACAGTCACATTATGGGGACTTGTCTTCCTTAATGGGACAAAAATCCCTATAGTCCCTATAAATTATTACATTTTAGGGTGAACACATGTTTTAACGTAAGACTGAGGTTAGGGTTAGGTTAAGGTTAGAGTTAGTCTCCAGGAAATTAATTGAAGTCAATGCAATGTCCTCTGAAGTCATGGAAACCTCTGTGTATGCATGAGTGTGTCACATTAGCTGTGGCTGTGCAGTGTGTTCTGGACAATCAAGGCTGACAGTGGGAAAAATTGGCCGCTGCTCTGGTTCCATCAGGCTACTACAACAACAGCAACAGCAGTAGCTAACACTTTTATACCAAGTATTCATTAAAGGGGCATTCTGGAAATTATGGGTGGGCATACACCACAATAACAAATGCCACTGCATAAATTTATTTAATATCAAAAAACCAAAGTTTTAGTATTTATCTATATAATGTTAATGTACTGTGCAAACATACTTTGACATACAGCAATGCAATTTCCTTTTTTTTTTTTACCTCTTTTGTCTATTATGATGTTTAAAACCACAATTAACATCTTGATATCAACTGATTTTGAACAACTTATTTTTATTACATTTAATTAAAATTTTAGCTGAAATTTTAGCAGATCCAGATCAGATTTTAGCAGAAAAGGGTATTCAATTAGGTTTCTTGAATTTATCTCATTAGCTGTTTCTGCTAGCAGATGAATATTTGACAAGTAATACACCACTGAGTATTCTAATACAATTTTAGCTTGAAATGCTAACCCCCAATCCCCAAAAGTCCTGAATTTTAATCACTAATTCGCACTTGGAGCCTACAGTTCCCATGATGCAACTAATATGCAAACAGTAGCTGTTTGCATGTTCACGCCACTCAC
This sequence comes from Brachirus orientalis, assembly GCA_016785285.1. Lineage (NCBI taxonomy): Eukaryota > Metazoa > Chordata > Actinopteri > Pleuronectiformes > Soleidae > Brachirus > Brachirus orientalis. The sequence goes on from JAFBJR010000587.1 coordinate 627,083, forward strand.
ATAAAACACTCACTCACTCACTCACTCACTCACAGACTTAACTAAAATAGGCATGCTGAGCTGGACCAAGACATAAGCAAACTGAGTGGCTGCATGGGGGCAAAGTTGTAAATTATCCAAAATTCCCACTTAATTCTCATTGATTCTCATTAAAAGGTTCCTATTTGGACCATTTTGAAAGTTCTGAACAAAAGTTCCCATGAAAAGTTTCTGGAAATATAACTGAATTTCCCACCCTTTTGCAGCCCTAGGACCCCATGTAGTCTGGGGTCGGCCCTGTGGGCATGTTAATATTAACTGAGAAGTGATGACATCTAATGTTTAGGAAGCCAAAAAAAACATGAAGCCACTGTCTTTAAATTTACTTTCTCAAACCAAGGAAACGTGTATCAATTTTCTCTCAAAGATAACACACTCTGAGTAGAACTAAATGTTAGTGCCTGAAGTTATACAAAATGAATTTTTGTGCCATATTTGAATGGATTCCCTCAAAACATTCTAGAGATATTGTGTTTTTTTTATTGTGTATTTTTTCAGTTTTTATTAAAAGCCTTTGAAAGAGTTTCCTACAGAGCCACAGACAGTGAAATCCAAATGTTTTCACAGACTCTGGCGACTCAACTGTACCTTTGAGCAAAGACTTTTTCCTTTTATTTAATGTAAAAAAAGAGACAGTGGAGTAAAGTTTATAACCAGACTGACAGTTTTTTTGGCATCTGCTACTCAAAGAAAAAGCTAAAGATATTTGAAGACACCACATTTTCTATGTTTTTGAATTATTCCTGGTTGTGGCGAATGTTTTTTCTTTCCCTCTCTGTTTAGGCAACACCTGAAACAGACAAAATAGGTTTGCTTTTATTTCAAGCCCAGTTTTTTTTAAGGAGGTACCCGAGTTTTAAAAAAACTACCATGAATTAGAAAAGAGGCAAACTGCGTGATGTTGCTCTGTCATGTAAACCGGCTTGAATAAATCATGTGGTCTCTGAAAAGCTTGGTGATGTTACTGCAGTCTTTCCATCTCAACACACTGCTGCTGTTTCGACAGTGAGAAAAAAAGTGTCTCCTCACCTTTTTGTCGTCGTAAAAATCACAGAAACAAAACACACAGAGTGGGCAGCTTAGTCAAGTCAAAGAGAATCTGGTGGACAGTTCTCCTTTTCAAACTTTCCTACTCATTGATGCGGTTAATGAGACGGCTGAAAAACTGAGATTCTATAAAAGGCTATAAGAAGAAAAATGTTCAAAAATGAATCAGCAGCAGCCTTGGTTTGGGTCCAAATCAGGCAATTTGCTGTTCCTTTGATTTAAACAAGTCTAAATAGATGGAGTCACACCCTGGACAGGTTCCCAGTCCATCACAAGGGAAAAATACAGAAACAAACAACCATTCATTCTAAAATTCAAATTTAGAGTCACCAAACTGCATGTTTTTGGACAGTGGAAGGACGCTAGAGAACCCTGAGAAAACACACAATTATATTGCAAATGCTAGCCACTGCACCACTGCGTAACCCAAAGAGAAGTGCAAAAAAGACTTGAAAGATGCACAAAAAATCCACTGAAATCTAAGAGTTAAAAGTGTAGAAACAAAGATTTTAAAGTTGCTTAAGTGAAAAAAAAACAGACAGAAGAATCTTAAGTGCAAATAAAAAAGCTAAAAGGTATAAAATAATGTCAAAACTAAAGAGTTTAAGAACGTAAAATGCCAAAACAAAGAGCAGAAAGATGCTAAAGATTCATGCATTGTCAAAACAATGAGCTACATATAAGACACCAAAAGCAGTGAGATGACAGAAGCTGCACAACAAAACTGACCCAGGCTATTTGATGCATGTCACTTACTTACTTAACATTTTATTTTTTTCTATTTGCAGCCATAAAAAGGAAATGGTAACATGCATTACCACCCCGAACATCCTTTTATTTTCTTTGCACTGGGCCTTTAATTTGCCTCTGGTGTGTTTTTATGTTAGCATTAGCAGCAGCAGCCTTCACTCTTGTGTGTGTTGGATTATAGGTTAAATTAAAGTGAACACAACAAATGCAGCGATTAAGATTCTTACTGCACACGTTCAGAGGAAGGCACTGAAGCACTTAGAATCAAATTAATCTATTAAGCCTGTAACTGGTAACCAAAGTCTGTTGCCTGCAGCCTATGTTGACAACATTTACATCGACAACGTGAAGCTTCATATAAAGTCTATTTCCCTTAATTCAATTACAATCAAACATCAAATCTATGAAGAACCGTGAGCCGAAAGGTCCAACTCTCATGTTCAAAATTACCAAACACCTGCATTTAAAAAAAAGAGCAGTACAAAGGATAATTGCAGCCATATTTAGACATCTCATGGGCTGATGGGTTACCTTGGTTACTGTGTATTTCTGAAATTCTGTCTCATGCAGCAACACCACTTCACCGTTCTGTGAACTCAGACGCCATGTCTTCACTAGGAATCTTCTGGAAGCAGAGCAAGCTTCCATCTCCTGCTGTTAAGAGTGGATCTATCAGCAAATGCACCATGTTGCTGCTCTGTAATGGAAGGAGCAAGAATAGCTAAGAGGTCTCTAAACACTCTGCGTTTGTGTGTGTAAGAGAGATTTTTCACACAAACTAACATCTATTTTATTTAAACATTCTGTGTCTGTTCCACTGTGTGAGAACATTTGTTTATTCAGAACCTCCTGTATATTTGTATGTTCAGCTTCACACATGGTAGTATGGAGGACTATAAATGACATGATAATAAATAAATGAATTAATAAATGAATGGAATAAATAATAAATAAATACAGAAATGAATAAATAAATAAATAAAGGAATAAATAAATCAGGAAATAGAAAAAAATTAATAACGGCCATAAAAAAATTAATAAATACATTTCTTCAATGTATTTATTTATTTTTCTATTTATTCTTTGGCCTATTCATACATTTATTTATTCCTGTTGTCATTTATTCATTCATTTATTTATTTTTGTATTTATTTATTAATTTTTTCTTCTATTCTTTGTCATTTATGGTCCTCCATATGCTAGAGAGAACTGAACATAATTATCAGGAGGGTAAGGGAGGTTAGGGGGAGAAGATGTTAATTGAGGCTTGAGCCACATACAGTGTGTGATTTTTTTCGCCAAGTGCTATCGGCCTTCTCGAGTGTAACTCCCCTTAATTGCTGATTCTCGTTGGCAGGAGGAAACATGCAAATCAAAATGGCATTTGGAAACATTTGGACTGGGTTCACTCCATGTTTCTGTCATGTGCCGCTGTGATGCGTCACTTAAATTGAATGCCAATTAATTTGGTTTTCAGTGTAAATGTTTTCAGTGTGCTTGTTTTGCCAAAGCTCTATTTTTGCATAATAAACAGTGAACACTAAAAAACAAAAGCAACACCTCAGCTGGGGTCTCATTACACACTGAGATCTGTTTTGTGATAAAACAAACATCTGCATTGATTCATCTTTGCTTTCCAATAATGAGCCATTTAAAAAGCTGAACACTAAGCTAAACAGCTAATCTTTAAACTAAGATATCTGCTGTTTAGTGCTGGGGCAATAAAGCTGTGAACTGCAAAATAAAAGCAAATGATGCTAAATTATAAAAATCGAGAACTAAAACATGCTTAAATGCCAGCACTACAACAGCTAAAAGTGTATACAATGTGAGAGCAAACAAACAATCTGAAAGCTAAAAGAAATTCTTGATAATAAATAATAAAGTGCCTAATTTCATTTGTGTGTGGCTACTCTGATAAGACTGGTGTTTGAGGACCCAGAATCTTTTGCTTGCAGAAGATTTTTTTTGCAGAACAATTTAGTTTTTCAATTTCAATTTCCCAGCTTGGGATTAATAAAGTATCAATCAATCAATCAATCAATCAATTACTACTACTGGGCAAAATGTTTCTTTTGCTACAGCTGATGTTTCTCATCTCTGTGTGCATTGATATGCAGAAGAGACAGAAAGACCACGGTGTACAGAAAGTACAGTTACACAGTCATTTAGACAAAAAGAAAGTCATAAAGACAAACAAAATTACTTTACTCACTGTCTCACCAGCTACCTAAAATAAATAGCAACTACCTAAAATAAATAGCAACAAATGGGCAAAGTAGTTTACAACATGAAGTAATAAAATCTGAATAAAATTTAAAATAACCTATTTACAGTCATACTGTAGGTACAATCGGTCTAAAGTGAAGAGTCTTTAGGTCAGATGGGGTACCAATGTGTCCTCAGTGTTCAGAAAACAAAGAACTAATACATGCTAAAATCCCACATCAAGCTAAATGTATACAATGCTGAAACTGTGAGTTAAAATACTAAGTGCTAACAGTGTATACAGTGCTCAAACATGAGCTAAAAGAAGCTAAAACACTATAAAACGGTGCAAAAGAACTAAGTAAACATGCTTAAATGCCAAAACTCTAAGTGAAAGGAAGCTATTTGCTAAATTACAAAAAACTAAGAATATATATATATATATATATGTGTATATACACACATATATACACATATATATATATATATTCTTATTATTATATATATTATAATATATATAATAAGAACAGAGGAAATAGAAGCTAAAAATGCCACAACAAAGTAGTAAGGAAAGTTAAATTGCTCAAAAAACGAGGTGAAGATATAAGATAAAAAAATGACAAAAATTAGTTAAAATATCCTTAAGCAACAATTTTGACACACCTTGAACTAATTTAATCCAGTGCACATAAATATTGAAAAGTGCAAGTTTATACAACAGCCTTTCCATTTTGCTGCCCTGTGTCTTTTTCTACCTTCTCATATAAAACAATAATGAAACACATCCAAGTCATAAAAGCCTCTGCAGCCAACCTGTGTCTAGACTGGCTGCACTTTTCCTGAGGAGATTCCTCCAGCTTCCAGAAAGTGATGCACTTTATATTTTATAGTTTCTTTGGAATAAATAATAGAATAAGAAAATGAACAGCTATAGCTTCTTCTGAACACAGGTAAACAGACAAAGAAAAATGGGTGTCTGGTTAAGGTTTACATTCCTATTAGAATATAATTTAAAAGAAGGAGTCTCTTCTTTGTCCAGTTGTTTTGAAAATGAGCGTCTTCAACTTGAGATGACAGCTTCTATCTGTGTGTGTTTGTGTGTACATTTGTACTGTGGAATCATTCATACACACCCTGAGGCTGAACTGCTGAGTAAATAACAGCTAAATGAAAGATACTGTTGAGCTGCTGATGATGTGCTTACCCACGTTATGCTGGGATTGCATCATGAAAACATCAGTTGTTGCCTTTCACTCGCCCACAAGATTCCACCAGCCGCCACGAGCTGCTGATCTGTAGCCGGCAAACAACACAGAAAAAGACAGATTGCACTCATCACTTACATGCAGAGACTGGCTCCTGCAGGAACCATGCTCAGTGTTCTGCAGAAATTCCTGTTGTTATTTAGATTGTAAAACCCTGAAAGCCTGAAACTGAGCCAAATCACATATAACAAGAGAAAAATTGCCCGAAAAAAATAAGCTTCTGCAAAAAAAAAAAAAAAAAAAAAGGATTATGAAATCCTGTTAAAAAGAGCTAATGATGTTAAAATGCAAAACAAAGAGCAAAAAGATGCCAATAATTGATCTAAAAAGATCATGGATTGACAGAAAAATAAGCAGAAAGATGCTAAAAACAAAACAACAAAAAGACCCGAAAGATGCTAAAGTGCTAAAATTATAAAACAACAAAATACTGAAATCAAAACTGCTAAATTCCAAAACAAAATGCCAAAAGATCACTCAATATGCAAACTATCAGCTACAAAATGCTAAAATACCAAGGAGCTAAAAGTTGCTAAAATACAAAAAACAAAAGGCTAAAATATGCTAGTATGCCAAAACAAAAAGCATCCATCCATCCATCCATCCATCCATCCATCCATCTTCAACCACTTATCCAAGATCAGGTCATGGGGGTAGCAGCTCTAGCAGAGGACCCCAGACCTTCCTTTTTCAATTGTTCCCTCACACATGAACAAGACCTGAGATACTTAAACTTCTTCAGTTGGTGTAAAGACCCATTTCCCAACCGCAGTAGGCAATGCATACTGAGAACCATGGTCTCCAATTTAGAGGTGCTGATTCTTATCCCAGCCGTCTCACGCTGTGAACCAATCCAGTGAGCAGACTCACAGACTAACAATGCCATCATGACCACACAATGTGCAAAAAGCAACAATGCAATTCTCTGGCCACCAAACTGCAACATCTCCTCACCACGTCGGCACCTCAAGCTCCTGTCTATGAATATCACAAACAGCACTAGGGACATGCAACATGCAACCCTAAAACCTTAAAGTGAGCCATCTTACAAATAACCAGAGACAAAATGTCTTGGCCAGGAGAGGATTCTATTTGTACAGAGGCCAGTTTCCCCACAGAGTGTGACCAATTTATAGAATAAAACTGACAGTTCACTCTACAAATCGTTTTTATGGACACACACACAGCTGCTGGAATAATTAAACATTTGTAAATAAACGGCCTCCATGTCAGGTCCACTTGAGGATAATTGACTCCACAGCCACACTGCTCGTCTCCAAACATTACTGCAGTATTGAACATGCGAGGCAAGCGTGTTTATCATGACTGTAACATCTGCATGGAGATAAACACACAGCGATGCTGCCTGAGAAAACACAAGTATATCAGATGAGCAGATGCCAGTCAGTTGTGTAAACTCTTAGTTTGGTCCTCTCCCCATCTCAGCATCGGGCAGTCGTCAAAAATAGCATTTGTCCTGTTTGCAGCCAAGCCACAGGAGGAGCAAGGAGTGGGATGAAGTTTCTCACCTCATTACTGAGCAACAGTGTGTTCTCTGTGGTGTCACCAAGCAATCACCACAGAGCACTCTCACCTCAAAACAGCATCCTCCTCTCATTTTCAACGTGCTGTTTGACCAGGGAGAAGGTTTGTTACAACTTATTCTAGACTTGTACAAAAATACACTGCCCGGCCAAAAACAAAAAAGGTTGCCACCTGGATTTAACTAAGCAAAGAGGTAAGAGCCTCCAACGCAGGAGAAAATCAAAATGTCATCTTAATATACAAAATAAGCTGGTTAAGCATGTCTTAAAAACTCCAAAGCCCCCGGTAGCGGGGGCAGCGCCACACAGCTGTGCGCGACAAAAAACTTAATAAAGCGACCTCAAATTTTAAAGAACACCGACACACCGCATATCCAGAGAAAGTTAAGAAACTCGGCAACAACCTCGTGAAAACCATTTTTAAATTAATCAAACACAGTTAAAATACCTGGCAGTCAAAACCAGCAAGTATAGGTGGCGCTACGCTAAGCTACTACAGTGTAAAAAAACAAAAACGCTGCTACAGGAACAGCACGTCAGCTGCAGAGCAGAGACTCCACACATTCCAACGGTAACACCTTTATCACTCTCGGACAAATATTCACTGAACCAGCCACATATTAAGACCAAAGCAAAAACTCCCTCTCAGGAATAGCAGTCAGAAATATTGTCTTACCTTTGATAATTATCAAAAACAGGTACATCCACAGGAACAAAGCTGCTTTGGATAGTTAGCTGTTAGCCCTTAGCCTGCTGTGAAGACCCTCCCTGCTCTTCTGTAGCTGTGTCTCATTTAAGGTACTGCATCGTCCTGAGTGTGGATTCGTCGGCCGGATGTCGTCAAAATGCGTCACAGCGCAGCGACGTAGGCTGTCCCATTTCGACTGGTCTACCTCGACTCCTCCGAATCCAGCCGACAAATGCAGCCGACATTAGCTTGTTTGGGAAGGATAGTTCTGGTGTATCCTTCGCGGCCGATCATATCCCAGAATTCTTTGCGCGCCGACGGAGATCTTTTCCAAGATGTAAGTATGATGTTTTAAATGAAACAAACAAACAAACAAAAATAAATAAGTAAATAAACGTTTAATTTATATTACAATTTGTACCGCTATTGATGTAATTAATAAGAAGAAATCGATAAGGACTGACCGCATTTGCTGTTTGGTGTATTTGCTGTTGGTCTGCCAGCACCGGTAAACAGTCATGTCAGTCACGGCGTAACTTTTAAAGTTTGGTTTTAAGTTAAACGTGACTGAGCATAAATGTGGCGATTTTGTATAATGCTTATTTTGCCACGTAAACTAATTTAACAGGTGTTATGAAATAAGTGAAATAAGTGTTTAATTTCTTGTAGGGAGCAAGGAGCAGACGGCCGAATTCATTCGTCTGAGAGGCGAAAATGCATTTAAGGTACTGCATCCTCCTGAGTGTGGATTCGTCGGCCGGATGTCGTCAAAATGCGTCACAGCGCAGCGACGTAGGCTGTCCCATTTCGACTGGTCTACCTTGACTCCTCCGAATCCAGCCGACAAATGCAGCCGACATTAGCTTGTTTGGGAAGGATAGTTCTGGTGTATCCTTCGCGGCCGACCATATCCCAGAATTCTTTGCGCGCAGACGGAGATCTTTTCCAAGATGTAAGTATGATGTTTTAAATGAAACAAACAAACAAACAAAAATAAATAAGTAAATAAACGTTTAATTTATATTAAAATTTGTACCGCTATTGATGTAATTAATAAGAAGAAATCGATAAGGACTGACCGCATTTGCTGTTCGGTGTATTTGCTGTTGGTCTGCCAGCACCGGTAAACAGTCATGTCAGTCACGGCGTAACTTTTAAAGTTTGGTTTTAAGTTAAACGTGACTGAGCATAAATGTGGCGATTTTGTATAATGCTTATTTTGCCACGTAAACTAATTTAACAGGTGTTATGAAATAAGTGAAATAAGTGTTTAATTTCTTGTAGGGAGCAAGGAGCAGACGGCCGAATTCATTCGTCTGAGAGGCGAAAATGATCACCTCTTCACCGGGGCCAAACAGGCGTTGCCTGGCGGTAATACAGAAATATTGCAATACCTAAAATATAGTAATACCTAAAATATAAATGTAGTGTTATTGTTGGTATATGTCTAGAAGGAAAAAATAACTCTGTAAACGTGGCAGCATCATGTGTAATTCATGATGTTTAATTTGAACCCGTGTGTCAAAACTACTGATACATTTTTTTTGTCTTTGATTAGTACTATTTTGGAGAAAATGGACCTGCAAGGCAAGGTCACCCCCTTGCAAGCCAAAAAGAAGTGGGACAATTTAAAAAGAAGATATAAACACTATACACTGTACGTATACAGTGTATAGTATGTATATATTAGTTTGATAAGTCTGTTCACAGCATTTTACACTATATTTGTTTATCATGGGTATTAATAATAATAAATAAAAATAATAATAATAAAAAATAATAATATTTTTTCATCGTTGTTTTTGTTGACTTCCATGATTGATTCCTCTGTTTCAGGATTGCAAGTGTCCAGGATTTGGGGAAGGGGTCAGTGGGAAGCCCACTGCTGCAACTTGGCCCTGGTATGTCCTCATGGATGAGGTACTTGGTCTGAGCCATTCAATTGCTCCACCTGTCCTCATTGCCTCCATCCCAGAGGATAGACCAGGGCCAAGTTCAGCAGTAAGTCCATAAGAGGAGGAGGAGGAGGATGATGAGGAGGAGGGACGGGAACGTCTACAGAGGAAGCAGAAGAGGGATGGGGGGATGAGCTTCTGAAGCTCATCAGAGAGGACATGAGGCTGCAGAGGGAGGCAGAAGAGCGTAATGAGAGGAGGATGGATCAGCTCCTCTCAATTCTGGAAAAAGCTGTTCCAAAAATTTTTTTGAAAATAGTGCTTATTAACCTTGTTTATAAATATTTTTTTTTATTGTGTTTATAGTGTTTTTTGTTTTATTAACTTAAAAATATAAACTATTTACAACATACCTATACAATGTTAACAACTATTTATATTAAATCATGTTAACAGTTAAATTAAAATTACATTATAAATATATATATAACAATTGAATTATAACTTCATAAATAAATAAATGGAAATAAACTCGTAGTTGTGTAGGATCAACATGGGCGTTCTTGGCTGTAAATGTTCCTGTCAGAAGACACACGGGATGAATTTTCTGCTGAGCTGAACGTCCCTGGTTGTGCTTCTGGACCTTGATGAACAATCAAGACCCTGGTGTTTCTGTCAAAAGGGTGGTGTCCATCTCATCTCCACTGTCCACTGCATCGTCCATGTGATGGGTTTGCAGGGCTGGTTCATTCAACGGCTGCCATGTCACTACAGTATTATAAGGGAGTGAGGCAGAGTATTTCACATTGTTATTCTGATTATAAAGAAATAACCACGATATTTAAAATGACACAGATGTTCTCTGAATAATTTCATAGAACTACAACTCTTAACTTACGGATTACAAGTAATCGTGGTCCACATGCACCTCCTCTAGGGCAGACACCTCTGCAGACAGCTGGTCGCGCCAGGCTGCCCCGCTGACTGCCTCCAAGCCACACTCCCCCTCATCCTCGGCCACATCCTCCACAGGCTCATCTTCTGGGGCCATGATGTCACCGGCTCCCAGACAGATGTTGTGGAGGATGGCACATGCTGTTACAACCTTTGAAGTTGATGGGAAAAGAAGTTAAAACATTATTGACTGGGTTTTTTTGGGGCATTTTAAAATTTAAAGTGAGTGATATCTTACGTGTGGTCCAAAGGTGTGGTGCACCTCTAGCGCTTGAAGGAAGATGGCCCTGAACCTTCCCAAAGGCACGCTCAATGATAGAATGTGCCCTTGAGTGATGGACATTGAAGCGCTGGGCTCCCACACCTTGTACTGGCCTCTTGAAGGGAGTGATGAGAGGGAGTGGGTGTTGGAGGCACGGATATCCGCCATCTGCAAGGATGAAGTGCCCTGGAGGAGGATAGAGTGCTCGCCTGTACAAAAGGCTGTGACGGAGCACTCTGGCATCATGGAATGACCCAGGCCAGCCCACGTAAGTGTCAATGAAACAGCCCTGATGGTCACACATAGCTTGCAGGATGATAGATGCAAACAGTTTCCTGTTCTTGTAGCAGTGACCATCAGGGCCACTTGGTGGCTTGATCCTGACATGGCAGCCGTCGATTGCTCCAGCTGCTTTTATAAAAGCAGGGTGTCTTGCCAGCTCTGCAAACCCATGGCCAACAGAGTCCTGTTCTTCTGGGGTCTTTGGGAGGTAAATAACCCTGTGCCGAAGGGCCACCAGTTCCTCTGTGACTCTGTGGATAATGCGGTGGACAGTGGAGCGAGGTATGTCGAACACTCTGGAGACCACCCTATGTGATGCCCCACTTGCCAGCCAGAACAGAAACACCAGAGTCTCGACTGTGGCACCCCATCCATGTCTCCGTTCTTGATTGAGAAGGTGCAGAAGCACAACCAGGGCTTCTCTGCTCAGCCTGAAATCAGCCCGTGTGTCCTCTTGCCTGAAGAACCTTTCCAGCACAGGAACGCCCATGTTGATCCTACAATACTGTATTCTTGACTGTGAAGAAATTGAAAAACTGTTAATATAAGATCTTGATATTTGCTTTTAAAGCGTAAACACATTTGTAACCTAGATCGTTAGATAATACTTTACAGCCAATGACAAACCTTTTCTTATATACTGTTATATCAAAGTAAGATTAGTGTTATTTTCTTTGGTGCAGTATGTAGTAAACTACACTACAAGCTATACAAGAGAAAACTTAAAATATGTAGAAGTACTTATTATATCTGATGTGCTTGGATTATATTACTGCTACATAAATGTGTATGTTACATTTACTGCTGTAGATTTTTAGCTTGGGCTCAATTTTAAGTACATAATCTGTAATCATACATCTGTCTGATTTAATCTACAGTGACTTATCACATTAAACTGTATAAAATTATGACATGACTGTAGTGTGGCTTCATAATGTCCTGCCAGAGTTATTGGGGTTAATATTGGGTAAAGGTTTCAGTTTAATCATGTTTATTTTACCTGTTCATGCTTTTCTCTCAGCCTGAGAAACATCAAACGCCGGCGTCTGCAGTGAAGGTTCTCCAAATGCACTAATGCTAAATAAATTGTTAAAATAACTACAAAATCTGAAGGCGCCATCAAAATTACGTGATAAACTAAATTAAAACTGATACAAAACAACTAAAACAGGCAAAAAATTTATTTGAAAAAATTAATTAATTAATTGAAAAATTAATTTGTAAAGACTACTACTACTAAATCTACAACAGTTGGCAGAAAATATTATATGTATGAAGAATAGTAAATGTGAACACTCGTTAAATGAGACACAGCTGTTTTTTTCTTGCAAACTCTTGAGGGAGCTGTCGAGCTTCGAGGGGCGGGGTGAAGTTGTGACGTAACCAGTGAGGTGGGTAGACTGGACCGTCTCATTTCGCAGCGCCTTACTTCCGGGTCCTCCGGAGTGCCCGGTCGACGGAGGACATGACTCCGTCGGCCGCGCACTCAGGAGGATGCAGTACCTTAAATGAGACACGGCTTGTGTGTTTGTGTTGTGTAATACGACCCTGCTGAGTGGGGGGGCGGGTGAATGGCCATACATGCCTCTCTCAGCACGGTTCTGTTGATACACGTGAACGACAGCAGCTAGACGGTTGGACACCTCAACGCGATTCTATTGGTTTAGAGGATTAAAATGAGGTGTCAATCACCAAGATTGACCAATGGAAACCAGAGCTAGAAGCCTTTGAATTTGGCCAAATCAGCCTAGTAACAGGCAGAACTTCCAGCTGTCCACCAGATGCCAGCAAAGGGACTAGGAGAGTTCCAGTCAAACCAGTGACACTTGAGAATGAATATAGTATATTTGAGATAAATATACTCCCTTTTGATGGCTTTATTTGGGTTTTATTTGGAGGGAGAATTAGGGGAACACCTGGGCATTTCTTTATTAAGACCTCTGTTATTTTGCTCTGTTTCATTTCATAAGCATCAGCTTTTCTCTAGCTTATTTCCAAATGTTGTTACATGATTTTCTTGAGCTTTTAAGCAACTACTGCATATATTCAAACATATATTTACTATAAAATGCCTTTTTTTAGGTGAGGGTGAGTTCAGGCTGCATTTAATCTGACACAGTGGCATTTACAGTGATGCTTACACTTCTGATGGACTCTCTCACTCTCAAGTGCTATTTTTATGTGATATCAAAATAATTCACATAGAGCTTGTAATTACAGAGAAATACTTATTTTGGACATGTTATTTTCAAAAAGCGACCCAACAAATAGGGACGAGTGTAACAGGCTAAAATGTCATTGATTTTAGTCAGAGCATTTGAAAGCCAAAAGGGCATCACATGATACTCAAAGTGACCGTGGGGCATGTTGAAGGTGGTCTTCCATTTGTCCCCCTCCTTGATCCTGATGAGGTGATAGGTGAGGTTGAGCTTGTTGAAGATCTTGGCGTGACAGTAGGGTTTGAATGAGGGGTCAGCAGCAGAGGATACTTATTTTTAACTAGAATGTAATTTAGTCCGTGATAGTCAATGCAGGGGATCTGTCCTTTTTGGTAACAAAGAAGAACCCCACACCCAGAGGAGAGGCCGAGGGCCTTATTAACCCAGAAGCTAGGGACTCCGAGATGCATTTCTCCATTGCCTCCCTCTCAGAATGGGAGATATTGTATAATTTAGAAGATGGGAGAGTTAAAATGGGAAGTAGGTCAATGGAGCAGTCGTAGTGTCTGTGGGGAGGTAGTGATTGTGCCTTCTGCTTACTAAAAACTTCACCCAGGTCGTGAGGGACTGAGGACAGGTCAGAGAGATGTATCAGGAGCAAGTGTAGGGTGAGAGACAAGGAACGTAAGCAGTGTGAATGGCAGAAGGTGGTCCAGTTAACAAAGGAAGAAGTGGACCAATTTAGATGAGGGTTATGGAGCCTTAACCAGGGAAGACCTAACACCACAGGTGATGACAGGGAGGTGATCACTAGAACGATAATAAACTTGTGATGGTTACCGGATGCTTAGTATCAACAATAGGGGAACTGTCTGTTGAGTCATGTTATGAGGGAGGAACTGTCAATAGCACACACAGGTCTGGTGGGATCAATGGGAGCCACAGGGAGTTCAAGGAGTTTAAGGAAGTCAGCGTCTATGAAATTATCGTCAGCCCCGGAATCAATCAAAACCTGTTGTGTGTGAGTGAAGCCCTGTGGAGTGAGAGTGGCAGCTATGTGAGTCCGATTGGAAGAGCATCCCTTATGGGGTCTTAGTCTGCAGTCTCATCTGAAGTGTCCAGAGTGTCCACAGTAGATGCATAGGCCAAGTTTTTTGTCTTCTCTGCCACTCGATGGGGATGAGGCGAGTGCTGCCGAGTTGCATGGGTTCCACTGGGATGGAGGGAGAAGGAGATGGAGGGACCTCGGGAAACAGCGTCGAAGGAGGGGGTGCAGGAACTGGATGAGTTGATGCCCTGGAGAGAGAGAGAGAGTACTGGGAGAAGGCAGGTCTGGAGCCCTTGCTTTTTTCTATGCCATTCCCCCTCAAAAGCCCCCTCAAAAATGCAGTCTTTAACGAGGGCTCATTCTAGCCACTCTCTGCTGCTAAAATTCTGAAGTCTCTGGAGAATTCATGAGCAGAGTTATTATTATATAAGGGTGAGTAATTCATTCGCTGAGTGCGAGTCCTTAAAGGGAGTATCAAAAATCTTAATCATCTCTTCAGAGAAGGAAACAAAAGAACTTAGAACAGGAGAGTCATGATTTGTGATTTGTGTCATGATTTGTGGAAAAATAAAACTGAACCCAAAAAAGGCGTAGGTCTGAACAGCAGGATATGGTGTGTAAAAAATTTATTAACAAAAAGATCAAGCCAATGAAGAAAACAAACAAAAGGAGCAGAGACTGGTCGGCTTGCTGGGCTGAGTCCTGAGAGTCGATGGAGATAAACTAGGAAGGAAAAATCCGGAGTTAGAAAAAACACAAAACATGAAAAAACAGCTAATGTATTCCTTAATTGTACATAAGATCAGAGTTTGGAACCAGGAACCAGGGATTAAATAGCAGCAGGCTGATGAGTAGATGAGTTGCAGATGCGTTCTCAGGAACTCCGTCCAGCTGCCCAGACACTGCCCAGACTCTGTAAAACTAGAAAACAGAAAACAATTCAATTGAATTTTATTTGTATAGCGCCAAATCACAACATACATTATCTCAAGGCACTGTACATAGTAAGGCCCAAACCTTTACAATATTACAAAGAAAAAAAAAAGAGAAAAAACTCTCTTTTAACAGGAAGAAACCTCTGACAGAACCAGACTCAAAGATGTGCGGTCATCTGCCTTGACTGGTTGGGGTGAGAGGAAAATGGGGGACAGAGTAGAAGTTGGGGGACAGAAAGGGGGAGATAAAGAAAAAAGAGGGAAGTGAGGGAGAGACAGAAGAGAGAGACCAGGAGCAAATAAACAACAGTTGTGTCAAGTTTAGAATCAGTTATGTCATGTTTATAGAACTACAGTGTCATTTATACAAGCAGCAGCAGAGATTATTGATAAGAAATTGTACTGATTAACTTTAATCAAAGCATAATAATAATGACAACAATACTACTGTTAGTGATAATATTAATAGCATCGAAAACCGGATCTGGATCCTGCAGGAAGGGAGAGCACAGACTTGAGAGAGAAAATCCATGGTAAATGACATATAATTAAGTCACATTCATACACTAAGTGTGAGAGAGTGAGTGTGAGTGCACCACAGGAAATCCCCCTGCAGTCTAGGTTTATAGCAGCATAACTAAGAGATGGTTCAGGTTTCCCTGAGCCAGCTCTAACTATAAGCTAAGTTATAAATTTAACTTTAAATACAGACAAAGTGTCCACCTCCTGAACCGACACTGGGAGCTGGTTCCACAGGAGAGGAGCCTGGTAACTGAAGTTTCTGCCTCCCATTATACACTTATGGACTCTGGGAAGTAACCCTGCATTTTTGGACCAAAGTGATCTATTGGGCAGATAAGATGAAACTAAATCTTTAAGATATGATGGGGCCTGATCATCAAGTGCTTTGTACATTTTAAACTGAATTCTAAACTGTACAGGGAGCCAGTGTAGAGAAGCTAACACTGACTAACACTGTAGTGTTTTAAAAGACCTACTAGGACATCCAGATAGTAATGAGTTACAATACCTGTAATCTAACAACTACACAGGAAACAAAAGACTTAAAGATCACATAGAACGGTCTTTTGAACCAAAAATTGAGATTACTGATGTCTACTTAGATAAATTAAATAATATTTATGATCAAAAACCTCATAGACTCTTCAGATTAAGCTAGTTTATTGCTGCTCTCTGCCAGCCTCTGAACAGGCATTCTGTTTCTGAGCTAATGCCCGCCCCCCAGAACACAGAGTCTCTTGTGATTGGCCAGCTACGAACTGACTGACTGCTCCATGGTGCCCCCCCCCCCAAACCGCAGGAGCATCAGTTTGAGTGCCTGCATGGTTTACTTAACCCTAGTGTGGAAAATACAAAATAACAATATTATGGATCATGTAAAATAAACAATTTTAGTATAAGTTGTTCCCTATTTAAAGGTAACACACACCGATCTCTGCCTGTTGCTGTCAGTAGTTAGTATAAGAACACTCGTGCTAACTCGTGCCAAAAGACAATTGCCGACACGTAAATGCACACGGTTCCACACAGCGTGTGCAGCGGTTCGCTTGTAAACATCGTCACATGGAGCTGAGACAAATGTTCACTAATTTTCTACCACTGCTGAGACAAACAGAAAAGGCGAACACACACTGCCTTTCAAATGAGGCTGCAATTAGCCGTCGTTAGCTATTCCTATACAGGACAAGAAACAGTCAAGCTCACAAAGACATTAGTACTTCATTTGGAAATACTTACATTGCCTTTAGGAAATCTATTACAGATTGTTGGAACTGTTCCCTACTTGAGATGAAATTTTGAGCTTGAGTTTTTTAAGTTACGATACGATACAATATTAACATGACATTTAAGTCATGTTACAATATTATCACAATATATTTAAGTAAAGATACTATGTTATCACAATATTTAAGTCACAATACCATACAATATTATCACAATATTTAAGTCACAATACAATCCAGTATTATCACAATATTTAAGTCATGTAACAATATATCACAATATAAGTCACAATATTTCAGACAGGATACAATGTCATGATATTTAAATCATGTTATAATATTATCAGCATATTTAGGTCACAGTATGACATCCTGATATTTAAGTCATGAGACAATATCACAATATGATATCATCATTATAGATATTTAACTCACTATACTGTATTATCATGATATTTAGGTCACAATACGAAATTGTCACTATATTGCAAAATACTGAGTATTTGCAAAATCATACAAAATATTGCGATATTTCACTGAATCAATTCTCCTCACACACTTCTAAAAAATAACATTAAATTCTAGCTATGTTAAAACTTCTTCTACTCTTCCTGTGCTTTTTCATTGTTTGACACATTTTAGCATCACTCAATGTACATCCATACATGCAAATCAGTAAAAAGGTCAAAGGTTAATTCCTGCTGAATCGAAGGCACAGATAGCAAGAGACGAGGGGTCACACCTCCCTGCTGCTCTGCCTCAACAAATGCTTGTTTTATGTTTCATTATCCCACGCATAAAAAGAGAACAAGTCCACACATCAAATTAATTTACACACTGAAAGGAAGAGGAGGAAAAATAGACTCAGAGGTCTCAGTGGGGTCGATGAGTCTGTGGTGACAGGCCAAGAAAACAAAGGCGATAAATGGGTTTGAAGTTGCGCTGCCTGCTAGGTGCTACATCTGAGAGTTGGTGTGAATTATAGAGCTTAAAAAATACAGCAGAACAAATCATTTACACATCAGTAGATACAGTATGGAGGGAATTCATGTCAGCAGCACATGGGAAGCAACGTGTGTAATACTGGCATTCATTTTAGAAGGAGTAGCTCAATATTGCTGTTTGTTCAGGTTTTAATCCATATGTGAGCATCTCTGTTTACCACCAACTGCATGGGATTAGACTTGTAACAAGTAAAAAAAGTCATGTTTCCACATTTTCTTGAATTTAAAAATGTAATTTAACACAGCACACACTGTTTTGCCAGTTTGCTGTAATAAAAGGAAGCAGAGCAATAATCCCAAGTGTCTGCTCCGCAGTTAAGTACGTTCACTTCCCTGCAGCTGCTCCCTCACATTAGAAATTAGACATGTGATCCACATCACAATGAGCACAGGAACTGCTCCAGTGAAACTCCAACATCCTGTGACCTGGATCATAGGAACCAAACAATATAGAGCATATGCGTAACTCTAAAAAAGTACAATATGCAACATTCAGCTTTATCAGAAACAACAACAGCACCGCTGACTGGGGACCAGGAGCTGAAGTTGACTCGACCATCACTTAAGATTAGGGTCCAGAATCTGAAGTCAGCTGGAATATCACCACCTAATAGGGACCAGAAGCGGAAGGTGACCAGGATCAGATCACAACCAAAGACTGAAGACCTCATCACAGCCAAAGACTGAAGACCAGGAGCTGGAGTTAACCAGATCACAAGCAAAGACTAAAGATTGGATTAACACCCGACTGGGGACCGCATCACAATCAAAGACTGATGACGAGGAGCTGGAGTTGACCGGATCACGTCCAGAGACTGTGGAGATGGAGATACATTATTTGACCAGATAAAAACTAAAGACTGAGGATCAGATCACAACCAAGGAGTGAAGACCGCATCACAAATAAAGACGGGACCACGTCAAACCCAAAGGCTCAGGACCAGGAGCTAATTTATTTGGCCAGATACCAACCAGACTGGGGACCCCTCATAATAAACAGAGACTGAGGACCACATCACAACTAAAGAGTGAAGACCATATCACAACCTGACTGAAGAATAGGAGCTGGAGTTGACTGGGGGCCTGTTGTACAACAGTAGAAATGAAGATGTCCAGGATATGTGAGAAAGTGGGCCTTAACCTACACTACCAGTCAAACACTTGGACACACCTTTGGACCACATTAAATGAGAAAGTGTGTCCAAACTATTGACTGGTATTGTATACTACTAAGTTCATCCAGGCTTAGTCTGGTGCACGGGCATCAAACCAGGACAAGAAGGCACAGCTTGGTCAAGCCAGGTGTAACTTATCCTGGTAAATGAAGTGGACTGTGAGGTCGATCACAGATTTACTGATGAGGAACTGGAGCAAACGTGGAATGATTGAATCCATATGTAGCCCAATATAAACCTTACACAGCTTATTTGAGCAAAATACAGTGTCTTTGAGTACATCTGGACTTCATGTGAAAAAAAAGAGATGCCCTAAAAATAAAAGTTAAAAAAGGAAAAAAACACTTTTAGTTATTAGTTTTTGCATATGAGCTCCTCAGTGAACGCTGCTCCGCTGAAATCATATTTGCAATTTAAATTGTTGCCTCTCAGTTCAATTAAAACAAAAAATCTTATTCATGTTTCCTGGAGGACGTTTGATGTGGACCTGTGCTCAGTTCAGTGAGCAATAATACAAGAGAAAACTGTAAAACAACATGAGTTTTCCCTGCTGTGACTGTAAGAGAACATGAAACTTATCCTAGTTTCGTGCAACAGGCCCCGGATCACAACCAAAGACTGAGGACCACATCACAGGACTGAGGACCAGGAGCTGAAGTTTGACAGATCACCAGGAAGCAGTCTGGTGTCAGCTGGGCCTCCTACACTGAGACAGCTGAGACAGGACTAGACCCTGTGTCAGAACGGCAGAGCTGGACAGCGATGACTCAGACGTGCTAGGAGCTGAAGATAACCGGACCATCACCACCAGCTGAGGGACAGGAACAGATGGTGGCAGGTTTAGGTTAAGGGACAAAAAAGAAAATGTTCTCACTTCCAGTGATTTATACTTTTTTTTTTTGGTCCTCACAAAGATACACATACAAGAACACACACTCACAAAAGAGAGGGTGAACGAAAGTGTGAGTGAGCTGAGAAAAGGTGAAAATTCTTGAAGAATTTGTCAAGATATTTGGTTCACACTCTAGGGAAAAAAATCACAATATACTTTTTAATATCATTCAATCCAAATCAATATTTGATATAGGAGTTATGTGGATATAAAACTACACACAGGTTGTTTCTCTGGACTCCTGAAAAAAAAAGCATGTACTTCTTAAAGCAGAGTGACAATACACTGTAAATACATTCTAAAATAAAATATAACCTACTGTTTAATAAAATACACTTATTGCCTTTCATTCCAGATAATACCTGCTTTATTTCTTTAAATGAAGGCTATGTACATGTGTTACAGTGAAATTGACTATAAATATGCAGTTGTTCAATATTGTTAAATATTAAAATTGTATATATTTCCTTGATAAATGTTGGAGATTAAGGCATGTTTTCAGGATTTTTTAAATCTTTATAACTGATCTACAGTTCAGCATTGTTCATTTTTTTTCTTGTGTCAGACATTGCGCTGCAGAGTACTAAAAAAAGTACTAGGTACTATCATTTGTGGAAAAGCAAAATAAATATAAAATGAGTAGAGTCGAGTCGTTCTGGAACTGTGAAGTGGAAAAGTGCCATTAGCATTTTGGCAATGCAACAACCCTTTAAATCAGGAAAAGTCATCACAGATACCTTATTATCCAAAATCTAAGACCATGTCTGGTCTCATCTAACCATATGGATATACCGTAATATACATACGTTTGTACAGCTATCCTTTTAAGGACTCTGTATTGACTTCCATTCATGTTGACAGACTAAACCAGCCAACCTTAACCATAACCACAATTACAAATTTAGTCCTTAACTTAACCAGTTCCTCAGAAATGAGGTTCTGCTTCATTAGGACCAGGTTTGGTCTCCATGAGGACTATTGGTCAGGACAAGGTCAGTGTTTATGACAGGAGAGGTCCTAAAGAGGTAACCAATACAAGTCCAACACACACAGTGTGAGTAATCCCTGGCCTGTCTTTACTGTTTCTCCTGAGCAGATGTGTGTCTCATCCCGTGTGTGTGTGTGCGGATGATGGCTGACAATTATTCTGTGAGCCGTCATACACACATGTACAGAGGCCACAGGATAGTGTCGACATGAGAGCAGCAATAATTCATATGCTGCTGATTTGATAATATTTTTGATGATAAAACGTGTCTGTTCCGAACAGATTTTCTTGATCACTCGATGGACTGAAATGAAACAAATTCAGCGCAAAGAAAAAAAATAATTTTACACAGGACACATATGCAGCTAACAACTGAGCCTGTGCTGCAACATACATAAACATATCTTCATATGACAGTAAATCTAACTGGTTATGTAAATAATAGTAAAAAATAACAAGAGCAGCTGCCATGACTTTTTGGTAACTACGACCTGGATGAATGACAATATACCACAACAGAATCAGAATAACATTATCCTGTCAAAACGTATAACACTCTTATAACTATGTAGCTCCATACAAGAATACAGAAGGAGTAATGTGTCAGGAGGAAGGCTGCAACAATTAAATCAATTATTAATTTGTTACTAAATTAATTGCAAGCTATTTTGATCATCCATTATTCCAAATCTGCAATTTTAGCTTCTTAATTGTATTTTTTTTCCCCACAATATTAAATCTGAATATCTCAAAATAAGATTGACATTTCCCACCATTTTCTAATATTTTATTGACAAAATCAAAGAAAACAATCATAACTTGTAGCTGTCGGTCTGATATGACCGATTTGCAAAGCAAATGTGGGCACGTCTCTGCCGCTTTTGAGAAAGTCTTGCTTATTCTGTGTGTAGCCTTTGAGGTAAATGCTAGTGCTAGCATGCTCTGGAGAATGTTTGTCAGTATGTTTGCCATTTCAAGAACCGTCCATGTGAAAACAAGTTGTTTTTGTTTTTTGGTTTTTTATGGTATTCCTGAAACCATTTTTTTTTTTTTTTTAAAAAGGGACCAAGTATAGGAAAATCTCAAAACCTTACCGTTTCCTTTTCTTGCAGAAAAACAATCTAATTCTACTTAGAGAAAACAGTGTCATCGTCACGATGCCGTGTTTACAGAAAACGTTACTCCTTAACATGACATAGAAAAAGATTGTTTACGTTTCGCTATGTTTCCATGTGGATATGTTCTCAGTTCAGCATGCTAACCTTAAGCAAAAGTCTGCTCTGGAGAAGCTAATGTTTGGCAGGTAAAACATAAAAGAACACGTTTGCCATTTCAGGGACTGCCCACACGGGAATGAGTCTTGGTGAATCTTTTTTTTTTTTTAATCAATCGTATTGGCATTTAATCCACAAGGAAATGCACATTTTTGACAACTAATATGCTACTAAAGGAAAACAATGTCATAATTAAGACATTTCCTGAAATGCCGTGTTTATGGGAACAAAAATTCAAAACGACATGGAAGATCGCTGTGTTGCCTAAGGCCCTAGATCAGACTGCTAACATTTGCTAATTCAGAATGCTAATATTTGCACAATTATTCTCTAGTTATCTATTGTTAACTGTATATTGTTGAATAAATATATATCTACTGTTGTCTAATTAACAAACTACATATGTGGCAGAGAAAACCTGGTTCAAGAAGACTGAATGAAAGAAAAGAATAAGAAGTGACTTTGAAGACAATTAAATTGAGGCTGGGACCAAAAATGTATTATAAAAAGGTTATGAAAATGTTAAAAATCATTCATAGCAAATTTAACGGGTTTATAATTGAGTGTGAACGTGCAGAATTTTTTCTGCAAGCTGCTGCATGAGCACGCTAACACCAACGTGTTAATTAGGGCTGAAGTAGAGTCTAAGCGAACGACAACGTCATATCTCGTCTCTCGTCTTTGTCACATGTGACGTGTGAAAGCGTGAAAGGAAAGAAAGTAGCAGGTTTTATTTTGGAAAGATTACAGCACATTAAAAAAAAAAAAAGAAAACGTACAAAAATAAAGGGAAATGCATCATGACTTCTATGACCACTGATGCTTTATCCGACAGCAATGAAGCCTTTACACAGCCATAATCTGTATCTGAGATTAAAATTGTGCCTTGGGCCTTAATCCTTCTCATAGTATACACACACACACACATACACACAGATGAAGCCCAGCAACATAAATCTCACTCAGCCAGCTCGAAAGCTATCTTAAATTAAAAGTATTACACATATATGTTTCTCATTCTGCTGCTAGAGCTGAGTGATTAATAATTAAATTATTTGACCATGTCATCAGCTTCTTAAATAGGAATATTTTCTGGTTTCTTTGCTCCATGTAACAAAGAAATCATTTAAAACGGAATCACTTTGGTTTGTGGACAAAAAAAGCCATTTGAGAACATCATCATTTCCAGGGTTAAGAAACAATGATCAACATTTTTCAACATTATTCAACATTATTTTACCAAATAACTAATGGATTATTTTGAGTGGGGTTTTTTTTTATATAAATAAAACAGTTTTCAGATGTTTCTGCATATAAATGTGAATATTTTTGACATTTGAGGACATCAATATTTCCAGTTTTTGAAAACAATCGACATGTTTCAATATTTTGTGGGCCAAATAACTTATATTAACCATGAAAATCAGTCTTGACTGTTTCACAACCTCTCTAAGAGCCTTTTCTTTCATCCAAGGTCACTCCACATGTTGGTGTTTGAGCGGAGCTTCTCGTCACCTGACGATAGTGAGTGTCAACATTAAACCCAGTCGTGGGCGAGAGCTCGGCTTGTTTACAGCTTTATGTGACGTCAGCCTCGGGCAAAAGAGACAGAGCTGGTCGTGAGTAACAACCCCCAGTATCTTTAAATACATCAGAGAAGCGCTGAGAGCGGAGTGAGTCGAAATACACAGCAGGAAGCAACACTGCAACATCAACATGGGCGTTGACTGCAGCAGGTGTGTGTTGTAATTACTTCCAAGCCAATTAGCGTCAGAGTAAAAAGAAGGTCTGACGATCATAACGGCCACTTTCACAGGTTTCAAAGTGATGTGAGCAGTAAAAACAGCAGTTAACTCTTGACGTTAACACAGAAAACTTTATGACTGATGTCATTCATGTTGTTCTGCTGCTGCTACTGAACCTTCCACAGATTTAAGGGATAGTTCAGGTTTTTTTTTTCATTGTAAATGAAAACATAGAAACAATCATTTTAGCCAACTTAGTTGTTTTTTTTTGATGGATTCTTTTACTATTAACTATTGTGTCATACATAAAGAACATGCCCAGATTGGCTTACAAGACACCGTTATTTAAACCGGTGGTTCCCAACCTTTTTTTCCTTAAAGCCTCCCTTGCTTGTGTCCAAGAAAAACCAGGCCCCTCAACCTGAACCTCTGTCCGTGCACACGGAGCAGAAGAATAAAGTGAATAATTACAAATGCTTATATGCAAAGATGAACAGCTATTGTAGCTTTTTGTTCCTGTTCTCACAGTGTGTATGGATAAAAACTGCTCTGTGCTTCCATAAAATCTAAATCAAGGTCACTCTTGAGACATTGCCTTGTTTTCTTTTTTGACACAGGTGAGTCATTGGTACTTTTACATTTCTCAGACATGATATTTTGTTAGAGATGCTGACAACAGGAACACATTCAGGTATAGCCTCTAACCGACCTGATGGGACTTGCTTACACAGTAATGGTCATAGAAGTTCAGAGGTCACAGAGGGGTTGCGAATAAATAGTTGTGAGCTCTGGCACCTCCCGGAGGGTGGGAACCATGGATGTAAACATACAGACCAGCAACAAGCCAGAGCAGAAGACAAATCACAAACAACGCAAACATAAACGCTGTAAATCATCCTACTGTTTCTCTTCCTGGTTTTAGAAACGAAGGTAGCCAACGTTCCATTCGGTCGTCATCATCGCACCAAGGTGTCCCTCAAGTTGAAATATTTGTGTTTTAAATTTAGAGCACAAATATAATGTGTGTACACCGAAAAACATACATTAAATGGTGACATCACTGATTAGATAATAAACAATAAACTGTTTTCTAGTGGTTATATGGTGAACATGTAAACACACAATAAACTAAATGAATGGAAGACTTTATTTTATTATTACTAACTATCAAAAATGTGAAACTACTACACTGCATATTAGATGCTACTACACTATACTGTGGTGTGGTCTACTGTAGTAACCTCACAAAGCCTCTTTAAATGCTTACTTGCAACTGTGATTTTAAATTCAACTTGTCTTTCTGGTGAAATAAAGTTTTACAAAGAAGGAGGTGTTTGGTTTTATCCAACAAGGAAAACGAGAGGAAACATCTGGTGACATGTCGTCCAGGGAAATAAGAACAAATCTGTACAAAAGCGAAAGCCACTAACTCCCCTACACAACAACAAATCCACACGGTTTCCATTGAGAAATAAACTGTTTTGATATCACTACTGTACATTAAACCTTTCATATCATTATATCCTCCCCTGGAACTCACAGCACTCAAATTCATTTCACTGTGTGAAAACAGACACCTGAAAATATTTACCCCGAATTATCAACAATTTGTTCACCAATTATCTCTGATTTTTACTTTTTTTTTCTTTTTTAAATGGCTGTGACATTTTTGCAACTGCTGCTGAAAAATGTTCCACTCCTGCTTCCTTCTGCACTTAATTATAGAAATTTGAGTGTAGGAAAAGGGAAAATGCTTCTGAAGGTCATGTCTGTAATGATTAATTACCAAAATGGTCAAAACCAGGAAACTGTTCCAGAAGAAAATGTGGTTTGAAAAATAACTTTACACACAGAAAGAAGAGAAAGAATTTTGATGAGAAGAGGAAAACAACTAATTTTCCAGATAATTAGCAAAGTCAGTTGTTTGACCTTGTGCAGTTAATGCTGATCAGTAGACGGTGAATTAAATTAATTTTGGGAATATAACTGTTTTACACGGGTTTGTGCCTAATTTCCCATTCATATTCCGTACATTTTCATCACCGTATGTAACGAATTTCAAATTTTCAGCAATATTAGTCGGTGCATGTGAGATACTGACTTGTCTCGGCTGCTAAACACAGTACAGCAAAAAAGCTAGATTTTTTTGGGGAGCTGGGAAGTTGAACTTTCAACACAACGCAATGTTGTCAATGTCATGTTTTGCCTCCTGGCCAGTTGAGCCTTTAGTTTATTTCATTTCCTGTTTTACTTTGTTAAGTTCCCTTTTGTTTCGTAGTTTGTTTTCTCGCTTTTTTCCAGGAGGTCGGCTGCTCGGCTGGGCAGATAGTATAATCCTCGCACCTTGTGGTTACCCGATTTGCACTGCGCATGTGTGAAGTATGACAACTTCCTGTTACTGCGTTGTAACTGTGTTACGACAGTTGTGGTTTTCCGGAGAGAGGAGATTTGGGTTAGGGTTAGGGTTAGGATTAGGGTAAGGGTAAAAGTTAGAGTTAGGGTTACCCATGTCATGTTTCGTATGCCCAGTAACTCCACGCCACTCCGCACTGTGAAAGTGTTTTACTTGTTCCTGCTGTTTTTCTTGCATGTCTTTTTTCAGTTACTGATCTTTTTTTCATTTCCTTTTTCCTGGAGACCTGTTACCTGAGCTCCTCCTTGCCAGCCGGCCAGCCTCAGTGCTTTTTGTTTGTTTATATTCCTTGGACTGGTTACCTTTTGGCCCTGTGATGGACTGGCGACCTGTCCAGGGTGTGACCCTGCCTCTCGCCCTATGTCAGCTGGAGTTAGGCACCAGCGCCCCCGCGACCCTCAGTGGATAAAGCGGTAGAAATGAGTGAGTGAGTGGTTACCTTTTGGTTTATATTTTGTAAATAAATATCCGTTCACTTTTTTACTCTAGCCTTTTGCTTTTTTTTTTTTAGATCGACGTCCATCTTGAGATTTTTAGTATCGCTACAGTACAGTCAACATGTACACATGTATTTACAGCAGCATCTTACAAGAGCAATCATAAATGTTTTTACTCTGGAAATTTATGTACGACTTTTAACTTTCACAAACTCGCTGCCTGGTGACAAGACCGATTCATGGATCGTAGAAACCCCGTTAAATTGACAATATATGTTACAAAATATAATATAGTACAAATTCTAAGCAGAATTAAAATTAGGCATGGTATTCTCTTCGATGTCAGCGGGGGCAACTTCTCAGGTCTCATTAATTAAAAAAAAATTCATGAGACCTGAGAAGTCGCCCCTGAATAATTATTATTCCTGAAATATACCCTTTTTTAATGAGATAATTTTTTAATAAAAATTAAATACGTTTTTCTACAGGACTCACTCATTCATCTGTGGTGGAGCCATTCAATAACAGTGACACACGTTACTGTAACATGACGATTATAACTGAAGGTTTCTCTTTATCTTACATTATACTTGAAGATCTTTTACATCAGAGCACAAAGTGACATGAAGAATATATTGACACTGATACAAAGTCAAGGCAGGAGAAAACATTGTTATTGTGTTTAAATGTTACATACTTTTTATTGCACATCTTATTTTCAGCTTGTTTTGCCTTTGCTTTTGTGCTTTCATTTAAGCAGCAGTAGCTACAATCCCATCATGCAACCCTCGTAATTAAAACACTGCAATTTTGGCAGGAAGATAGACTGATCAAAGGTATCAAAGGTGTATAGACAAATATTACATATATACAGTACACTACTGGTCGAAAGGTTTAGAACACCCCAACTTTTCCAGTTTTGATTTAAATTTACACAAATTTTCTGTCACCACAATTGAGTGTTGAGTCGGACACTCTAATCCAAGAAAACATTTTTTCCTGCTGTGTTGATTTTGTTTTTTTCTAGTTTTACTCGATGAAAAACAAACATCTGTATTTCCCTGCACAGAAATGTCAGAGGGGGATTTACATGCTGTCCCTGTTTTTGTGTAGCCGGCCTATTTAACGCTAGAGTGCACACCTTGCTCAAGGTAAAAATAAAAAAATAAAAAAATAAAACCACAAATTTTCTGTCACCATTTTTCTGCCGTCCGAGCCAAACAATCCAAATTCAGACTTGCACTGGGCTCATCTATGGAAAATGTTATCTCCAGGTATTGACAAGAAAAATAGAATATTTGTTATCTGTTGTCATCTGAAGAAGAAGAGAAGAAGGCTGACGGAAAACTTAAAAAAAAATTACACCGTATACAGCTTTTATACTATAGTTTCTGTACAGATGTGGTGTATGTTTCTCATATGTTACATAGTTATTATAAAATGTAATTCTTGTTCTTAATTTTACCTTATGTCATCATTTTAAAATTTCTAATATTGTATTAATCTGTAACTTTGCACCAAAACTGCAAACTTGCACTGTTCATTTATGCACATTTTAAGTTTTTATTATGTATTTTCTGTACAGCTGTGGAAAATATTTATCTCTCTATATTTCATTCATTGTTCTTTGTATTATCTCACCTCTTTTATTTTTTAAAATATTCGTATTCTTATGTTACCTATTATTTCTTCTGATATTGTCACATTTCTATATTTAACATTTCTAATATTGTATTAATGCATAACTTTGCACAAAACTGCACACTTGCACTATATACATATATATGGATTAATGCACATTTTAAGTTCTGATTCCATATTTTGCAGTGTTTCCTTGTTATGTAGTTTTAATTTTAATATTTTATTCCCCCATTATATTATTTTACTTCCTTTTGTTCAATTTTAATCTTTAATATCTTATTCTTATATTAATCTACCATATTTTATGATTAACATTTCTAATAAGGTATTAATTAGTTTTTGCTCCAAACTGCACATTTGCATTACATTTTCCTTGTTTCCATTGTGTTTGTTTAAATAAAATTCAAACGCAATCAATCACAACCAATAAAACTGACACAGAGGGGGTGAAATTAATTAAAATAATTAAAGTAAGTGTCTGCACTTACATTGTGACATTAAGTCCTAATATTTTAAATATTATTCATGTGTAGTTTAACATCTTATCTTATATTTTTTATTTGCATTTATATGTTGATTTTATCTCATATTTAAAGAGTTGTATAATGCATGAAACTGTGCCACCACTGTACGACTACAGTTTCCCGTTTATTTTTTCCATGAATAAATCCACATCCATCTACAAATCTATTTAAATGTTCACACGAGAACCAAGATTTAGGAAATCCTTCTTAGTTTAAAAGACAACAGGTGTTGTGGAAATTCTCTGTTGCTGGTGGAGAAATGAAATAGAGACTTCTGCCGGCCGACAAGGTTTTATTTCAGTTCGATGAGCACCCGAGCAAGAAGATGTGAAAGTATGAAGTCACAAATGGTTACCTAATATCAGTGTGGGAAACAGGAGGTGAGGAGCATCTCAAGAAGTTGAATATACAAAGAGGAATCAAATTTCTATTACACAGGTAAAGATAGATTGATCATAAAGACCACATACTGCCTATTGTTTGCAAAAATAAAGTCAAAAAAGCTTGCTTTTTTTTTTTCCACTTTTGTTAATATACAAAGTTGATTTCAAGAATAGATTATTTTTGCAGTTATTAAATGAACAAAATGCATTTTGCAAAGTGCCTTTATTTTGTTATTAAAAAGTGAGTTGGAAGTGGACATGTCCTAAAGCTGTCTATGAGTTTACTGTCTCATATCCATAGTAATAATAACAAGCAGCATTGTGCCGACCCTCACAGCCGCCGTTCTGACAGCAGGTGGCGTATGCCCTTGACTCATTTTGATCATGATTTCTGGCCCGGTCCCTGGTCTTAAAGTTACAAGCTACTTACTGTTTAGTGGCAAAATGACGGCTAAATTAAAAATGACTGACTTCCTGTTGGGTCAAATTCACATTTGTGGATATTTTGGGGTCAACCTCTTGTGTCAAGTATGAAGTTTAGAGCACCAGCTGTTTTGTAACAAATGGTCGATATTCGTGAAAATTCCAACGGTTGTCGTGGCCACGCCCCTTTTGAATCTGCAAGACCTTTGGATAACTTTTCATCTTTGATGTGACTAGTACAAATCGATATGGTTTTTTTTTATGTTGGTACAATTAACATGCTTAGACAAGTCCGTTTATTTATGAAACGTGCAAATTGCCAAGATGCGTTGAGGCCATGGTCTCGATGAACTTTTGTTCGTCTTGGGCTGCGATATATTTCCAGAAATTGAGTTAGTTTCAGTTTTATTATTTTATAAACTTTTTCATCATTACTGAATTGAGTGCCAATTGCCAAATTTCCCTTTTCACCAAAGTTAGTGCCTCAAAAATAAATAAATAATAAACAAACAATAAATAGAGTCACAAGAATATGTCTATAAAAATGGGATTTTAAAGACGCCACTGATTGTGTGAGCCTCATCTCCTCAAGCAGGTCGTTTCAAAGACTCGGTCTCCTCTGGATTTAAGCCTCAACTTTGGAACAGTCAGGAAAGTAATTTCTAACTTGACACCGGAGAGGAGTGATTTACAATGATATAATCTGGAGAATATGAATACCAGGATTACTTGTTCAAAGTCTGAGAGGGGAAGGAGTGGTCTTATATAGGTAAAATAAGCTGCGTCCACATTACTACACTTGTAAACATATGTCATGTGACCACTGGGCAAGTGTGGCCCAGTGTAAATAAACCGGAAAGAGATTCTGTGTTGTTTTCTCAGTTTCTGAAGATGTGACTAACGGAGAAATAATGGTCTCACAGATTTCAAAATAAAAAAGGAGCCAGGATATTTATCTGGGAGTGTGTTGCCTTCGGGACATTTTAATAAATGACAAGTAGAAATAATTCCTTTCTGACAGACGTACGTTTGTTATTGTGTCAAATTAACTGCGAACAGTAAAAAGAAATTTTATGAAGATTTTTATGAAGATAACATTTCACACTCTACCCTGGAGATGACTCAAACAATACAGCAATTTTGTGTTGCTTGAGGCAAAGTCAAGGGTTGCAGAACCCTGACATTTCAAAATAGAGCGCATTAACTCAGCAAATACAAGAGGGTAGCAGATAAAGGTTATTAAATGTACTTTTTACTCTTGAAATCCAGACTGAGCTGCAGCAGAAGATGCGTTTACAACAAAGAAGATTATTAAACAACAAAATGTCAATTTCATTATGAGTGAAAAGATAAATATGACCCCCCCAATCATTTTTTATTTAATATTTTTGTGCCATACTTTTCAAACCAAGGCAAAACCCACAAGACACTTTTTAAAGCTTGATTTTTGAAATCACATTCGAGTTAAGGTACAAACGGTGCTTTTCCACTACACAGTCCCAGCATGGCACGGCACAACTCTACTTGGTTTGGTGCCCTTTTCCATTATTGTAGTACCTCTCTGACATGGGTGAGGTCAGCTCCACGAAACTGCCATGATGTTGTTTTATACGCGACACAAACACACAAAATGAGTGATGAGCAAAGCAGTTTTTTATCGGTTTCCTGAATCATTAGAATCAGTTCATTAAAAAGATAAATACTTCCTGCATGAGCGAAGCACAGACTCATTTCTAAATCCACCAGACTCCTCTGTTAAATATTGAGATTTTAGAGATTTTTATTTTCTTGTTGAATATTGGAAATTAACACGTTTTAGGGATTTTTAAATCTTTATAACCAATCTACAGTTGGGCATTGTTCAGTTTGATTGTTCAGTTTTGCCAGATCAGGTGCTAGAAAGTACCAGGTACTATCGCTAGTGGAACAGCAAAAAAAAAAAAAAAGTAAAGTCATGCCATGCTGTGCCAAACCATGCTGGAACTGTGGAGTGGAAAAGCATCAAAAAAATAAGAATTAAATTCGGGATTTGAGGATCCCAAGTTTACACAAAGCCCCTTCAGGTTTGGACAACAGCTCTAGAAATAGAAATAAACTATTTGATGACAGTGAGGTGTTCAACTACCAAAAAAAATAAATAAATAAATAAATAAATAAAAATTAAGACTGGCACCATACACTTTCTGTAAATGTGTTGCTCCGAATTATTAGTTTTACCTGATAAAGTATTCAAAAGTTTTTTGTACATATTTCATAACATTTGAATGGATGTATGTTGGCCTGCCCATCTATAATTTTGCAAAGGACCAATGCAATAATCAATTTAACCCATTTTCTCCAGTTTAAAGGTTCAGTATTTCAAATCAAATGTCAAAACATCCCCTAAAAACCTTACTTTCAAAGAGAGTAGCCTTTAAGTAACTTTAAAAAGCTATAACATCAAAAACCAATGACCGTTTATGTTACACAAATGTCTTATTTCATATCTTACACAGATGTGCATATTGCAAATACTTCTACTTTTAGCTGTATATATTTGTCTTAATTCTCACTTGCCTTAATTTTAATGTCTTGATGATGAAGGACATAAGAAAAAAAAAATATTTTGTAGAGCTGACTTATACAATGAAGGATATAAAAACACAAATTTTATTTTGGATAACCTTTACAGTAACGTCCACAGAGAAGGTTACCTACTCATCAAGTAATCATTAGGTAATTATTAGTGGATTTCACGTTAACAAATCAAAAGTTGATAATTAGTTACTATTAATGTTTACTTCACTTTTTTGTGTACCTTAGTGTAAAGAGTTACCTTATTTTGTAGAGTTAGCTAATACAATGAAAGATTTAATAACGTGTATTTTATTTTGTTTAATACAAGGATATCATTAAATGTTTATTTTATTCATAAGAAGAATGACTAAATAGAAATGTGTAAGAATAATGATTAATAAAACAATATACAATTTTTATTGAAATTTTCCAAATCTGTCGTAATAAAGAAGTCGTCACACTTCACACATTTGCAGAACAAATCCAGTCGTTACACGATCCAGTGATGTTGATGTCACTGTAAACTAATCCATGCTATCAGTAAAGTAAAGTAAACACCAGAGCAAAATGTAACTGGTCAAAGCTTCTATAATCAGATTTTTTGATGACATTCATGAACATGAGAAGAAAGTCACCACCTTCCTTCCACTTAAATGCACTCAATTTTGCCAGAAGTCTAACTGAGCCATTATGGCTTCATCCAGACTTTGGTTCTGTAGCAGCTGTAAAAAAACTGTCGGTCCTTTACCACGAACAACAGCGTAGAGCAGACGTGGCATGAGTTTGACCCTAAGCAACACTCACAATCTCTCACTGAAGACGTGTCGGGGTGTAATCCAGCAAAATGTGTGAAGGTAAAAGTGAGGGGAGCAACGTCCTGTTGCTAATGGATATTGTCAGTTTTTCACACAGAATTGAGAACAGTCACTAAGAGAGAATGAAGCGATGTCTGAGGAAGGTCGGATTATTTTCTTGCCATGGGACAGGCAGAGAAGTAGTACACACTGTGATTACTCTCATTTTAATCAGGAAAGTGAGAATAATGGATTCTACCATCTGAGGGATAGCTCAGGCTTCAGGCACTATTCATGCCAATGGGGAAACAAGGAAAATCTGGTTTTAGCCACTTAAAAAAGACATCAGTTTAAGTCGATATCTTAAGACCCACAGTCTTAATCTTTATCTTTATCAGTCTCATCTTTATCTCCTGTTTCCAACAGGAACCTGAAGTTTGTAATCCACTCACTCTCCCACACCAAAGTCCATAGAGAAAATCAGTGATTTTAGCTCACGGAGACACAGGAGCTGCTGGTCTACTGCTGCCTCCATCAGTAAGATCAAATGTGTTATTATGTCACTTTAGCATTTAATGTGCTCTGTTCAGATTTACCTCAGTAACACAAACTGACCACATGAGGCAGCAGTAGTAAGTGGCTGAAATCAGTTTTTCTTGGTGTTTTCACAAAAAGTCTTGTGCTGGTTGTCAGTACCTCATATGAACACTGTTCCAAAAACCCAAACCATTCCTTTACGTACAAGAAGATGCTGTATTTTATAGTGGAAATTGTATCAAAGAGATGCAGAGTGAATAAATTACAGAGCCAATAATGGCCAAACACTGCTCTACTGTATCTCTTCATTTCCTCTGTCTCACACACATTAAACACATCGTCCCCCACACAGACATTTCTGTTGCTATTATTACCATCTTTAGTTATTAACAGTATGTCAGTGCTGCAACTTCAAGATAGATTAAAGATAGGTATGTTTCTAGCAGATAGATAGATAGACAGACAGACAGACAGACAGACAGACAGACAGACAGACAGACAGACAGACAGACAGACAGACAGACAGACAGACAGACAGACAGACAGACAGACAGACAGACAGACAGACAGACAGACGATAGATAGATAGATAGATAGATAGATAGATAGATAGATAGATAGATAGATAGATAGATAGATAGATAGATAGATAGATAGATACTGTATACACACACACAGTATTGTCCTAGACAAAAAAGTATGATAAAAATAGAGTAAATAATGCAAGAATTTCTCAATGGAATTCAAGCTAGACTGTGCTTTAATATGAAATCCTCTACTGTCACGTGACAGTTAAGATGCACAGCTATAGGCAATAAATGTGACTGTATGAGCAGTTTTCAATAGGAACTGGACAAATAAATGTCTGATTGGAGCTGGAGCTCCCTCTGGAGGTGAGTATGGTGAGGAGAGCAGCAGCATGATGTGCTGGACTGCATCCCAGTGAGCTCACTCTCAGGCCTGCCAGCTTCTCTCTTTTAATGACCACATGAGATTTATACTCAAGCTGCCAAATGCACAAATTAGAAGCTAAATACTAATCAATATCAACTAATCTGACTCAAATTAGGATTTTTATCTTAATCATCAAGCATGTACTGTCATATCAACAATAAGCAATGTAATGCTTTTGTTTTTGAAGTAAATGTGTAAATATGATGCAGGTTTAATTTATTTTTGTATGATTCAAACTACACAATAGTTTTATCATTTTTAAACTGACACAGTTGAAAAAACTGTAGCGCTGATAATTGTAGCTGGGATATGTAGGGCGGCTTTGTAGTGGGTGGAGGAATTACAAAATTCCAGGCTTTGTGTGAAAAGTGGGTGGAGGCTTACAGCAACACATATGTGTCTCCTCATATAATATATATATATATATATATATATATATATATATACGTGTATATATGATCCTTGTGAGTGAAGTTACTCATGTGTTCACATTGTCTGAGTGTGCTGGTGTTTTGCCTCCTCATGGTCGTTACGCTGTGGATGAGAGGCTCAGTTGGCGTCTCCCAGTTGGTTCAGCCTCATCATGACTCTGCGTCCCATCTGGTTGACGACACACCTGCGTGTCCCCTCCATTCGAACCGTTGTCTGCTGCCTTCAACACCAAGATTTAACAGTGAATATACAAAATATTAAAAACCCACTGGTAGAAGAGAGATTCAGTTCATAAATTAACTTATGTAAAATCAGGTGATGCCAAATATCTCTAGAAGATGCAGTAGCTGTTTCTGTTTTTACTTTTTAACATCAAAATGACAAGTTTAAAAAACATCTGTATTTCAGTTCTCAAAGGGGCAACGTACAATGTTTGTGTCCCTCTCTGTCATAAAGACACTGATAAGAAGAGTATGTTTTCACATTTAATCACATTTCACTGTGTGATCAAGTTTAATTCAAAAGGTCAGATATTATACCTTCAAAATGGAATAAAATATCAATTTAAAAGGTTGGAAACACAAATACTTCATATTCAACATTTAAACTAATCAGCATTTCATTAATTGTTTAATGATATGACAAATTTGATAAAAGTATGATAAAATAAATAAAATATTAAAATAAATGTAAAATATAATCAAGTATGAAACAGTTTACTTGATTTTCAAAGGTCTAAGTGACCATTTGGTGACTGTTTACTGTGTGTTTACAGTATGTTTACATTAGATTTAAGTCTGCAACATGTCAAAATGATGACACCATGTACTGATTAACAAATAATTTTTAAGGTATGAATCTTTCTTTATTAAAGTGGACTGATCACTTTTATCATGAGGACTGCGGATACACAATTTAAATGTTGATTAACTTCCTGTTTATGAGGATGTTCCCTCTTAAAAAAAAATGATAAAAAAAAGCTTACCGTCGACTGTGTTTACTGCCCACTGTGTGTGTGTATTTATTACCTTCAGCCTAACAATCACACATTTGTAGTTGCCGACAATCTAAATGTCATTTCTGTGGTATGAATAATCTCAGATCTTTATAACGCAGACGTCATACCTGCCTGCAGTTCCTACGGCCTGGTTGCTATGGGAGACAAGAGCATCTCCAGGTAGAAACTCGGCTCTGATCATTGCTGGTGTGAGTTGGACTCCTGAGCCTTCGGACCTGCACATATGCAGTAGAAATATTCGCGATGTGAGCATCGAGGCAATAAAAAAAAAGAAGATGTGTGTGTGTGCATGTGTGTGTGTGTGAGATGTGCTCACTCTTTGTTCATTTGTGTTGTGACATCGTTGGGGGGAGCAGAAAGAGGAGGAGGAGTAGTGAGAGGAAGGATATCTGTGTTGTAGTCCACAGACCTGCAGGACACACATGAAGAGCAACAACACACATAAAGCCAAATATGAAATTCAAAATGGTTCTTAGTTTGGGCCCAAGCACACACACAGGAAATAAGGGAAATATGTAAAGTAGTTCAAAATAAGCTCAGTAGCGCCCCCAAAGGTGAAACCTGGTAGGACAAAGCCAAAACCCAGGCACACCAAATCTCACAAAACTTTGTGGAAACATGAAACAGCCTGAGACAAACAGAAAAGCGTCAACCAAAATGGAAGTTGTTCATTTTGAATATGGCATCAATCTTGACGATTTGCACTTTTCATAACTGAACAAGCTCATCTGAACATGTCTATCGCACCAACATAAAAAATGCATCAATTTGTACTAGATGCATTAAAGAAGAAATGTTATAAAAAGGTCTTGCAGTAAGTAAGTAAGTAATTTTTATGTATATAGCACCTTTCGCAGATATGAAATCACAAGGTAGTTCACAGTAAAAATAGAATAGAAAAAAGAATACCCAGAATACTGAACAGTGATAAGATACAAAAACAGACAATCATATAAACCCTCGATCAACTAAAGGCTTGTTTAAAAAGCCAGGTTTTTAGCTGCTTTTTAAAAGAGTGGACACAAGTTAGGTAGCACAATGTGAATGGTAGAGAATTCCAAAGTCTAGTTGCTACTACTTGGAAAAAATGGTCAGTTTTGTACTTTGTTTTGGGGACAGTTAGAAGCCTCCGATCTGCTGACCTGAGACTAAGTCTTCGGGGGTAACAGTGCAGCAGATCAGCAATGTATGGAGGGGCCTGTCCATTTAGAGCTGTAGAAGATGTAACAATAATTTTAAAATGTATTTTGAAATGTCTGACTAGTAGCCAGTGAAAGGACGCTAAAATAGGAGAGGATGTGAGCTTTTTCATTAGTGTGGGTTAAAAGTCTTGCTGCAGAGTTCAGGACAGTCTGCAGACATTTAAGTAAAAATAGTCAAGGCGAGAGGAGATAAAAACATGTACTATAAAATCATTTCTAATTAAGCATTTGACACAAGAGATCTGAGTTTGGAGATGTTACGTAGGTGGAAAAAGCAGTTTCTGATTAACTGTTTAGAATGGTTCACTAAGGACATTTCTGAATCAAACAACACCAAGATTTCTGCGGCCTAGGGAACTGATATGCTGCTTGATCCGTGGGATTTTACCATTAGGGCAATGACCAGGGTTTCTGTCTTGTCAGAGTTTAGTTGTAGATAATTGTCATTTAACTACTGCTTGATACTAGTCAAGCAGTTGATTAAGGGTTGATGAATGTCATCAGCACAGAAATTATATGAGGCATGGCTGAATGGTCTAATAATCTGTCCCAAAGAGAGGAGATACACAAGGAACAGTATCGGCCCTAGGGCAGAACCCTGGGGTATCCCCCATGGTAGCGCTGAAGATTCAGACATAATGTGATTTGCAAAGACGCTTAAGCTTCTACCCGAGAGACAGGATGAAAACTGTTTTAAGACATTTCCAGAAAACCCAACCAGATCTTTAAGCCTGTTAATCAAGATCCAATGATCAACTATATCACAGGGAGAAGGGAGATCCAGTGTTGGTTCCACTAAAAGCATGTTTAAAGAGAGAGAGAACCCCACCAGTTTGAAGCGAAAAATGTATTAATTCTGTGATGTGGGTCCCAATAGTAGCACTTTAAGAAGCAGCTTAGGTGGAAGAATGTCAGTTGGGCAAGAGGAGGTTTCATCTTACCATCTAAAATAAATGAGAAATGAGAGTTAAAAGACTGGACAAATAGATCTGCATCATCACAAGCTACCTGCAAACATGGGTCATACAAGGCAGTCTTTGGGACCTAATCTTAGGAGGCAGAGGATCCCAAGGAAACATGAGATCAAAGGATATGCAGTAATGATCACTTGTGTGCATTTTTGTGTGTATCTACACTTACACAACCTATGTTTAGTCCAAGTAAAAAGACTAGGTCCAAGGTGTGTCCCTTAATAGGTGTTGATCCAGTAACATGCTGAATTAAGTTAAGTTTGTGACAGTTAGCTTTGCAGACAGTTAGCTTTGTGACAGTTAGCTTTGCAGCCATTTTACATGAATTGTCATCAGTATGCAGATTAAAATCCCCAACAATTAAAACATTTTTCAGTCTGATAATAGAAGATACCAGCTGGACCAGGAGGGCAGTAGATCAATACACAATAAAACATGTTAAAAGAACCAACCTTCATCATTTGGGATTCAAATGAAGATAAGTTCTCAGAGTATGTCAACTTGCATAAGTACCTGTCACGGTAAACTTAACGGCATTTATGTATACGCATGTTTAAAGTAACTGATAGGTGTCCGCCTACCAAGCTGTCCTTGGTGATGATTATGTCCTCAGTCACTTTGATCACAGTTGACAAAAAGACACACCACTAATTTTACCAGCACCAATATCAGCACAACTGTCCTCAAACTGAAAAAATTGTTCTCCCGCACCCATTACGAGCACACCTGGATGCACTCTAGCGCTGTGTGAGAAGTGCAGGTTTTACTCTGCATATATCGGGCTACTGCCTCTGGGCTTTCAAAAAGAGCATGACTGCACATCAGTCCAAAATATATCTTGTTTGGCTTGCTTGCTTGTGCAATCCAGCAATCTTTGCCCTTGTCTCACTTCTCATCGTCTTATCTTGCTCCAGTGTTTTTAACGTCTCTAAAAGCACACACGAGAAATGGTACCAGTGCAAATGAGCCAAAAAGAGACTGGAACAAAGCTTTGTGTTAAGATGATTCTCTGATGACATAATTCAATGTGTCTGCGATGAGTCTCACTTCCCTCCTGACCTCTTGCAGGATTAGGATTATGGTTACTGCAGTGGACATAAAGGGAGCCTGGACACTGTTATTAAGTTTCATTTGGACACCACTGAGACATCCAGACATGTTTGATGCACCATCAAAACAATATCCTTGCAGCCATTCCAGTGGCAAGTTTAGACAAAGAAAAATGTCCTTTATGCATTAGAACAGTGTTTCTGCTGATGAGTTACAAGCACTGTAAAATCCCAGAAACACATTCTGTGCTGTCAAATGTGATGTTAATAATGTTTGATTGAAACAGTTCCTCAGATTCTCCAGTAGTCTCAGTAGTTTGTTTCCCAGTTCCCATGCTGTCGCGGCTCTCACCGGCGTTACTGCCACTAATGTTAGCAGTAGCTTCATCTTCACCATTACCTGTAGATGCGGCAGTGGCTGGTTCAGCTTCATCAACGACAGTGTTGTTGTTATCATCCATATCGCAGAAGTTCCAGTTATCAGTACCAGTTTTTGTTTTTGTGGGATGCTGCACGAAAAGAAATCAGATATTCTTTTCTGCCATTTGCTTGCCATAGTTGCTTGCTCTGCACACGCACTAGTGCTGTGTGTCACTGCCCTCTATATAAAAAGAGGGAAGTGAGGGAGAGACAAAAGAGAGAGACCAGGAGGGAGAATTTGCGGTGAAGCCACGAGGCTCCAAGCCCGGAAAGTTGCTTCATTTTAACTTGAAAACCAACCCTACAACCTCTTTTTTTGAAACACCTGGATGCCAGGATGTAGCCACAAGCCAGTATTCAGGTGAGGTGGAAGAACATACAAATAGGAGAGGAAATGTTTGTCTTAAGCTCTCCGAGGTGTCTATAAGCCTTTCCATTGACCCACTGATGCTAAAAGGAGTGATGCGATCAGACACCCAAGCAATGGAAACACATTGAACATCAGGGCTGACAAGCAACCAACGACAAACACAGGTGCATCCCACTCAGCCACGGCCACCGTTAAAATTTTGGCAAATTTTGACCATTTGCTATGAAACAGGAAGCGGCCTATAACTTGATCTGCCTGAAACTTCACAAGTGAGAAGATTATCTCTGAGTCAAAGGCATAGCACCCCCTGTTGGCAGGGCAGCAGCTGCAAGGAATCCAAGGAATCCAAAAAAAGTTTTTTTTAAATATTATTTCAATTTCAAACAATAAATAGCACAGAGGTAAAAAAAAATAAAAGGCTAAGGTCACAAAAACTGGAAAAGCATTAGTAATGCCAACAAATAAGATAGAAGTGCTAATAACTGTAAAATTAGCAGTGTTTGTGTGAGTGGCCATCTAGGAATCCTATTAAAAGGCTTCTGAACACTGACTTGCCCAGGACAAGTTTGCATCAATGATGTCAATGAAATGCAACACAATTTTTGAAATGGAAATTCCAACATCTGACTGCAACGGAAACATTTTAGATGAATGCATTTAAATTTAAAAGCACAAGAGTGCAGCAGCTGAATCTATTGCAAATTATGTTTCCTTCCTTTCTTGAAGGACCTACAGAAGCTATATAATGACAAGATTAAGACAACATGTTAAACAGTTTAGTTTTAAAATAAGATAAAATATCAACGTAAAAGAGGTATAAAAATA
This sequence comes from Brachirus orientalis, assembly GCA_016785285.1. NCBI lineage: Eukaryota > Metazoa > Chordata > Actinopteri > Pleuronectiformes > Soleidae > Brachirus > Brachirus orientalis. The sequence goes on from JAFBJR010000587.1 coordinate 667,931, forward strand.
TAGTCCATGTTCTCAGAAAAAGTACAACATTCAAAACGTTAAACTATAGCGTCTTAATTTAATTCCTCTGGCTGCATGAGGAAATAATTTTTTGAAACAATGTTAAAAATGTACATAAACAGTAAGGTTCAAAGTGTTTGGAAACAAGTGATTTGAGTCAAAATTTAAACTTCCATTCTATTTTAATACCAGAAACTGAGTTTGGATTGTATCATAAATATATTAAGGGTTAGAAAACCTTTAGACGATATAAGGTAGTTAAGATGACATCAGCTTTTTTTTATTAAAGTTAAAAGAGTCAGATCACTGACTGCAGTGGTATCTGCTCATCATTCTGTGGTAATGTGCCCTGCAGTCAGGATAAAAACAACTTTCTTGTCGTGTCAATGAAAATGCTGTCTTGTAAAAACCTGGGGGAGAAAACTAATCTCAACGCTTCAGATTAATTTTTAAGGAGGAAATCTAATGAAATTTACTACATTATATCAACATGAAGAATAAACCAGAGGTAGATTAACTTTGCAATAAAGCAAGCTGAACCAGAAGTGATGCTTGAAATCCTTAATAAAAGCTGCTCTGCAGAAGTCATGTGACTGTTAAATACTGAACTTAATAACTCTATATTTATTACCTTTGCATAATTACATGAGTATGCAAAATTAAAATTCTGTGTCATACATACTTTAGAATTTTTATAATTTCTTTAGTATATAATATTTGCAAACGCATTATAAAAACACAAGTTCATCTCAACAGTTAATTTAAGGACAAGGCCAAACCGTACTAAGAGGGTAAACACACCAGGGTTTGATTTAACGGCACTAAAAGAGACTGGTCTGAAAACAGTTTCATGTTGACCACCCCTCAGTCAGACTTCTACAGAGTGCTAGCCTAGGTGAACTCAGCCGACTCTGTTGGCAATTTGATTTCTCTCTGCAGACACATCTGCTAAGGACACAATTTTGGTCAACTTCAAAATCTCCTGTAAAAAGGGAACCAATCACAAACTGGCACGCTCGAGACGGGGCTCGATGTGATGATGAAAGAAAAGCGACTTCTTGCAGCTTTTGTGAACATCAAACATGAAGAGAAGCTGTCTTTCAATTTGGCTTTTGCTTCCATTTTAAGCAACTTCCTCGATGGAGAGCCATATGGATGACATAACTACTGTATATTGCCATTGTTGCTAGAAAACAACAAGCATATTTTTTGACACATCACTCTGCATATGTCATCCAGATCATTGGTCTAATTGGTTGTAGGTTTATCACAGTGGGTCACAGTCCAGTGGTGGACGTTAGGGAAACAGTGAGGTCACTGTCCAGTGGTGCACTGGCTGCCATTTTAGTGTTCTACCATGAGGTCACAGTCCACTGGTGAATGTTTGATTTTACGGTAATACAGTGAGGTCATAGTCCAGCAGTGGACATTTTAAGGGACCACAGTGAGGCCACATTCCACTGGTGGACTAAAACATGATATATGTTACTTATATTTTGTATTTTTTATGTCTACTTATCTTTTAAGTTGTTATTTGTCCTGATTATTTCCCTCAGAAGTCTTCTTTAAGGTTTAAATTATTGATTGATTGTGCTACACATCACAAAAAACCATCAACTCGTTAAAAAATAAAAAATAAGACTCACATTCCTCCCTGGATGCTTTTATAGACCTTTTTCTCCCATGGAGGTCAAATGTGGTGCAGCAGAGTCAGAAGATCAAATTCTTCTGCAGCCTGTTTCCTCTACTCTATAGTCTCTGTAAACACCAAATGTAAATACACCCTTGTTCGTTTTAATCCAATAACTCGGCAGTTGGAGCCTCTCAGAAGCTCAGAGCACATAAGATGATTTAACGCAGAAAACCCGCTTGTTTACTTTTAAATTCTGGCTGGCTGCTGTCAATGTTCAAGCTTTGTTTTGATACAAATGTCACCGGTAAGATATGAACCTACCTGCTCCAGCCAGTGTTGACGGGAGGTTTCTCTGAGAGACATTTAAAGGTGATCGAATCAAAGTCCTTCCATGTCATGACACCTTCTATCACCTCCTGTTAAAAATCAAGAGGAAATGTTTCACAGATAAGAATAAAAGCTTTTCCAAGAGTCTCATAAGTAAAAAACTGCCAAAAATAACCTTGCGGTCCAGTAATTTCCTTTGAAGAGTTTGTGCTCTTGTGCAAATGTTGCTCTCAGGAACTGTGTACCTGTAAGGCAAGGCAACATTTTTTTATATAGCCTTATCACACACAGTGGACATTAAAGAAGGATTGAGTTATGAAAAAACCCTAAGGGCAACTTTAAAAATATGAGGAGAAAAGAGGCAAATGTAAGGCTCCCTAAAGGAAAAATTGTTTTTGTCTTACTTTAAAAGTGAGAGAGTGTGTTTTAATAGTAAAGAACATAAAGTGAAGTCAAAGTGGTTTAAGCCACATCCGACCGTCCATTTACCTGGATCACTCATTCAAGTTGAAATAGTTTCTGTGAAACAATTTTTTGTTTTCTCCTCCCTTGATTTTAATTTTTATTTAATTTCACTGTTAATCATCAACACCTTTCTTTCAACCCTGTGTGTGAATTCTCTGAGTACAGGAAGTGTTTAAGTGAGATCTAGCATGTTTTCAGGCTGACTTTAGTTTTAGAAGTTGGTAACACTGTCAATCTTCAAAAACAAGAGTATGATGGAGAAAATAACAATAAAGACAGGGATGGTGAATGCCAGCGCAAGAGAAAGGTGGGACTATGACATCATCATTTTCCTAAAGTAGCGTATTGGTTGTCTACATGGAAATGTGAGGCTGGTATTTTGAGATTTTCCCACTCTGGGAGGTGTTTTCAAAAACAGGTCCCCTAAAACGCTGTTTCCGTGTGGAATGAACATCCTCTTTTACAAAAAAAAAAGTATGCGTATTCAGCCAAACCCGTTTCTGTGTGGACGGCCCCTGAAGACACCAGCACCCTCCCCCCGCACGACTGTGACCTCAGGTCAGGTGAGGAGACAGCAGGAGAGACTGCACCGGCAAAAGGCTCCAGGCCCGGATGGTAAGGTCCTGTGCCAGCCAGCTTTATTCTGTTCTCCAACACCAATTCAACAGTCAGGAGAGAGTACCAGTGCTGTGGAAGATGCCCTGCCTTGTTCCTGTCCAAAAGAAGTTAATCCCATCTGACCTCAAAGACTACCGACCAGTTGACATCACATCTCATGTAATGAAGGTGCTGGAGAGACCGGTCTTGGCCCACCTGAGACCACAGGTGAAGGCTGGACACTGCTGGACCCTCTACAGTTTGCCTATCAGCCTCTTTTAGGAGTTGATGATGCTGTCATTTACCTACTGCTTTGGATGGTGGCGGCAGCACTGTGAAAATCACATTCTTCGATTTTTTCCAGTGCTTTAAACACCAGCCAGCCATTGCTGCAGGGTAAGAAGCTGTGGGAGACGGGCATTGTCACCTCATTGGTCTCCTGGATTACTAACTACCTGAACTACCTGAGGCCACAGTTAGTCCATCTGGGCAGTGTCCTGTCTGTTGTGGTGGTTAGTGAGGAAGCAAGGATTCTTCAATGTGTGCAGCAAAATGATGGACATCTTATCAGTCTGTTGTTGCCAGTGTATTGTTCTTTGATGACATTTGTGGGTTAGCAGCATTGGAGCCAGCGATGCAAATCAACTCAACAAACTAATTATAAAAGCTGGCTCAGTGATCGGCTGCAAGCGAAAGACTTTTGAGCAATGAACAAACAGGTGTCCATCATGGATAAACCTGATGCCTTCTCCACCACACACACAGACAGCGGTGCTCCTTCTCCAACAGACTGTTACAGCTTCTTTGTTTATAACTGTATATACATTCAGACAAACCTTTACTGGCATTCAGTTTATAATTTCATGTACTTATTTTCAGAGTTTATACTGTCATATACATATTTTATCTGGTTGAAATGTGTGTGTATATTTTGTATATATTTTGCTTTCTCCTTATCTTATTTTTGTCTGCCCCATAGCACAGTATATTTTTGTTCTATGCCTAATTGCTGCTGTAACATAACAACTCCCCAGTCTGTCTGTCTGTCTGTCTGTCTGTCTGTCTGTCTATCTATCTATAATGAATACTACTATGATATACTGTGATGTAGCATAGTGAGCATATTGTCTGACACCACCATGACAACTCCCATTTGAGCCGTGCAGTGCACACCTGCACGCTTATGCACTCACATACACACACTAATGCAGCAGTCACATCGGATGTGGTGCAAATTTTCGAGCAGCAACTTTACATACAAGACTGACTATGCTTCCCTGGTTTGATAATAAGATACTAAACAAGGAGGGAGATTATTTTGACACTGTGTCATGTCTGGGTTTACCAACTGACACAGGCACTAGCAAGCTAATGCTATCAACTGAACTTAAACTGAGATGCTCATAGAAGAAAAATACGATGAACATTGTTCTTATTGTTTGATATTGGCTGCACACGCTGTGTGGGGAGAAGGAGCAGACAAATCAGCTGATCTGTGTGTGAAAGAGAGAGCGCTGCAGGGCCGGGAGATGAATGAACGGAATGATATGATACCGCCATGCACTGATCGACGTGGGAAACTCTGCAAATGTTGGCACTCTAGAGCCCTGTTATTTATGGCCTGTGATTATCGTATTTCACAAGGAACTACGAAAATATACAACCCACCCCAAGATAGCAACTTCCTGTCTACAGTTTTTGACAGATCAATGTGAATTTTTGGTAATGGGTAACTGATCACCCAAAAATGTTCCCATTCAATTTTGGTAGGAGTATACTCACTGATAAAACCCACATTGGATCCAGATTACAGATTAGGCTGCAATTTAAATGTTACATGGTTCAGTCCCATTGAACACGTTTAGATGCTTATCTCTCAGCAACATTGTCTTGTTTCATTATTATTTCTTTTATGTCCCCATGAATCCTGAATGTTTTATTTTAGGACCATAAGTGAAAAGTGAAGACAATCATAGATATGGGTCTTCTTGCCAGTTGCAATGTTTTTGGAAAAAAGATTAATAAGGCCACTTTTACATTTTATTTTTTTTTAACCCTGATACTAAAAGGTTAATAATAAAAACTTGAACACCTTAAATGGTAACTGACCCTTAAGAATTATACACTGTTTTGTGGCTTTTTGCTATTTTTGTATTGTTTTAATTATAGTCTTTTCTTCAGTATAAAGAAAAATATGAATAAACATATTGTTGGGGAGAAAAGGAGAGAGAAATAAGAGAATAGACTGTTTCAGATTTTTTGAGGTTTGATTTCTGTTGTAAATTCATAAATGTGATTTACCAACTTTATCGCTACAAAGTTTGTTACATGTGTAACAAAACTAAACTAAGTTTAATTTAAAAAATTTATATATATTTCAGATAAATTAGATCAACATCCTGCATGTTCATATAAGATGGTAATAGCTATAAGCAGGTAAAGTTCTATACAGATCCATAAAGTCTGGTGACTCTGAGTGTTCTTGTTCTTCATTTATTATGGTTTTTAATTCTTGTTTTTTATTATTATTTCTGTATTCTTAAACTTGTTTAAGAACAGGTTAAAACATATCGTCTCTGATTTGCCCGTGTGTATCATACATTACCATATTCCTTACTGTTTCCTCAAGATACACCATGTACTGAGTAAACTTATTTATCCTCTGAGGATAAGTAAAGATTTCTGTGTATGTATAAAGAGTATAAAGTGTTGTTACCTGGGCAGAGGGGAGAGGTAGAACTCCAGGTCTGTCTCCATGTATTTTGGAGTGGGTTTGTACTTCTGCAGGCCTGGAGCTGGATTCTATAAGACGTAAACACCAGTTTAAATATAGAATAATATCAGTGGGAGAAGCAGGGACATGTACTGTATGTGTGTGTGAAGGGAGCGTACAAAGATCCTGAGAGGGTTTGCAGGAAAAGGTCTAAGCAGAGCTTCAGGGGCAGTAAAGCTCAGGCTGATGGATTCCAGTGATTCCACAGCATCCTCTTCAGTTTCAGGTAGCAGCTTCTTTTCCGTTGAAGGACACAGAGGACGAACATCATCCTGGAAAAAAAAGAGATGATAAATAAATTACGTCCACCAGCAGATGGTGTGTAATGGTGTATAATGTAAAATGTAATGTGTTTACCTGAGGTCCAGAACGAAGTGGTCTGGCCAGAGTGACAGGGATGTATGAGGTGTACGCCTCCCAAGTTGACACAGGTTTGTAGCCCATCAGTTTATAGTGCTGAGGAACCTACAGTGAAAAAAAAAGATTTAGCTGTTTTGTCACATCAGTGTTCTCTGACAACTTTACCATATTGTTGTGTCTTGAGAATCAAAGATCAGTTTTTTTCATTTTCACTTGATTGTTTTTATTCCTTAGTTTGCTCACCTAGATCCTCAAAATCCAAGAAAAACACAAAATTCACCCGAAAAATGACCAAAACTGTTGAGAACATGATATTTAATCAATTTTCTTGTGAATACATTGTCATAGTCAGAGTCAGATATGTGCTGCTCTCATGTCTGAAGTCACGATGTACAGATGGTGTTTTATTTGCTTATTTGCTGCTCTGTGCTTCCATATAATCAAAATCAAGGTCACTCTTGAGATATTGCCTTGTTTTCTTTTTTGACACAGGTGAGTCTTTGGTATCTTTACATTTCTCAGACATGATATTTTGTTGTAGAGATGCTGACAACACCTGTTGAGACTTGCTTACACAGTAATGGTCACAGAAGTTTAGAGGCCACAGAGAGGTTGGTAATAAATAACTGAATTAATTTAGAGGGACCAAAAAAACAGGTTTTCATTTGGGTGATAGCAAGTGTGGTGTTTGATTGGCATTTCCTAAATTTAATATGCATAAATATTATTTTTATAACCTCATAACCTCGGAGCACACAAAGCGCTTCACCCCAATGCGATTTCTGGCACTCACCTGAGGGGGGCTCGGACTCCAGGCTTTAGAGCTGATTAAAAAATAGCAATATTTATGCCGGAATATCAATTTACATATTCCAGGACGATAAATCACCAAATTGATATTTTGACCCACTCCAATAGATGGATGGACTTTATTGATCCCAGGCTGGGAAATTGTTGTTACAGTGGCATTAGACATTAGATCAAATAGCTGGTTTTGGTGTTTTAGGTGTAAAAAAAATATATCAAACTGATTTGGATTGGTATAGATAAAGTGTTATAAGGGTTCCTTTAAAACTACATGAACATCTCCTCACACTCCACCTGTGTTGATAAGTGTGTGTGTATGTGTATGTGTGTTTGATGTTGAGATGAGCAGGTGTTGCAGTCGAGAAAAAAAAGACACCTACTTGAAGCTTGAAGAAAGGAACACACATCGTCACGGTCACATCAACAGGAGCCGTGGGCGTTGTGACCAAACGAGTGTGAGCCTGGAAATATCAAGGAGACAAATGGTGTTATTTCTTCAGCTGAACACTGAGGCCCTTTCTCTGCAGGGCACTGGAAGGGAAAATTGCTAGATTTAATCTGAGTGCAGGGAGGTGGGCATCCTCTTTTTACCCTCACACTTGCATCAAAGGTGATTTTACAGGAAAATATTAGATAAAGATTGTGTTTGTGAAGGAAAAATGACCAGCACACATTTTTCAATGGTTTTTTGTCGTCTATACATGAGCTTACATTCAGGTTATTGAGGATGTAACATGGGGAAAGTGATTTTCATGCTGCTAATGATTTTCTTTGACAGCTTCAAACATCAATGCACTCACCAGTGGGTCATCTTCAATGGAGAACACAGGAAAAGAAGAGGGAAAGACTTTGTCTGGTAGGATCTTCACATCACACGTCTTCTCCTTCACTAAACACACACATTTTGCAGTTTTTAACTTCTCTTCAAAAGGTAAAATCATGAAGAGATATTTTTTGGACATGTACACAAGAAGATAAGCTATACCTTCCTGAGGCGACAACGGTGGCATGTTTGTGGCAAATTTCTTCAAACATGCAAGTCTCCGGTCTGCCCGACATCGTATCACAGCCTGCAAGAGAGCAGAACGTCATCATCCACCTCCTCTAATCCAAAGATATATTATACATTAACACTAATGCAAAAACTTTTCATTTAAATGCAGCTCTGTGAGCTCCCTCTACAACCAAAACCAACTTAAGAAAGTAATAACAGCTAAAATCTAAAACCAAGTCTAAAATATATTAAATAATATGTTCACATCTTTAGCTCACTGACAGGAAATGAAAGTTTGTAAACCACTCACTCTCCACACCAAAGAAAATCTGTGATTTTACATCACAGCACACAGGAGTTGTTGATCTACTGCTGCCTCCATCATTAAGTTCAAATGTGTTTTTTTGTGACTTTGGCTTTAGAAATACTTTGGTAAGGTTTATTTCAGTGACACAAACTGACCACATGAGGCAGCAGTAGACCACCAGCTCCTGCGTCCCCGTGAGCTAAAATCATTGATTTTCTCTATGGACTTTGGTGTAGGAGAGTGAGTGCTTTATAAACTTCCTGTTGGAAAAGTCTGTCTAACACTGAGATAAAGATATTCTTAAGATATAGACTTAAACTGATGTAGCTGAGACTTTTGTTAAAATCTGACAGGAACTCAAACAGTAACACTTCCCATTACTTGTCTTCAGTATGTATGTCTTCAAGTTTTAAATATTTATGTCAGTTTATCCTGTGACACAGAAATATTTATATCAACAAATGATCTCAGTACCGTTTCCCCCATTCTATCTTAATATACAATATTTCAATCTGTACTTTTTGGTTCCACTCTGCACTGGGTTCCAGTTTATATCTTTGTGTTTAATCAATAGTTTAGATGTGACAATGGACACAGTTTTTTTTTCAATTTCCAAGATGGACAATTTGTATCATCAGCTGGTCAAATATTAATAAAAGCAAACACTGCCACCCTGCGTATCTGGCTTTATTAGATCCAACATTAAATATTTACAGGTAGCGACAGTGGTGACCCTCCAGTCGTGCAAAGTGAATCCCTTTTTTTAATTTTCCATGACAAAAAAGAAAAACTTATTTTCTTTAAAATTTCTGTTATATTAATGATTTACTGATATTTTACATGAATTAAACAAATGTAAAAGTGCAGCCACACATGAGAAAATGCCTATCATTCAGCTAAAAAAAAATGCCTATTGATTCAGCTAAAGCACTCAAATGTTACAGCGTCATGAGGGAAAAGACCCAGAGAGAATTCTCTTCTTTTGCTGGAACACACTGCTTACACATGACTGGACTATAGGGGAGGTTCCACTGAGATGTCACTCACCTCCACAGAGAGACAAGGAAAGCGTGATATGCTTTTCAGCAAATGCTTATGTATGTTACAGTACTTGTGCATGTACCTTGCGTGCTGCCTGCTGAAACAGTCTAACAGCTCTGAGTCGCAGCTCCAGCTGAAATGTGGAGTGAAAGTGGAAGGTCGGCGCTCCCTCTGGGGCCTGGACGAGGTTAGAGGAGACATTTTATTCGGTAATTTGAGACTGGTGTACGTTAAGTGCGAATGAAATGAGGCCATACATTTTCACAAGGTCTCAGCCCCAGGGTATTTAAATGACAGAGAAGGATTGTAAGGAGGTTATATTGAATTAAAGTGGAAAGAAGAAGAAAATGTCTGGGAGCAACAGATTCATTAAATCTGAGAGACAATAGGATTAATCAATCAAAGTTGTGAGAGAGAAAAAAAAAACCAAGAAGAATAAAACACAAGGTGAGTTCATTTAAATGATGTACAAGGTAGGAAAACAAAGCAAATGTTTAAAAAAAGATAGGATAATTAGGAAGAATAAAAATGAAATAAAAATAGATAAAATAGTAAAAAGGATAAAATACCAGTGCACAGTAAAATAAAATAAAAAAAGGACAAATATATGAATTTGAAAGCCAAGAAAGCTGACTTGTTAATGTAAGTAAAATATAAGTAAATTTATTTACAACAAAATTTAGTGTTAATTTTCAGAAATTAAGACATTTATACAATTTTTTGACATTCAAATAATTCAAATTTAAGTAATACTTGGAGGAAAAAAGTTTTGATTTTTAATTAAGTCACAAAAGAAAATGGTTTCTGCTTTGGGACCAATAATAACTCAGACAGCCAGTTTGGAAATTCGTTTACCTTTCCAGCTTCACACTGCACTCGTGTGGAATAAAGTTTAGTCTGTCCAGCTGCAAAGACGTCCTCCTGTCTCACATCTCCTCGTTTTACCTTCAACACAAACATTTGACGGTAAATATTCTAGACTGTCCACTTAACTGTGTGTTAGATGACATACAGGCCTTTACCACAGCATGTGTCAGCAGAACAAGCACAAATGTCAGTGACCGCATTAACCACAGCCACTCAGCACAAGCTGACACAAATATAAATCAGTAAATCCAAAATATTACAAGCACATTTGTGACTGTTGTGATCAGAAATACCTGATTGTGTGGGAGCTTTTTGAAAACAAAATAGTTACAGTGTATGATATAATTTTTTTTAATAAACATGATTTATTTACTGAATTTTTTTTATTATTATTATCAAATACTACTGCTGTCATTATTATTATGCTTTGATTAAAAGTTCATCAGTATAATTTCTTATCAATAATCTCTGCTGCTGCTTGTATAAATGGCACCATAGTTCTATAAACATGACATAACTGATTCTAAACTTGACACAACTGTTGTTTATTTAGTCCTGGTCTCTCTCTTCTGTCTCTCCCTCACTTCCCTCCTTTTTCTTTATCTCCCACTTTCTGTTCCCCAACTTCTACTCTTTCCCCCATTTTCCTCTCACCCTAACCAGTCGAGGCAGATGACCGCACACCTTTGAGTCTGGCTTTGTCAGAAATTTCTTCCTGTTAAAAGGGAGTTTTTTCTCTCCACTGATGCCTAGTGTTTGCTCATTGTGTGATCTGTTGGGCTACTTTTCTCTGTAATATTATAAATTACTATGTACAGTGCCTTGAGATAATATATGTTGGCGATTTGCCGCTATACAAATAAAATTGAATTGAAATGAAAAAAAAAATTATGTATTACTGGATAAGTGAAGTAAGAAGAGAACAGTCTCTGAAATGAAAATGTGAATCACAATACATTCACAATAAAAAAATAAAGTTACGTAAATAAGGTAAGTATAGAACCCCTCAAACAAATTTTAAATAATAAATAATGAAATAATTACATTGAAGTGAAGTGCAAACATGTGAATTTGCCACTAGTTAAAACTACATGCCTTGCTCAGGGGCACCCCAGCCCTCGACCTAGCCTAGGATTTGAACTGTTGACCTTTCGGTTGCAGGCCCAATTTCTATCCTCTTGGGAGACAGTTCATGGCTCTACGGTCAGTTCCAAACAAGCCAATACTTTTCAGTGAGTTTGAACACTAATGCTCCAATTAACCCAAAAGTGTGGAATAATTCGAGCAAAAAGTAAATCTTACACCAAGTGGAGGAAAATAATCTTAATTTCAACAGACATGTATTATCTATTAATTATATCCAGGAAAATAAAGGTTGAATTAAGCCAGTGCTTGGAATTATCCATTGCTAAATGATAACATGCTCACAGTAACTTTTCTAACAGCTTGTGAACAAGTGCAAAATATCTGGAGCTACAACTTGCCAATAAGATTAGAGGTGCAACTAACAGTTATTTTCATAATCTATGAACCCGTCAACTATTTTCTTGATTAAAAGATTAGTTGTTTGGGCCATGTTAAGAAATGCTGCTCAGTGTGATTAGCGTTAAATTTAAGAAGCTGAAACATCAGAGAAACTTAAGTCTTTAAAAACACTCAGTGAATGATCAAAATCGTTGCAAATAAAAGTAGTAATTGACTAGTTGTTGCAGCCCTATTTGTTTTTAGAGTTTCTTGTAATTGTTCTCAATGTTTTGTCTTTGGTGGTCATTTTAATATTGTTTTGTTGTCTTCTTGGCCATGACTATCTTGTAAAAGAGACAGACTGGTTAAATAAATCAGTTGTTTCACGCAAGTTTCCAGGTCATCTGAAAGTCTCTTGACTCCTATGATCATAAAAGCAGCAGTGAAGCCATAAACAACCACAGTGTGATGATATGAGGCTGTAAACTGAGAGTGTGTGATATAAACAGAGAGCTGGTGAAGGAGACAAGATGGAGGAAGGAAGTGTCTGTTACGTGTCTGTGAAACTTCTGTCAACCTGTCCTCTAAGGACACACACTCACAGTCTGATTCATATTCTAAACCAGCTCTATTCATTTACAAACTCAGCTGGAACAGACATTTTCCACATCTAGTAAAAGCAGCTGATGACAAATTTTAAAACCAAAGCAAATTAAAAAAAAAGGGGGGCTATAAAGTTGTAAAAGAACAGAATCTGAGGTGCTAGCAATAAAATCAGAACACAGTATTGGCTGAAACAATTGGAGCTATTTAAAAATTGAAATGAAAAGTACCATATTTAGCCCTGGTGCATCTCAGTTTTGAGGAACAAGGAATGGTACAACATTATCGGCCAATATTGGCTTTAAAATGTATTATCAGATATTGGTGTAGTGTTATCGGTCGATATTAGCTTTAAAAATGCAACTTTAACTTTAAAATTAATTATCAGGCCCCCCGCGACCCTTAGTGCATAAAGCGGTAGAAAATGAGTGAGAGTGAATTAATTATCAGATATGAGCATCTTGTTATCAGTCGATATTGACTTTAAAATGTATTATCAGATATCAGTATTGTGTCATCGGCCAATGTTGGCTTTAAAATGCATTATCACATATCGATGTCGCATTATCAGTCCATATTGGCTTTAAAATGCATCATGAGATATCAGTCAACCCAACACACCAAGATCCCCTTATGTGACAAATGACTAAAACAGTAGACTGAGTAAGCTGCCTCCTCCTTGATTTATATGCTAGCACCCTCTACAGCTATTATTTTTTTTATTATTATTTATTTTGAACAATAAAGAAAATATCTATCAAGATCTGTTGTGACATTAGTATGACAAATATTATGTTAATTTCTCTACAGAATAGAATAAATGACCTTTGGGAGCAGTGGAAAAATGTACTTACTGGCTCAAGCACTCCTGATAAATCAGCAAAAAGTCTAGTATCGTGCATCCCTAGCAACAACATTTTCTTGTCTTTTAACCATGTCTTTTAAGCCAGGCACATCTCAAAGTGCATTTATCAAAATTCAAATCTATTAAGGCTTTGAAGCATGTTGCAATCATCGTCAGTGTGACTATAGGAATTCATGTAGCAGTTTTATTTGTTTGTTTATTTAGTGCGGATGTAGTGAAACTACAGATAAATCACATAATTAAATAACACAAGCTTTGGACCCTGTGCTTCTAATAAATCCAGATTAACTCTCACCATGTATTCATGCAGTGCCACCTCTCTCTTCTCCAGTATCTGCCTCCTGGTTTCCTCTGACACTGGCTCCTTACCCACATGACCCTTCCTGAAGATAACACACTGTATTTACTGTCAAATAAAGACAATACAGTAAAAACAACATGAAAAGCTTAAAGGTCACATAGAATGATCTTTTTGAACCAAAAATTGTAATGTCTACTACTTAGATAAATTTAAAAAATATTTATGATCAAAAACCTCAGAGTCTCTTCAAATTAAGCCAGTTTATTGCTCATCTCTGACAGCCTCTGAACAGGCACTCTGTTTCTGAGCTAATGCCCACCCCCCAGAACAGTGAATCTTTTGTGATTGGCCAGCTACCCGGGGCATTCCCACTCGCTTGTGATTGGTCAGCTACCCGCTGACTGACTGCTCCACAGTACTTCTTCTTCTTCTTCTTCTTCTTCAGGTTGAATGTTCATGCCCATGACTGGGGGTAGCTGTTGGGGGAGGGTTTGTTGTTGTTGTTGTTTTCAACGCCACTTGCTCGAGCACAGATAAACAGAGAAGCCCTTCTTTCTCAGAAGTGGCTGAAGTGTTTATTGTGACACTTGAGTGATGTTTGGATACAGGAAGGACACAGGGACACACCAAAAAAACATCATAAATTTGATTTTCCAGTGAATGTCCTCTGTAAAATATAAATAATGTAACTATTTATGACATCATACTTAAGTGGTGAGTGGTGCTGTGGATGGATGTTTGAGTTTTAAAATTGATAAAGAATTCTCTTTCATTTGCTTTTTTTGTGTCTGAGTGAGATTAATTACTCTGCAATTAATGTGTTGGATACACACAGATTAATGAATTAGTATTTCCACAACATTGATATATTGGCATATTTAATGGACTCGAATTGGGATCAATGCCAAAAAGCAGAGTTTTATAATTAGATCCAAAAAAAACCCTAATTTATTCTTAATTTGTGTATATATGTAACAACATAGCTCTTTATTTAGATGCTTAGAAGTGTGAAGCTGTGTCACACTATATTTTAAATGAATGGAAACTACCTCATTTTATCTTGACTTGTCTGACCTCTTTATTGATGTAAATATGATTTATGATTGCATTAATAAATCCAAATATTAATCAAACGGTCCAAGATTAAATCATAAATCTTCTTGTTTTTTTTAGTTTAACCTACCATCTGAGGTGGTTGTCTTGTTCCTCCTTGACATTTTGATGAAGCTTTTTTAGGAAAAGTGCCTCCTTCATCTGCCTGTTCTGCAGGCCGATTGTGCTGCCACAGGACATGGCTGCAGTGGAAGTAAGAGACATTAGGACAAATAATCTGAAATGGTACAAACAGAATTTGATGAGGAGGAAGTTGTATGTACCTTCTCTCAAAGCTTTAGAGCTGAGTTTGTTTGTTACTTTCGCCAACATCTTTGCCATTCCTGCAGGGGTGGAGACATCCACCAGCAGCTTCAGCTCATGCTGATCTCTCTGTGACAAGATAAAAAACATATAATCACACTGTACCTCAATAAACAAAAAATTACATTTCATTCTTCATTACCTCTTTCCTGAAGCATCCCAATAACATATAACAGATACTCTAATGAACTAAAACCATGAAATATCCCAGCAACTGGACCAAATTCTACCTTTGAGTTCCACGCATCCTTCATTGACCAGAGTTTGGTTTTATTTCTTGGAGGGACTTGAGTGGCAACTGAAGGTTGTAGAGGCGCTGCATCTCTGTGACTCGACTTTCTTTCCACCTGACTATGACGAGAAATGAAATAAGTGAGTAAACATGGAGTAAAACCTGGGCATATTATTCAAAAAAACAAAAAAACAAAAACAGAGCAACAGGTGAGCTGCAGCACAAAATATTTATTCATTTGTCTCTCTTGCACAGAGCTCATCTTATATTTGGTTCCAGAAAACCGTGGGAGAATGTTTTGTATGCTAAACATTCATCTGGTGGCATATCCATCTTGATATCGCTGCAACAGCCACCAAGCTATTTACATGAATTATTAACTTGTGGTCGAGATAACATAACATAACATAACATAACATAGAGACAGTGGGAGTGGATGGAGCTGTTGTTGTCGTGCAGGATGGCGTCCTCTTTCTCATGAGAACAGAATTAAACTTTTTCCAAAAAAAAGAGGGAACTTCTAATCAGCAGCACACAAGGCATTTGTGTGCATGTTTTTAGTCAAAATGAGCACATTTCAACTTCATTACTCTACTCTCATGAAATGGTTAATATTCAGCTGCTATGATTACCTGAGTGCTGAGAGAGGGGCACACCTCCCAGTGATGGTGCAGAGGAATGGTTTGGTGCTAAATTGTGAGATGACCAGTTGAAGAGTGACCTGACAGGTTTCATACTGTGACGGTTTAAAGGTCACGGTGAGCTTCACCTCACCATGAGCTGATATCACACCTGCAGCAACACAGATACAAAACAATACAGATGAAGAGGGCACACCTTTACAAGACATGAGTTAACATTTACAGCTAAATGGTTAAACTGTTAAATAAATGTAGAAAAAAAGAAAAGGTTAGCTAACACGTTTAATATTTATTTTAATTATTAACTAAAAGGCTAAACAGCTAAACAATATTTCGCTAAACTACAATCTAAATGGTTAAATAAATGTAGAAATAAGTAACAATTAGTTAAATATACAGGCTTAACTGAATTAGAATTAGTAATTTTTGCACACACACCAATTAATGATATTGAATTTGACCTCAGCATTTAACCCATCCTTATTATACACTAGTAATGAACATGCACAAGCCAGATGCAGGAGCAGCACTTACAGTATCTGTGCCCAGGTAACAAAAACAATGCATTCTGTTTTGGGGATGTACTGTATATGTTAATTACTCAGTACAGTACATGCATTTATATCTAGAACTCCAGCTGTTGCAACATGGTTGTGAGTTTTTGTTTATGTCAAGAGGACAAAAAAAATTCTAAAAGTAGAAACTCATTTGTATCACTTTTCTCGGTGCAGGTTTGTATCCAGATGCAGCTCTAATTTAGATCCCGAGTGTCTTCCACCACGTGTTATGATGCTTTGCAGACCTAAAAATGTGTAAACGAGAGGCATCCTTCAACTCCTGCACTGACTTATTCAATATACAACGCCAAGCTGAGCAGGAGTCTGAGAAAACACAGCTCATCCACTCTCTAAATAAAACATAGTCATTGTGATGTGGCCTAAAAATAGTGTGATCGCTAGAAGAAAAACAATAGTATTTATTCAGGAAAATTCACACAGTTGTTTCACACACGCCTACCTGTGAGTGGGTGGATGGAGAAAGCCTGATGTGGCTGGATAATTTGCACCTGAAACTCAAAGTCAGTGGGGCAGCTGCATCTCAGTGGAATAACACGGCTCACACTGGGGGGGGGAATAAAAGAAGAAAAAAAAAATGATGAGTTTATTTTTTATGATTTGACACCAACGGGTGAAGGATGCATGGTTGGCTGAATGGAAAAATATGAGGAGACAGGAGAGCTTTCAGGTCAACAGTCCAAATACACACACACACACACACCTGTGTCCCAGTGGTACGGCTGACAGGTCGATATAAGGAGGGATATGCAGGTCATCGATGACAGGGTAAGCATGAACTGGAATTAACAGGTTCTCTTCGCCCTGAGAAAGATTGCAGGAGGGGTGAGTGAACAACATAAAGTGAGAAGATATGAGAGAGAAGATATGGAACAGAGGTCTGAAACTTGCGCGGTGTGGGCCGCAAGCGTCCTTCTACTCCATTTTATGTGGTTTGCCACTTTAAGAAGACCCTCCAGAGTTTCTCCTCTTCACACATTATACACTGTACCTCAGAACATTGCCTTTCTATCAAGTACCAGCTGAGAAAATATAGATTTCTCCAAGTAACACCATCATCAAAGTTAAAATACAGGCAGAGCAAAGTCAGCTATTTACATGTATTACATTTAACATATATGATATATATTTCATTTCATTTTGCATCAAAAATATGTTTCTTTATGTGAATTCTGTATTGTTTCATATCATAACAAACCCTTTTACTTTAAAATTCTGGGAAATATAATCATGAATATCACAGAGAAAATCATTGATTTTCACCCACCCCCTAATGAACAGTTATTTCTTTCACAGAATGGGCTCTCTTTGGCCCTCAGGTCATTTGAGTTGGAGACCCCTGACATGAAACAGTCATGGAGACTCAGAGACACGGGTCATCAGATGAGATAAGCCAGGAGGAAGTCAGTGTCAGCTCTATGTGATTATGTGTTTCCAGTAGCTGTTAATCCAAAAATAATGTAGTTTTGTGGGTTTTGCTTTATTTAATTAAGGAGGGCAGGCGACCAACACTGCCATATCCTCACCTCACAATGAACCCGAATGCAGTCATAGAAGTAGCGCCACTCGTTGGGAAAGAATTGAATTTTCAGCGTGTAAGCAAGGCCCGGAATGAGTCGAAACTTCAGAGTTAAAAAGAAAAAAAACACATGGATTTGAATCATCACAGCCAATCATGTAATTAGGTCAGCAACATTTAAATAAAAATGCACCTTTTTGGTGTAAGATGTTCGGAAGTGCTTGGTTTGGGTGGGAATGATGTGAATATTCATGACTTCAGAGGAGACATTGATTAGTTTCTGAAGAAGAGAGAAGCAGAGAAAGGAATATTTTAATTTACATCCAATCAGAAAAGAAAAACGGTGATCATGTATATGATTATTCACCCTCATACAGACAGTTTATCTCAGTGCTCACTTTCTTTGCTACATATAACAAAGAAATCATAAAAACTGAATTTTGGTTTGTGGACAGAAAAGACATTTGAGAACATCATCATTTGAGGTTTTGGAAACATTTTTCAACATTTTCAAACATTTCACAGAGCAAATGATTAATTGATTAATCAAAAAAGTAATCACCAGAATAATCCATCATGAAAATAATCGTTAGTTGCAGCCATAATACAACTATTGTGCAGATAATATCCTGCATTTCTTGTATCTACTGGTAGTACAGTGATTTCTGGGAGCTGTAACTCTCTATTTGTTATTTTTACATTATTATAATTGCTGTATTATGTTATATTTTTTGTTTACAAACATTATCAGCTCTTTGTTGTTTAGGTTAACTCATATGTCTTCCTGAATTGGGGGAACAAACAAAAATAAGGCTTTACAAACAAACACTCTAAATGATTTTCTCACCAGGATCTTTACACAGTGTTTTCCAGGCTCAAGCCCACGGAAGTGAAGCTCTGGAGGCTCTGCTTCGATCAGACTGTTGCAGTGTAGTTTAGTGTAGATTTCTACAAGAAAAAAGAAACAAACCAAAATAACAACATGTGAAATTAAATCAAGTTTTCCCAAAACAAAAAACTGTCGGTGAAGGCAGACTTATTTACATTTGGTGTTTTAAAAAAATCAAAAAATTAACAAACCTTGGTTTTTTGATCACTACAGCCTCTCAAAGTGGTATGGTTCTCTTTTAGCAATGTTTTTTTTTCATTGTACTATGAGGTAATGACCCATGTATCTGTCATAAACTATTCATTTGGGTCAATCCAACAGAATACTATTGCTATAATCATGCACTTCACTGTAATAGCCCGACTGCGTCATATTTGTACATATGTACTTTTAAATTCATTTCATTTAGTATTATTATTATGATATTTTTGGCCTTTTTCAATTTCACTTTTTAATAATTTTATGTCTTGTATCTGCATTTGGGTTTTATTTTGATGCACCAAATGGCGTATACCTAATTCTATTTTATAATGACAACAAAGGCATACAATACAATAGTCAGAAATGACTAAGCTGTGTGAACCAGAATCACTCACAACAACAACTCCTCTATGCTGTGAAGTAAAATCACTGTTTTCTCTATAAACTTTGGCATGGGAGAGAGAGTGAGTGGTTTACAAACTTCAGTTTCCAGTAAGAAAGGATTGTCTAACAGTGAAATAAAGCAGCAAACACAGAGTGTCAGTATAGATAAAAAGAAACTTTAACACATACTTGATTCCAGCAGATGATTGGGTATGTGGGCTCTGCTCCTGCTCTTCTCCACCAGCTGGCTCAGAGGCAGAGGTGTTCTCCTCCTTGTCAGTGGCTCAGGGACTGTCTGTGGGGCAGCAGAGGCCACCTCCATCCTGACAACAAGTCAGCTCTGGCTCCTCATGAGACAAGGCAGATGGATGGATGGATGGATGGATGGATGGATGGATGGCCAAAGAGAAAACACAACAGTGTGTGTCTTGTTTTGTCCACAAATCAAAAATGATTAATTATTGTAATTATTTAATGATTTCTTTGCTATATGCAGCAAAAAAACCAGAAAATATTTACATCTAATAAGCTGGTCTGTTTTCATTATTAAAAAATAAAACTAATCAATACTGATTAATCAAACTGATTAATCATTTATCAGCACAGTTGGTGATTAATCTAGTACTCAGTTAACTGCGGCATCAGTTGAAGGACAGGTACAATACAATTTTTTTGTATTAATGTTGTATTAATAATATGACCTTGTGGCTGTTTATTGTGCTGTGTGTTGTTCTGCAAGAAAATGCTGTTTATTGTTTTCTGTGGTCTGTACAAATTCTTGCCCATTACACGTGTAATTAAGTCTTTATAACAATAAATATATAATAGTCCAATGTCTAATGTAGTTAGAAAACAATCAAAACAAACCATAAATATGAATAAAAGTGGCTCTATTAAGGTTTAAAGGGTTTTTGGATTAAAAAAAATCAGCTAAAAATTCCTACTTTTCCATTAAGTTTCATGCAATGCAGATGTCACTAATTTTGTCTGAAATGTGCTAAACTTTATTTACATTAATCACTTTTTGAATAAATGCTCACTGTGTTAACATAAAGCTCATAAAAGTCACAATAATGTTAGTAATAACATTAGCCACCAGGTGTTAGCTTAATTAAAAAAGCTTCAATTAAATAAAAACGCTACTCTTATGAGTTTCTAGCGCGACAAACTACGTTAGAACTTACTTGTGTTTCATAAAAACGCCTGTTTTCAGTCGTAAAGACAGAAAACGGTCGTGTTCCGTTTACTTTTGTATCAATAGCGTTCTCCTCTTTAGCCACTTTCGCTTGTGACTGTCGCCGCTGTCAAAACGACAAACTCCTGTTGCCATAGTGATGGCGGCGCTCTGAGGAGGGTGGGGCAAAGGAGGCAAACTTCCGCCCTTACACTGAAACGAGAACGAAAGTCTGTCTTTATACCTTCAAAATAAAAGCCGTACGAAAATATATTTTTAATTAATAGTTTACGCAAAATAAACATATTTACCTCACTATAGTGTGTTATTATAGGATAGAGCTTTCACACTGAGGTTAATTTATATATTTTGTTATGTAGAAAGTGTTTATTTAAAAATTACTTTTGGACACTTTTCCAACGAACTTCTTCATTTAAACGTCAGAAATTTGCATTTCATTTTTAATTTTAACTCATACTCTCTAAATGTTTTGATACAACATTTGTGTTACTAAATAGATTTAGGCTTTAGCTTTCACACTGATGCTCATTTATTAATTTATATATTTACTTTTGAATCTAGAATTTTATTTGTTTTGAACAATTTCTACACAAAATACTGAGAGACTACTTTAAATATTAGAAAGTTGCATTTCACCGTTTACTTTACACACTCTAAAACTTTAGTTTTCCTTTAAATAAAGTTTTGAACTGTATTAATATGAACCAGACAAATGTGTCCAGAAAAAAATAAAACACATTTTATCGCTTTTACACCTTTTTATGGAGACTAACACCACATTATTTTGAAAGAAATAATAGGAAGCTCCTTCAGATGATGGCAATGTTGTCCTGATAGATCTAAGAGATGATCAGATTGTGTGAACTATGCAGGGAGGAGGTTCATGAGTTTGATTTTTCACACACACACACACATTGCAGGATGAGGCTTGTTTTTCACTCACATCATCACACATGTGGACGTCCTTGCATGTGGACATAGCTGTATGTCTTCATGCTGTTAGAAACCATGAGGACAGCAGGACTTATTGGATTGTTACTGTTTCCAATGGTGAGTAAACACACATGTTTTTATTGAATCTGAGGGGAAATAAGTGCAATCATGATGTAATTTCTTTAACAGGCTGAAACTTTATCAGGTTGTCATCCTCACATTCATCTAGTGAGAGAAGAGGAGAAGTGCATCAAAGATGTGATTCTCTTAGATTCACACTCAACAGGTGAGTCACTGACTGAAGTCGAAAAACAAATAGAAGAAAAACTGATGAAAACAAAAGCCAAAACTACTAAAACATATTTCAACTTATTACCTCACTGTTTCAATTTTCTAATCTCACAAGAATGATTTACTTACTTTACTACTTTGTTTTCACTTTTATTACCACAACATTTTGCCTCAGAGTTGTCTTATTTCATGTCAACTTCTTGTGTCAGAATTTTTACTTTTATCTTATTGTATTCTTAACTTTGACCTTTGTCCCATAGGTCTTATGTTTTATCTATTGTTACTTTTTCAAATTAACTTTTCGTGTCATAATTTTGCCTTTTATCCCATTATTCTGACATTGTTTAACTTTATAACATTATAGTTTGACTTTAATCTCCAAATATAACTTTAAGTCCATTGCATTTCCTTTGTGTCATAGCTTTTACTTTTATTACATAATTCTGACCTTTTTTTAATCTAATAAAAACATTAATTCATACATTTTTATTTTTAAAAAATGTTGACTTTTATTTCATGACTTATAATTTTAACTTTTCATCACTAAATGTTTACTTTTATTTAATTACTATGACTTTATATACCATATTTGTGTTGTTATATCTCTTAATTTTGACTTATCTCAAGTGATTTTTTTATCCTATAATTTTGACTTTTATCTCATAATTGCGGCTTATAAATTTCAACTTTTGATTTCATTATATCTTTCATTTCTGTTGTTGCATTTATTAACTTGACTTTTACATCTCATCGATGTGACTCTTTCTTTTAAAATGCTGCCCTTAATTATTATCAAGGCTAAGATTTTTTTGTTAGTGTACCGTTTACAATGGTTCCCTCAAATAAACGAATGCTATTTTATACTGTGCAGAAATCTGACACAGTATGTGAGTGACACCTAGTGGTCACAGAGGAAGCAGCAAACAAAATACATTTTGAAACTGAATGGATTTATACTGAAAGGACTCCACGAGGTGGTTTTAGATCATCCAACAGTCAAAAAGCATCTAATATATATATATATTTAAATTTCAAGTCACCAAAATAGAAATAAAAATAGTTTGTGTTTCATTTATAAAGAAAATGTCAGTGTCTACTGTAAGGGAATGTGGGACGACCTGAACTGTTGGCCTCCTGCTGCTCTCGGGGAAACTGTCTCTCAGCCATGTCCAGAGTTTTTCAATTCAGAGGGTGAGCTGCCACACACACGCACACACACACACGTGGGTGTAACCCTAACCCTAACCCCAAAACCAGGTGTTAACCCTGAAAAAGCCCTTTTAAGGGGTGGAAAAAAGTGAGGACCAGCCAAAATGTCCTCACTTTGTCAAAATGTCCTCACTTTGTAGGAATTATACGATTTTTGGTCCTCTGAGTAACACATTAAAGCACTGATTACTGATTATTGTTATTGATTCTTGTTGCCTCACAGGAACAGTACATCGTAACTGTACAGCCAGTGGTTGGACAGATCCACTCATCCCACATGAAGACGCGTGTGGTTACACATTCAATGAGACACTCCTCTTCCTCGGAGAAGCACTTTACACAGTATTTACCACCATAAAGACATGTATTCATGGGATATATATATATATATATATATATATATATATATATATATGAGACTGTATTTTAGCTCTCTGGGACATAGGAATTGCTGGTCTACTGCTGCCTCAAGTGGTTAGTTTGTCACTGAGATAAATCTGACTGAAGAATTTCAAACACAAAAGTTCCTAAATAAGACATTTGAACTTGCTCATGGAGGCAGTAGTGGATTAACAACTCTTGTGTAATCTTGTGTCCCTGTGAACTAAAATCACTGATTTTCTTGATGGACTTTGGTGGGGGATTTACAAACTTTCATTTCCTGCTGGAAAAGTCTGTTTAGCAGTGGGACAGCAGACTAAACCATAACTTTCCTTTTAACTGTGTTCTCCCTCATATGTCCAGTCGTCAGACTCTCATTTGTACTTCTCCTACGTGAAGACCATGTACACAGCAGGATACAGACTCTCTCTCGTCTCTCTCACCATTGCTATCACCATTTTCTGTCTGTTCAGGTAACAAAATCTCTCTGTCTTTAATCGTCCAATCATATGCTTTGATATGATTGAATGATAAATCATATTGACATTGTTACTTTGTGTCCAGGAAGCTTCACTGCACCAGGAACTACATTCACATCCAGCTCTTCATCTCCTTCATCCTGAGAGCCATCTTCATCTTCATCAGAGACTCTCTACTCTTCACCAATGAAGAACTCTACCACTGCGACTACTATCCTGTATGTACACATCATCAATACATACAGTTCATACGCTTTACATTTTCTGGTTTCTGCCAATGGAGGGCACTAGATCATCACAGCATGATTGTGATAAGTGCAAACATGTTTTCAAATTTTAAAGTAGCCCCAAAACACACTAAAATCACAATTATCTTACATTTTTGGGGTTTTTAGATTTTTAATCAGAAGCAGACTGAGCCTTCTGCTTATTTGTGATGCATTTTTACAACTTTTTTTTTTAGGAAGGTGACTAATGTTTATTGTAACATTAGCTCGTATTCTTTCTCTGTATCTGTAAGCTTTCAGGAAATGTGCACAAGTATGACATGGTATGAAGTGTAACATTAAAGAATGACATAGTGATACAAACAGCTTACTTGATGTAATAATACAAAACTAGTTCCTAATGTGACAAAAGTGAATCTATATTACAAAAACATGCAACCAATTTAAAAAAGAACTTGCACAACCAAAATGCAAGAAAATGTTGTAATGTTACAAAAAGATGCTACTCGTTTAAAAAAGCTCCCTCCTTGCTAAATAAATCACCGGGACTGCACGTGCGCGAGTTAGAAACTTGTGTTTCAATGTGAAATAGTAAAGATTTTTTTTCACTCACGATTATCAACTTACCAACTGTGTGTTGTGCGACAGGTGGTGTGTAAAGCTGTCCTGATGTTTTCCAACTACGCCATCCTCGCCAACTACAGCTGGCTGCTGGTGGAGGGTCACTTCCTGTTCATGCTGGTCAGCCGCTCCTTCTTCTCCCTGAAGAAACAGTTCACCTGGTACATCATCCTCAGCTGGGGTAAAAACTAAATACATCAAAGCAAGCGCACCTGTCCCTTGATTTCCTGCCTTTTTAAAAATATAGATTCACACAGCATTTCTCTCACAGGTTTACCCCTGATTGTCATCATCTGCTGGGGATGTACCAAGTACTTTTATGAAGACAAAGGGTGAGGAGCATGAAAATCTTCTTCACTCGTGTGAAGAATTCCGTTACATTGTTTGCTTGTTTCTTTCTTTGAAGGTGTTGGGAAACAAGGAGCCATGAATGGATTTGGTGGATTCTTCGAGTGCCGGTGCTTCTCACCATATCTGTAAAAGAAAACATTTACATGTAATCATGTTTTGAAGGGTGTTTCGGATGTTGAAACTGAGACATTTTACAATTTCATGGAAAACTTTTGAATTTGATGGCAGCAACACATCTCAAAAAAGTTGGAACAGAGGCAACAAAGGGCTGGAAAAGTAAATGGCAGAAATCAAAAACAACAACAACAACAAGGAGCATTTCAAAAAAAGGGCAGAGCCTCTCAGATATGTTCAACTGTTTTGTGATGTGTTGCCACCATCAAATTCAAAATGAGCTACGATTTTCCATGAAATGGTAAAATGTCTCAGTTTCAACATCTGATATGTTATTTATGTTCTATTGGGAATAAAATATGGGTATATATATATGATTTACATTTTACACAGCGTTGTAGCTTTTTTGGAATTGTCGCCATAAAAAAAGAGCAGTTCCACATTTTTGAAAAACATTTATGTATTAACCTTTATTGTTGTTTCAGTATATATTGTTGTTGTATCATCGTTGACAAAACAGCAAGTCACTGCACATAAAAACAATCAGGCTAGCTGTCCCCATCCATTTCTACTCTTTGTGCTAAGCTAAGCTAACATTTAGCATTCAGTCATGAGAGCAAGCACTTATCTGACTGACTTTAAACATGAATGAATTTATTTACCAGAAAGTTCAGAGTCTTCGCTCATTTATTCAGGTGAATCTGGTGTTTTTCGTGGGTATTCTGAGGATCCTGGTGAGCAAACTGAGGATGTCCAACGCCCAGAGGAACGAGTTCAGCCAGTATAAGTGAGTCCCTGTCTAATACATCAGGTTCTTTGAGGGAAAGGAAATGTGGTAACAGAAGTAAATGAATTCATTATTCGGTATAATCTGCTTGTAACTTTTGTTTCTTTCTGCAGAAGGTTAATTAAATCCACCTTCTTCCTGGTGGCTCTATTTGGTCTTCACTACATCCTGTTTGTGTTCCTGCCTGTTGACGTGAGCAGCCTTATGTTTAAGGTCTGGACGTTTGCAGAGCTGGCTCTGTCCTCCACACAGGTGAACCAGGACACCATCGCAATGATTTTATACACGTGTTTGTATGAGGTAGTGACACAAAAATAGGTTTTAGCCACTTAGCAAAGAACTCTAAATCTATGTCAGATAAAGTCTACGATATCTCAGTGATTTTAGCTCACAGAGACACAGGAGCACATGGTCTACTGCTACCTCGTGTGGTTAGTTTGTGTCACTGAGGTAAATCTGAATGAGACCAGGTTTTCAAACCCCAAATTCATAAAAATAACACATTTGAAGTTACTGATGGAGGCAGCAGTGGATCAACAACTCCTGTGTGCCGTGATGTCCAATGGCATTTTTATTTATGGACTTTATGCAAGACTTACTCTATGGAAAGTAAGTCTTTAACTTGCCCTTAGACATCCTGGAAAATAAAGGTTTATGTCACTTTGTAAACTCACTCTCCCACACCAAAGTCCATAGAGAAAATCAGTGATTTTACATTACAGCACACAGGAGTTGTTGATCCACTGCTGCCTCCATCAGTAACTTCAAATGTGTTATTTGTCACTTTGCCATTTGAAGTGCTTTGTACAGATTAACCTCAGTGACACAAAGTGACCACACAAGGCAGCAGTAGACCAGCAGCTCCTGTGACCCCATGAGCTAAAATCACTGATTTTCTCTATGGAATTTGGTGTGAGAGAGTGAGTGGTTTACAAACTTCAGTTTTCACTGCAAGCAAAAATGCCTGTGTTATGCTTGTTTTTCAGCAGCAGGCCAATGACAGTACCTCGTACAAACACACTTGGACTATCACTTTGATGTTATAGTGCTATAAACTGTGGGTAATTTAATGATGTCATAGTGGGAGACAGACTGACGTCTGTGTGTCATGTGTCTTAGGGCTGCGTGGTTGCCGTGCTTTACTGCTTCATGAACGGAGAGGTAAGAGTCACTCACAGCCCCCAAGTGAAAAGTGTGTATGTGTTTTAAAGTGTGTGTGTGTGTGTAATGACCTGCAGGTACAGCAGGAAATCCAGAGGAGGTGGAGGAGGTGGAGGCTCACCCAGCACCTGCCCAGTCGACCCAGGCAGCAGCACAGCTCCATCAGCTACTCTGGTCCTCCTCACACACAGGTGTCACTGCTGCCATGTCCACCAGCTGCTGGACTGCCTGTGGACACTGTGGACATATGACTCTCGTCCACACACGCGTTTAATACTATAACGCGATGATTTTGCTATACACAAAGTGTTTTTATTTAAATTCAGGAGGACATGAAATCCTCTGTGGTGCTGTGTTTATTCATCTTTATGTTGCAATTAAACCCGGGACCCTCAGTGGATAAAGCGGTAGAAAATGAGTGAGAGCGAGTATGTTGCATTTTAAAGTTGCAACAATTACTCCACTACTACAGCAAAGTCAACAAATGTAATTATTAATCAAAAGGGATAGTTCAGGTTTTCTGAAGTGCGACTGACGGATACATACAGAAGTCAGCAGTGAAGACACAGCTGAATTCTACGATGTACGTTCACATATTTATCTCACTGCTCAAATTTTCCAACAGGAAACTGATGTTTGTAAACCATTCATTCTCCCACAGCCACACAAAACAGAAAAATAAAATGCTTAAATAAAAATTTACAGTATTTGTTTACTATAAATAAAAAGATGAATAATTCAGCTGTGTGTTTAGATTTTATTTTTTTTCCCCCCCAAAAGGTATTTCTGTAAAGAGCTGGTCTTTAATTCTCTGCATGGAAATTATAAACTGTAAACGCACTTAGCATAAAGAGCAAGGAAAAAGTCTCCTCTGTTTAATGTCAACTGAAGTTAATCTGAATTGTTAATCTTCATAATAAGGATAATTATTTACACATATGATTTTGTAAAGTTTATTTTCCAAGGTGTTCATCTATTATTAAAAAACAAACATCAGAATGTCCTCATTTTAACAAATGGGATACTCTGTAAATGTGGAAAAACAGTCTCTAAATTCCATATTTTTCCTTCAGCTTCTCCACCAGATCAACATATGCAGCCATGGCATCATCTTTGGAGAGACCTGTTGATCAGAAACAAACTGTTGCTTTTCTGGAGTGGAAAAAAAAAAATGTGTTTGAAGATGTTTCATGTAATACTTTCAAATCTGACCTTTCTTTGAATTCCATGCATCCCATTTTCCTTTTCCTACAAAGTCCAACATTCCCGGCCGCTCTGTGGATGGAAAAAAAATATATTAAACAACTGTTAATTTTTTTTAATGTTTTAACACACTGCAAAATAAACTGGAAAATTTCCCAAAGCAATTTTCTCAGTGTTTTCTGCAGATAAACCCTGAACACAGTTTAAAACTCATTTCAATTTTAGTTTCGATAAAATATGAAACTATAAAGATTTAAAAGTGTAAAAATAAACCTTATATATTACACACAAGAATATTGCATAAATGCTTCAAAATGACAATGTCATGTGTCTGTTCTTTTAGAAGATGAAATATTTTAACAAAAAAAAAAAAAACGGGGAGAGTTAGCACTTGTTTAATATTTTTTTAAAAGTTAAAAATTCAAGGAGGTTTAGTCCTCCTTTAAGTTAAAAAAAAAAACATTTAGTAAAAGCTTTAAAACTAAAAATAAAAGACAGATAATTTCCATTTCATGTTCATGCTGGTCAGCTGAGGAGTTCAGTTTGATGACACAGCTTTACTTAGATTTTATCTTTTGGAGTTTAACTGCTTTAAAATGTTAAACTCTTTAAAATAACTTTCATGTTAGTGGTTTTTATTTACTACTTTACAAATAACCAGTTGGGTTATAAGGAAAATATAAAACAGGAAATGCTTATGTGTGTGTGTGTG
>JAFBJR010000587.1:696866-1023135 GCA_016785285.1 Brachirus orientalis
CTTCTGGTCACATGACCTTCAAACCTCATGAATTCAGTTAATTCTCATTTAATCACAGCTTATTGTGTTTTTGTCATGTTTAGATAAAGATGCTAATTTATCAAGATCATTAATAAAATGACACCAAACTTGTCAGACTTCATTTCTGTCTCCACTTTTGCCCTCTTGACAAACATGGTGATTATCTGGTTAGCAGGACTTTAACATTTACACTTACAAGTCTGTTTTATAGTTTAACAGTCAAACTAATTCACTTCAAGTGTGTTAAGACAATAAAAGCATTTCTGAGGCAACAAATTTCACCAGATGTTTTTTATATTTCACAATAAAACATGACAAACTTTTTCATTTAAACTACATTATGTAATAGGCTCTATTTCTTTAATGAAATAGATGGTTAAATGAATAGAGGAATGTTTAAGGTTAAAAGATGTAGGACATTTTATTTTATTATTGTTTTATATTTGTTAATGTGCTTGTTTCCAATTCAATGTGACTTCTAAGGTTTCCTGTTTAAAAAAAACAGGTAATATAATTTAAACTACAAATGCACACCAAAACAATAAAAGGAGAACTGTGTGAGTTACAATGAAATTCAGTTAATGTCCTCATTTAACTATCATTAGTCAGACCTCTGACTTATCAGTTCTCCCTGGTTTAACAAGCTCATTTGATTTTTATTGTGCTTTTTTGCAGTAAATACTATTCCCTTTTAATATTTCTGTGACTTAGCATACATTCTGTTTCTGTGTCATTTTTATTCTGCTTCTGCAGGTCTTGTTGATGAGCTGACTGTCTGATTCAGGTGTGTTAGAGCAGGGAAACATGTAAAAAAAACATGCAGGGCAGTGGATCCCAAGGAACAGCAATCAGAAACCCTGGATTAGATTATGAACAGAGTGCTACATACAAAGTTTCCATTTGCAGAAACTATTCAAAAGCATTGCTTTTTCAGTTTCTCCTCCTGGGACGCGCGCAGACATGTGCAGACGTGGTTTGTAATTTGACTGTTTCCACATGAATGACAAAACAGAGTGAGTGACTAACCTATGTTGACATCGCCAACCACGGCCTGTTTGAATAAACCATAGAGTTCAGTCAGTTCAGACTGATCTGGTTTCTGTTTCAACACCTTCACCTCCTCCGCTGCTTTGTTAAACAATTCCTGTATGAAGAAGAAAAACAAAAGACACTCATACACAAAGACAAAAAAGAGAGAGAGAGAAAAAGAAGGAAATTCTTCCGTAAGATCAGACAACACGTGGAGCAGAGTTTAACCACCTGATTAAAGTCCAACACCAGGAACTCAGTTAATGTGAAATTATGGGATTGAGAAAATGTGTGTGTGTGTACTTACAGTCATGGCTGCAGAGAGTCACTCACACACACACCCTTTACTCCCTCTTCTTCTACTTCTTCTTCTTCTCCTCTTCCTTATTGGTTGAGTCAGTGAGTCAGTTCTGCTCTGGTCTGACTCGTTCTGCAGCTGCTGAAGGAATTAAAAGTCAGAGGGTGTTTCCTTTAGTCTGCAGTAACGGTTAAAGGGTCACACTGTGATAAGAGAGCAGTCTGTTCTAGATGGTATCTTTAATCTTTACCTGAGTAAATACATTCACTGTCGACTCCACTCATGTTTGCACGCGTCCCAGTACGAGAAACTGCAAAAACAATGCTTTTGAATAGTTTCTGCAAATGAAAACTTTGTATGTAGCATAATTTAATCTCATTCCTGTTCCTTGGGATCCACTGCCCTGCATGTTTTACATGTTTCCCTGCTCTAACACACCTGATTCACACCTGACAGTCAACTCATCAACAAGACCCGCAGAAGCCTGATGACAACCCAGTCATTGGAATCAGGTGTGCTGGAGCAGAGAATCATGTAAAATCCTGCAGGGCATGAAACCAGGACCAGGACTGACAAACACTGTTCTAATCTAATCTAATTATCAACCATACCCACGTGGTTCCACAGAATGTGCAGAAATATGCATATACTGAGAAAACTAATGTCAAATAATGTCACTAATTCTGCAAGAATTAGCATAAATTTTACCCCCCCCCCCCCCCCCAAAAAATATAAAATGTTGTAATTATATTAAAACATGTTGCTATTGTTTCAAAAAATGTATTTCACCAAAAATATTGAAAGAAACATATTACTTTGTAGAAAAAATATACCAAAAAAAGATAAAGATATTTTAATGTTATTACAACATGATACCAATCTAGCAAATCACCGTTCCATAATATGTTGCCAAAAAAATAAATATTTGTTACTAACGTGACAAACAGTTACTTTTGTTACCAAAATTGCTGCAAATTTTGCAATGTTTATAGGAAAATTTAACAAAAAAATCACTTATTGGCCAAAATGTTAGATAAAACGTGCTGCTGTTACAGAAATACGACAGTTAATGTTTTAAGTTTCGAATTAAATTTCCAACATTTAACCAAAAACGTTAATAAACTAATAATAATTGGTTTAATTAAAAAAAAAAAATCTTGTATGTTGGGAATAAAAATACATTTTGACAAACTCATGAAAGATTAATGACACTTTTTCACCACAAGATCCGTTCCGTAATATGTTGCCAAAAAAATAAATATTTGTTACTAACGTGACAAACAGTTACTTTTATTACCAAAATTGCTGCAAATTTTGCAATGTTTATAGGAAAATTTAACAAAAAAATCACTTATTGGCCAAAATGTTAGATAAAACGTGCTGCTGTTACAGAAATACGACAGTTAATGTTTTAAGTTTCGAATTAAATTTCCAACATTTAACCAAAAACGTTAATAAACTAATAATAATTGGTTTAATTAAAAAAAAAAAATCTTGTATGTTGGGAATAAAAATACATTTTGACAAACTCATGAAAGATTAATGACACTTTTTCACCACAAGATGACAGCATCTGCACATGTGAACACCTCTTTTCCTCCTGGTCAGCATCAATGTGCAGTCAACTGTAACATAACAAAGCTCAATTTAACGATTCACTGAACTAAGGGGCAGTCCGCACTGAAACAGCGTTTTAGGGGACCTGAAAGGGTATTTTTTGAAAACGTCTCCCAGGGTAGGAACATGTCAAAACGCCGGCCTCGCGTTTCCGTTTAGGAAAACGATGACGTCATAGTCCCGCCTCTCTCTTGCCCTGGCGTTCACTGTCCCTGTCTTCATTGCCGCTGTCTCCATCATACTCTTGTGTTTGGAGATTGTTTTGACAGTGTTGCCAACTTCTGCAACTAAAGTCAGCCTGAAAAGACGTTAGATCTCACTTGATCCTCAGAGAATTCACACACAGGGCTGGAAAAAAAAGGGGTGTTGACGATTAACGGTGACACTAAATAAAAGTAAAACCAAGGGAGGAGAAAAGAAAACATTTTTCCCCCCCCCACAGACACTACTTTCACTTGAATGAGTGGAGGAGAGATGATTGTTGCACACAGTCAGCTGCTCTGCTTATCCACAGATCCTGTGTGTCCAACTGTCCGTCCGCAGCAAACACAGTTAAATGTTCACTCGTGTGGCAGAACCGCACATTTCATTCTCCGGAAGTGTTTAGGGTTAAGACACAAAGTCGTTAGATTTGAAGAAAAAGTTTAAAAAAAAAAACATTCGCTTAATATCCACACGGAAACGGCACAAAACGTATGCAAACAATAACACTGTTGTTTGGTCCGTTTGTTATGTGTACATTTTTATTTTCTTTCTTTATTCCCTTTCTTTCCCCTGGCCAAGGAGCTCGGTTCTTTGTTATTATAACTGTAATGTGTGTCACGTGTTCTCCTCCGTGGTTTGGTCCAGTGTCACAGCGCCACTTAGAGGCCTGGCATGTGTACTGCGGCGTTTTGAGTCGTTTCAGGCGGCTCCATGTGGACGGGGACATTTCCTGAAACGACGCCGTCTTAAGGATTCTTTTTTTAAAAAAAAAAAAAAACGGCAAAGAAAAAGATCGTTTACGTTTCGTGCCGTTTCCGTGTGGATCACGTGGCCTAATACATGTAAATAAAACAGGGTTTAAATCGCAAAGGGATTTACCATTATTTGTCACAAGGAGGTAGCGTCCACGTGTGAAAACCTGGGTTTCTTTCCTGTTTCAAAGAAGTAAACGTTCTGGGGAAATATAACGTAGAACAAAACAATTTACGTTAAATATCTTTACATTCAAATACTGTGGCGATTTTTATTTAAACTCAGAAAATACGTTTTTCATATAACAGAATCACGTTTGGCAAACAAATTAAAATTGAAACATTAAAGAGAATATTTTAGCTTTGGAACAATGCAAGAATAATTTAAATTCTTAGCAGAGTGTGAGTTAGCAAAAATTATACATAAAAAGTTATACACAAAGGTTTTTTTGTACCGTATAATATGTTGTATGGTACATTTTCTAATGTGTTCACACAGAATATGGAGCTAATTTTTGAAATTGTATTTCTCTTCACTAACCCCACTACCGTCTCAAAAGGCCCGTCAGTGTTCAGTTTGAGTTAGCAGCAACTTTATACAGCATATTTCAGACACCTGGTTCTTAACACTACAAACATTTTACATATACATGTAAATAGTTTTTTATATATTACAATTCTATGCAAGTTTTAAAGGAATTGTACAAACTTAATATAAAAAAAAATTGGGTGTCTGAAGTCACATTAATGTTCGATAATAGTTTGGTTCTCACTTTTTTTGTGCAGTCTAGAAAATTGTAAATCTATTTATTGTGACAATGTAATGTTTAGTCTGAGATTCTAATTAAAGTAGAGGCTTGTTTTTCCTTCTGCAGTTCTGCTTCAGACTCCTGAGTGCTGATAGAAAATAAGAAATTTAAAGTACGTGAATAAAAAAGATTGAACTAAAAAATGACCTTTTGTTAAAAATAAACATAAATCATTGGAAGTGATCAACAGGCAGCAAAAGGAGCTTCAGTGCAATGACACAATGAATAATTTTGGACTGATCACACATTACTGACATCCTCCAGTCCGCTGTGACAGTCGTCATCCAGTCGCATGAAGCGGACATGCTGCTTTTTCTCCCAGCCACGGCGAATCAACCCGAGTCGTAGAGCCACACAAGGCAGGAAGAGGGCAACGCGGCCCAGCAGCACCAGCAGAGGAAGCAAGAGGTCCAGGACAAAGGTGGGCGGCAGGTTGAAGTGGTACTGGACCGAACTGAAGGCCCGGTCCCACCCAAAGAGGAGGGTGTGCAGGGTGGCCATGAAGAGGGCACAGTAGCCCAGAGAGGACTGCAGAGGGCAGAACCCGCGAAAAAGGACATTTTAACACCACATGTTGTTTTTATATTTAGAATTAGAGAATCATGTGATTGTGACCTGTGGTTTAAATAAACGGAGATTAAAGAGAAGGTTCAGGGACAAAATTACACAGATGATCACGCAAACACATTTCTATAAATGCACACACAGTGCCAAACATCATGTCCACAGAGATCACGTACAGTCTGAGCACATGTCTAATCTGACTGTCATGGGATTATAGAGAGATGAAAGAAGAAAGAGGGGGAGAAGAGGAGAGGAAGATGTGACAGAGAACAGAGAGGAAATGGAAATAAAAATGAGAAAAATAAACAAGAGGAAATGGGAGAGGACAATGAAGATGAGAGTGAACATGGTAATAATGAGGGAAGAAGAAAAGGAAGTAGAATAGGAAAAAAGAGAAAACAAAAGAGGACAGGAATAAAGAAAGAGGGGAGGAAAGAAGAGGAAATGATGGCAGAGGAAACAAGGACAGGAGAGAAACAATAGAAAACAGAGGAGGAAAAGAGCAGAGAGGAAGCAAGGAAAGAAAACAAATTAAACAATGAGGAAAGGAGGTATGGCAAAGCAGGAGGAGGAGGAAAGAGTAGACTGAAACACAGGAGTTAAAAAAAGTGGAGAGGAAACGGAAGAGTAAAGGAAAGGGGAGATGAAACAGGATAAAAAGGGAAAGAAGGGAGGAAATAAAAGATGAGGAAGAGGAAGCAAGAGAAAAGAGGAGGAAAAAAGAACTGAGGAAAGAGGAGAGGACAGAAGAGGAGAGGGAACATGAGTGGAGTAATTGAAAGGAAAGGAGGAGAGGTGGCAGGGAAGCAGAAGAAGAAAGGAGAATATGAAAAAGAGGAAAAAAGAGGATTGGAATCAAGGGAGAGGAAACAATAAAAAAATGGAGCAGGAGAGGAAAAAAGAATAAACAGTGGAGGAAAGGAAAGATGACAAAGAAGAAAGGAAAGAGGAGTGGAAACAAAAGAGTAAAGGAACGAGGAGAGGAAGCAGGAGACAAAAATAAAACTGAAGGAAATTAAGTTGGAAGAGGACACAAGAGGAGAGTAAATGAGAAGAGAGCAAAGGAAGCAAGAGAAAGAAAAAAGAGAATAGGAAATAAGGAGGGGAGAGGAGAAGGTGAGTCTCAATCCCCCTGATGTTCTGTGACAGTGAGAATTCAATGATGATCTGGGTCAGTGTGTGTGTGTGTGTGTGTGTACCTGGATGAAGCTGAACTCCCTCCAGTTGGTGGCACTGGCCACTGAGGGCAGTGAAGTGACAGCGAGCAGAGAGAGCAGACCCAAAGCCATGATCCCCGCAGATAGATACAGCTCCATCCTCCACACGTCCTCGTCCACCCACACGTCCTCCACTCCGTCCTTCACCTGCACGACAAACACCCAAGTCATCACTGTGTCACAGCGCCACAACCACACTGCAGCCAGTTTCATCCTCTCACCTGTTTGAATGCAGCATTAAGCAGCTTGTAGCGAGCTGACTTCCTCATAGGGAGACACAGGCTGTAGACAGCGTGAAGACCTGCACACAGGAAGCTGCACAGGCCGAACTGCTTCCTCCTGGTTAGCCAGCGGTCCAGCCAGTTTGGGAAGTGTCTGTACTTGGTGCCACGCCACAGCTGGAGAAACGCAGCGCACAAACCGGGCAGGTAGACCAGCGCTAACATCACCAAGGCAACAGATGGAAGAGTGACGTTAACTGTCTCAATCGGCATCTTGTAGAAAACGCTCCTTCCCTCTTTGATGAAGGGGTGAAGGACGTCGTGTATGAAGTTGTATAGGTAGAAGAAGATGAACAAGGACAGCATGCAGAGGACAGGGATGTGCCAGGAGGGAAACAGGTGGAAGGGTAGGTTTTCGATGTCCAGCGCAGAGGAAAGGTGGCCCATATCGACAGGGATGAAACCGATCCTGCGACAAAGCTGCATGACCGAGCTCTTCGCCCGATGGTTGTCACTGCAGAGGAAAACCTGAAGAAGACGACAAAAGACTGTCTTCACCTGGCTCCTCCCTCTCCTCCTCCATGGTGGTGGATTTCAGAACAACATGAAAATCTCAAAATACATTTTGTGTGGTGGTATATCGCTTTTGAGATATCAAGTACTGAAGTAGCATATTTTTTAACTGATGTTACAAATACATATTAAACTTTTTGTGGATATTAGCATTAAAAAACATGATGGTGCTAGTAGTGCTCACTATCACTCGAGCTGTTTTGTGACTATATCGAAATACGATTTCACAAATACATAAATAGTGTTTTGCAGTATCATGATAATATAGTATCTTGACTTAAATACTGTGATGATATTGTATTGTGGTGTCTCTGGCAATTCCCATCCCATCATAAACTGTGATATACTCACACAATAGCTCTAGGGAGCACTTGGCACCATCTAGCGGACTGAAACGTCAAGTGGTATACAAATATTACCATTCAAAATATTATCCGTCCTACCTGCCTGCTACCATCTCGAGGCCCCATCTGGAGTGTCCACGCCGATATGGTGTTAAACCCTTTGACGATAAAGCTCTCAGGAAACATGTCAGCAAGCAGACTGGCATTGGAAGGTCCGTCTCGGTTCATCCGTAAACCATTGCTCACATCCACCAGCGTCTTCCCTGCTAGTGCTTGCTTCAGCGGCAGCAGCGTGGAGTGATGTTCAGGGAAAACGGCGACGAAGATTAGGTCAGTGTGAGTGACTGCTTCCATCTGAGAGGTCACCTGGAAAAGGAGAGATGACAACTTTATAATAACCAAAAACATAAATGCTGATATCGGATTATTAATTAGCACTGTGAAACCTGAAAATTCAAGAGATAGCTCAGATTTACTTTGAAGAGTGGATGGGCTGAAACAAAAGGCTCACCTAATAAAATCTACTCCTGATTAACTCTCCAATATCATAAGAATGTTTTCATGTTTTTATCTAATTGGACAGATTTTTTTCAACAGGAAACTAAAGATTGTAAACCACTCACTCTCCCACACCAAAGTCTATAGAGAAAATCTGTGATTTTAGCTCACGGGGGACACAGGAGCTGCTGGTCTACTGCTTCCTTGTGTGGGCAGTTTCTGTCTGACCGGAGGATTTCAATCACTAAAGTCACATAACACATTTGAACTTATAGTGGATCAACAACTCCTGTGTGCTGTGATGTAAAATCACTGATTTTCTCTATGGACTTTGGTGTAGGAAAGTGAGTAGTTTACAAACTTCCGTTTCCTGTTGGAAAAGTCTGTCTAACAGTAATATAAAGATGATCTGATATAGATTAATTCTTTTATGTATTTATGATATGGCTTTTGTTGAGGGGATTTTTTTTCTTGTGTGAAACTAAGGTGCATAAAACGTTCACTCTCCCACACCAAAGTTCATAGAAAAAGTCAGTCATTTAACATCACAGCACACAGTTGTTGATCCACTGCTGCCTCTGTCAGTTAGTTTAAATGTGTTATTTTAAACACTTGTTTAAAATCTTTCATTTAGATTCACCTCAGTGACACGAACAGACCACATGAGGCAGCAGTAGAAGAGCAGCTCCTGTGTCTCTATGAGCTAAAATCACAGATTTTCTCCATGGACTTAGGTGTATGAGAGTGAGTGGTTTACAAACTTCAGTTTCCAGTTGGAAAAGTCTATCCTGTCTATAACAGTGAGATAAAGACATGAACATATTCTTGAGATACCATAGAATGAATCTACTGAATCTATAGAATCTGATGTAGATTTTCTTTTTAAGTGAGCCTTTTGTCTGGTCCTGGTTTTGGCAGTTTCTTGGCACAGGGCGCACACAAAGCAAACATAAATTAGAAAAGACGAATTATCTCTTTAAAATCCCATTTCTATACACTATTTAGACTGTCAAAAATCCTTAATCCTTGTCAAGAAACCTTAAATTTTATGCATGAACTGTTCCCACAAAACCACCATTGTGTCACATTTAAACTGGGATTATCTGTTGCATTTGTTCATGATAATGACAACAGTTATTATCCCTGCTGCACAAATGCTTCAGAAAAAATTCATAAGAGACAGAAAAACAAAAACAGCAGTTAAATGGAGAATATAAACATTTAGTTTGACCTCGGCCTCTTCAGGGAACAGAGACGAGCAGTGTTTGGGATTCCGACTTCCCACCACCACTTGGTAGCCTGACGCCACAAGCCGTCCAGCCAGGGAGCGGGCAAAATCACCCGAACCCAGGATGCCAATAAACGGATCTCTGGGTTCAGATGTGGAGGATTCGAAGTCCCAGGAGCCTCTTCCTCCTTCACCTCTGCCTCGAACCAAAGGCCGCGACATTTCATCAGGCATCATGCACTGGCACAGCTGCAGAGACAAGACAGAATTAGGTTTATTTACATTCCTATATTATTGCTTTCTGCTGTGTCCAGCTGAGAAACACACAAGTGTATTAAAAGCTTGTTAATATTTTGTTATTTACTCACAGAAACTGGTTGCTAGCTATTGATCGATAACACTCGATCATGGTGTTGTCTATTAGCAACTTTGTCATGATATATTTAGGCTGTATTCATACCCCTCTAGTGCCTCTTTTCAAAAAAGTGACTAGCAACAAACCTTTACTGGTATTACTAGAGACTGTTGAAGACTCTGACGTGAAAGCACTTATCGATTTACTTCTCAAAGAGCAGCAGGTGCTGATGTGGACCCCTACCCCATCCCAAATCACTCACAAGTGGCCCAGTCCCTCCCAGCTGCAGTCAGAACAGGAGAACAAGACAACTCTTTTGGGTCAATTTTACCAATTCTAAGCCCAGATAAAGGAGGAGGGTTCTTTCTTTGTTTATTAAAGGAAAATGAAAATGCATATTATTAAACATTTGAACATAAATATGACAAGTTGTAGCCAGAAACTAATTTCTATCTGTAATCCCATGGCAGGTTGATGTTACAAGGAAAAACCGAAAATACAGGTTCGGAATTCTAAGATTAAAAAAACAAGAATCAACAGAACGAAATTAATATCTGTAGTTTAAAGTTTATATCTTTTACTTACACTGGCCAACAAGCGATCGAAGATTAAATCGGCAGAAATTCATATTGGTATTCGCTTTAAGATTAAGTAGCGACTTGAAGCCACCTTGCTCTGAAAGTTTACGTCGCAATAAAGTTTCTCCTTCAAAATCAGGACGACGCCATTAACCTCAGGTCAACGCAATGACTAAACAACACGCGCGTCGTTATTTGTATTATTTTACCTTCCTGTAGCTATACTTAGCGCGCTTTGGCGATGTTTTAAACTTAATTTTACTCACAGTGCTGCTTCGCTGCTCTCTCGACTGCTGCCCGTCTTCCTGATAAGATGACGCACCAGCCAAAGCCCCGCCCCGACCACGCCCCCACGTGTGCGAAGGAGATAAAGCATTGAAATAATCCTCAAGACAAACTTTATGAGTTAAGAAGGAATGGTTAAAACAAAAAAATAATCATAAAAAAATAAAGATGGATAATAAAAATAAAACAAACGGAATTAAAGAGTCCGAATTGAATTACAAATATTCATAATGTTTTTGTAATTGTTATGAATTTGAATGTTGCAACAGAGAGGTTTTAAAGGAAGTTCAGGGTTTTTAAAGTGTGGTTGTATTACATGAATATATATATACAAATATATAAACTAGTTTAAAAGAAAAGAATCACCAGATCAAATCAAATGTTCTAGAACCTATATTCTATATAACATCTCTGTAATCTATATAACATTACAGTACAGTGATGACAGGGTAACAGCATAATAATATTGTTAATATGAAGATACTTGTAATATTAAGCTGATACAGCTGATATTTTCAAAATAATATACAAGTAATAGCTTGGTAATAAGAGTGAAAATGCGTGTGAGAGACTCAAAATAAATAATAACTATATAATAAAGTTGCAATACATCGTCCTCATATCTAACATATTTCCCAATAAAAAGTAAAAAAAAAATACCTGGAAATAACTTTAAATAAGGTGATTTTAATATTACCATATAGTTAATGTACTGTATGTACAACTATTAGTTGTTAAATCATCCGTTTCATCATTTAAATCCAGTTTGACATGTTTCATGATGAGTATAAAACACTAAACTATAGGTTTCATGAACATTTGCATTCATAATTCTAACATTTATGGTTAAAAAAATACTGTTATTTTACAGTTTGTTCCTAAATTATTATGATAATTTGAAAATTTCTGCGGAAAAATACCATTAATATACAGTTTTCTCCTAAA
The DNA here is from genome assembly GCA_016785285.1 of Brachirus orientalis. NCBI lineage: Eukaryota > Metazoa > Chordata > Actinopteri > Pleuronectiformes > Soleidae > Brachirus > Brachirus orientalis. Next base: position 708,405 of record JAFBJR010000587.1, read on the forward strand.
TTATTATTACTACTAAACAGAGAGATATTTTAACTACTTTAAACTGATAGTTCTGGCTTTTTAAAGTGTGGCTGTATTACATGAATTAGGAAAAACTAGTTTAATAAAAGAATCACCAGATCAAATTTATGTTCTACAATCTATATAAGTCTACAATATCTTAAGCATACATTCACGTCTTTATCTCTAAGACAGACTGTTAGACAGACTTTTCCAGGAAACTGAAGTTTTTAAACCACTCACTCTCCAAAATGTGTTATTTTTATGAATTCGACTAACTGATGAAGGCAGCAGTTTATCAACAACTCCAGTGTGCTGTGATGTAAAATCACACATTTTCTCTATGGACTTTGGTGTGGGAGAGTGAGTAGTAAAAAAAAAACATTCCAACAGTTTCCTGTTGGAAAAGTCTTTCGAACAGTGAGATAAAGACTTGAACATATTCTTAAAATGTTCAACAATAATTTTTTTTTTTAAATGCAACAAATGTCACTGGAGATAAGAGTAGAATTACTGTCAGTTTATTGTAGAATGTGTTATCCTTGAATAATCAAAATGCTGTGTTCAGTTGTTTAAAACGTCAGAAGGTGTTAGAGCAAAATTGTGTGTTAAATCATGCTCTGACAGCTGTAGCATCAGCTCCTGTCTGAACTCCTGTGACCCTGATACACCTACGAGACAAACGTCTTCCTCCATGTTGTGTTTCAGACAGTGACGTCCTGTCACATGGTCACATCATGTGTGACCTTGTCTCAGGCAATAACTCACATTTACACTCCCTGACCTCATTCATGGACCTGTTTCATGTTGGATTAGCTTTGATTTTCTGCTGTATGTTGATTGAAAGCTCTCCGTTATGGTGTCTTCGTTGGAATGAACACACACTGATGTGCATTACATTGGTCATAAAGTGCATTTTAATCCATACTTGTGAATATGAAGCTCATAAATCCGGTTCAGTTACGGACAAAAAAACACACTAGGCTGAGGTGCATGTGCTTTGGGAGATGTCTGGTTTCCATGGTTACACTGTTAGCTTGGGGAGGTTCAACCTTTAGCAGCAAGCTCACTGAAGTCATGTTGACAGAGTTTGACCTGCAGTCACATGACTCTATTTCTAATTCCAAGGCTAGTTCAACTGCACTGTTAAAAAATACACACATCACACTGCAGAACCTAAAAGCACGTGTTAATGAAAGAAGTTTGCATAACTTAACTGCATGGAGTTTGCATGTTCTCTACATGCACTCTAAATTGCCCATAGGTGTGAATGTGAGAATGAATGGTTGTCTGTCTGTGTGTCACTGTGATGGACTGGCGACCTGTCCAGGGTGTAACCTGCCTAACCTGCCTGGAGTTAGGCACAGTTTGTTCCTAACTTATTATGATAATTCTAACATTTCTGTAGATAAATACTGTTATTTTATGTTAATTAATCGATCACTTTTTAATCTGGAGTCATCTGTTCATTCTTTGGTGTGTAAAATGATGAATAATGTTTTGTTTTTGACCACAAAGAAAGCAAAGAAACCACAACACCGTCACATTTCAAAGGTCGAAAATAAAAAATTACAAATAAAATAGCAATCAACTTTTGTTTAAAATTCAAAAACAAGTAATCAATTAATTGCTGCAGCCCCAAAACAGACTATTACAGTACATAAATATGTTAAATTCCTAATAATAATAGCAAATTTTTTTTAAATTTTTTTATTATCATTACTCCTGTATTTAGTTTGTGTGCACCAATACATATAAAAAAAATAACAATATTAAGGAAAAATGAGGGTTTAATTTCATGTAAATGTAAAATGATTCTATCTTTAATTTATGTGATATAGTGTGTGATTCTGTTTTATTGATGAGCAGTTTGACCTCTCAGGGCCTCCGTACTTCCTGTTCCCTCAGTGTCACTGCAGCTCATGATGATGACGATGATGAAGCACATATGTACTTCCTGTCACCATGTACTTTGTGCAGCATCAGTAGTAAATGTGCAGTGCTGCAGGCTCGGATCAGCTGTGGGTGTGGGTGTGTGTGTGTGGGGGTGTGTGTGTGCCTGGTATTCCTCATGTTGTGGGGACCTAAATCTGTTTACACCATCACATTATGTGGACTTGTCTTCCTTATGCGGACAAAAATCAAGTCCCCATAACGTCAATGATTACATTTTAAGGTGAAGACGTGTTTTAAAGTTAGGCTGAGGTTCAGGTTAGGTTAAGGTTAGAGTCAAGGTTAGGATTAGGGCACTAGTAATTATGGTTAAGGCTAAAGTCTGACGTCTCAGGTTATGATTGTAAGGCAATGCAATGTCCTCTGAAGTCATGGAAACCAGTGTGTGTGTGTGTGTGTGTGTTTCACCACTGCAGCCCTAAAGACACTCTTCATTGTATGAATCCTGAGTAAAGGTCATTCGTGCAGCCCAGGAACATCATCCCTTGTGTCTGTTTTTCTGTGAACACTTATTTTAGCCTAATTATATTGTTTATTTTAGAGATTTGATTTTTTTTTTATTAACTAGAAAATTTTGCAGCAAAATTTTTTATCATGCCTCCTTCTTGGTGCCAATGTCATCAGGTGCAGGACTCTAAGGGTTTTCTTTTACAGTACATTACTATGTTGAAAGTCATTGGTGCCTGTGTGATGTGCCTAATGAAGGGAGCAATACTTGGCCTAAGCACCTGTTTCTAACTGTCAAAATCTTTGAAACACAGAAAGCAGCGCAGTTTAAAGTGAATTGGTTCTACCAGCTGTCCTGACTGTCTCACCTTCAGACCCCATGCATCAGCAGCATCAGCAGCATCAGCAGCATCAGCAGCATCAGACATGTTGTGTGGCGTTAAATCTGAGCCGAGCACAGGTTGAAATTGCTCAGAGGAAGCAGAGGTGTAACTGCAGGGCTCCAGCTAAGCCGTCTGTCCAGGCCTCTGATGATTCCTCCTAAAGCCTCTGTCGTAGATGCATGTGGCCTCTGCGCACACACACAAACACACACACAGTCCTCCAGGGAATGTGTGATCAGCAGGACAAAGATCAATAGATGTTTTTATTTTTCCACCAATCTTTATTCAGTTTCTAAATGACATTAATGACAGTGAAGTCATCACGTGACCAAGAGACGAAGGTGAGAATTTGAATCTGAATTCAGAGTCTGTGGCTTCACCTCATAAAAAATAAGACATTCAATATGGTTGTGGAGGTATAGATGGATTCAAACACATCTGATCCATTTTCTGTTTATATTATCTGCCCCCCCCTCCCCCCCCCCCACCCCCGTGTGTGTGGATACCTCATATTCCTTATGTTGTGGGGACCTAAATCTGTTTCCACAGTCACATTATGGGGACTTGTCTTCCTTATGGGGACAAAAATCAAGTCCCCATAATGTGAATTACTACATTTTAAAGCAAAGACATACAGTAAGGCTGAGTTTAGGGATGGTTAAGGTTAAGGTCAGGGTTAGGATTAGGGCACTAGTAATTGTGGTTAAGGTTAGAATGTAAGTGAAATGAATGTAAGTCAATGCAATGTCCTCTGAAGTCATGAAAACCAGTGTGTGCGTGTGTGTGTGAGTGTGTGTGACACAGTGACCAGCTGTGATCCTGCCCTCAGCCATTTTCACTCTGACTTTGAAAAGACCCCAAACATACTCTCATTTTTATTCCCCTGCTGTTTTCACATGTTTACAACACTTATTTAATATACAACATTGTTATAATGAGGAAAATGAAAATTAGACATGATGCATTGTGCTGAAATCGTGATAAAAACATATAACCATTTATTGTGGAGAATTTCTATCATCAGTATAATTGTCAATGAAGAAAATCATTAGTATTTCTTATGAGAGTGACTGATTTATTTTGAAGTACCACAAGGGGAAGCGGCATCTTTCCACTCATTCTAGGAGTTCATGATTTATTTATTTATTTAAGATTCTGTCTTTCTTACTTTAAATTAATCACAAAACAAAATATGTATCCTTGCTTAGGAACATGTTTTATATTGTTACAACATTTTGCAAAATGTTTTGGCAACATTAATATTTTTTTCAATAAAGTCACAATTTTGTGTCACTGAGTAATTTTTAGAAATGTTCTATACATTTTGTTAAAAAAGTCTCAAGGGAAGTCAATAGGAACATTGTAACATTGACATCATCACGTCATTTGACATTCTATGATACAAACTACATTACAGAAACATTTTCTTTTAAAAAAATAACCTATATAAAACATACATTTTTACAATGATGCTATAAAATAGTGAATGGTAATTATTCTGGTGAGGATAATCGTGACAGTAAACTTTTATATGGACTTGGACACATCTGTGTAATATAATCCTGGACATTTATGCAGACTGATGGATGTAGAAAGAAAAAAAACAAGTCTGATTTATGAGATGTCAGATGAGTTTTAGTCTCAGAGACATAAATATACATTTTTATAACTGGAGTTTTTATGGATCTGTGTCTGAAACCGTTAATATCCAAAGGGGAACGACGGCAGTGACTGACTGAATAAATTGTGGGGCGGTTAATGGATTCCACACGTAAACGTCTCTTCCTCCGCTGAGACTTAGGGACATACATATTCACCTATGAGTAAACGTATATGAATTTATTTATATTTCTACACCGAGGTGTTTTCCTAATGCACAATACATGTGACACACGCAGACTCCAGGTTTTACGCACAGGCTTCACTTTATCGTTCACTTGTCAAGTCAACCACAGCCAAACAAAGAACTTCCTGTTTACATTTAAATAACAAAAGCCCAAGTGAACAGGCAACAAATCTGCATTTTTGTGTCCAGTCAGATGTGGAAAACTATAATAACCACATTTAAACTTTCAATATTCAAAAATGAGTGCAGTATAAAATTGTTAGAAATTATTCTTTCATTCATTCTACGAGCTTAAATTCGTCTGAATTTGTGCATGTTTTTGATGAATGTTACTAATTTCAAAAAAGCAAAAGCAACATTAGCAGAAAACTGCCAGAAAAGTCCAAACATTTGTGATATGAAAACAAGTTATGGATGTTTCAATGGTTCAAAAGAATTTTTTTGTGGCTCTAGAAAAATAGTTAAGTTACAAAATTGTTATCTATGTTGACTATGTTATGTTATGTCTATGTTATTATTATTAAATGATGTAAAGTTAGGATTAGTTTTATTTCCATTAACAACAACAACAAAAAAATGTTGGAAAGTGATACACAAACATTATCTATGTTATCAAAAATGTGACAAAGCAGTGCATGGCTTTAAAATGTTTTAAATTTCTAATAGAAAAGTTATTTGTAGCCATGTTTAAAAACATGTCACTTAATGCTAACAAATGATTATTCTTAAGTGATGTTACAAAAATGTTATCTACATTATGAAAAATCTTATGTGTTATGATAACAAAACATCATCTTTGTTATCCAACGCGTAGTGTAATGTTTCAAAAATATTTTTTAGGATTCCAAAAAGTAACATGTGTTGTACTGGTATAATTACATCATTTTTGTTAGCAATTATCATTATTACTAAGTGATGTACAATAACAAAGTTGTTACAAAAGTGTTGAAACGTCATGAGCTGTGGTTTTATTTTGAAGGCCCGCTCTCTGCTGTTCCGGTCTTGTCATCGCTACCTTGACAGGCAGGACGCACCTGGACGCGCTTGTGGTCCTCACAGCAGAAGTCCGGAGCTCAGCCTCCACAGCTGGATGAAGAGATCACAGATTTTGGTTCTTCCCGAGAGTCTCGTCCTCCTCCTCTTCTGTCACCATTCCCGTCCACAGCGGCTCCCCGCGGCTCCTCTCCTCCATCTGTCCCGGACTCGCTCAGACCCGGAGCTCGCTGGTGTTTGCGGTCTGTGCGGTCGCTATGGTGGTTGTGGTTCTGGTGGTTGTGGTCCCGCTGCTGCTGCTCGGCTCCACTCAGTCCTCCGCTCACCACTATGAGATGATGGGAACATGTCGCATGGTGTGTGATCCGTACACCCCTAAACCCGGAGCCTCCACTGCCATGGAGGTTATCCACAATCTGGACGACGGGGCTCCGCAGCCGCGGGTGGCGCAGGGTGGACGCGGGGAGCCGGGGAGACCGGGTAAAACTGGACCCAGAGGCCCGCCGGGAGAACCAGGACCCCCGGGACCCAGAGGACCACCGGGACCGAGGGGCGACAGCAAAGTGTCCTTCCCGGCGCTGAGCGGAGCTGCTGCGGGAGCAGGACCCGCAGACTCGGACGGTGTGAACTCGACCAGCATCAACACCTTCAGGATCGCGTTTTACGTGGGTCTGAAAAACCCCCACGAGGGATACGAGGTGTTGAAGTTTGACGACGTGATCACAAACTTGGGGAACAACTACGACCCGAGCACCGGGAAGTTCACCTGCCATGTGTCTGGGATCTACTTCTTCACCTACCACGTGCTGATGCGCGGCGGAGACGGAACCAGCATGTGGGCCGACCTGTGCAAGAACGGACAGGTGACCAGCAAGTGACTAATATTAAAAAAACACCACACAAATAGGTGTTTTTGGAAGAAATGATACCCCATCTTATTCCAAATTACGCACATTTTACGCACAAAAGCGCACAACACAGCCTGAGGTGTAACCGTTCATTGTCGCGTTATGTAACGTCATATTCACATGATTCATGTTTCAATTAATTCTAAGAAGCATGACGTTTCTGTCCACAGCAACGCGCGTGCACGCTCCGTTTGTCAGACGAGCAATGGCGTAAATCCTCTGCTGCACACGAGGACGAGGCAAAACCCCTGCAGATGTGAGGTTACGTTCTAACTGTGGGAACAGTAGACGATGTTATCATATATATGCGATAATTAAAATCATAAAATGTTTGTGGTGAATTTCCATAATCATGATGATTGGAAAATCTTTATTATTCCACGTGAGTGACTTGAAAACACTAACTCACGAAGTGCCACATGGGGAGCTGCATCCAGGACCTCAAAAATGTTTTTGGAACATTTGATAAATTTTGTGTTAACTTTTTTGTAATGTTAGCAAAAATACCACAATTTTTGTTTTACTGGTAATATTTTTGTAAAACCGCACATTTTTTTGCAACTGATTTTTTTAAAAACATTTCTAGGCAACACATTAATATTATTTTTTATGCGTCATTTTTGTAGGGTTTTTAACATTAGTTCACGTGTTTTCCCTGTATCTGTGCATATTTTCTGAAAAAGTCATAAATATCAACCTAATGAAGGTAGAGTTTAGATAGAAGGCTCCGTCCCTAACATTAAAGCATATTTTTACATTAATTGCAAAAATGTAGTGAATCTCAAATATTTTAGTGAAGATATGGGTGACAAGAACTGTTCATATGGTCTCATGCCTAATTCAAAGAGTTAAGGTCATATTTCTTTTATTCTATTCAAAGCTCCCCTCTCTTTGTGTGTATCTCTGTCTCTCTGCCCCTGAGCTCCATGTGATCTTTCATCCTCTGTTTTTCTATTTCTGTCTCTCTATATCTCTTCTGTAAACTGATGTCTATCACAGGTAGCTGTGTCTCTCTCCTCCCTCTGTGTCCCCAGGTCCGGGCCAGTGCCATTGCTCAGGACGCTGATCAGAACTACGACTATGCCAGCAACAGTGCCGTGCTGCATTTGGACTCTGGAGATGAAGTCTACGTCAAACTGGACGGCGGAAAAGCTCATGGGGGAAACAACAACAAGTACAGCACCTTCTCCGGCTTCATCCTGTACCCCGACTAAAAAATAAAACACATTGCAGCAGATCCACGGACAGCTACTGTCTCTGAAAACTTTTAAAAAAATGATTCTCGTCTTTTGATGATAGATGCCACACAGCAGCCTTAGGGTGTCTTTACTGCAGTGATTCTCAAACTGGAGACATCGCTGCAGAGAAGGACTGTCAGAATAATGTTGGAGAAGTGCTGATTTAGTGGCATCTCTTTTCATTTTTATTTAATTTAAGTTTAGCTGGAGGCTGCTGTCACCAACAGTCAGTTATACAAGTAATGTGTTATTTAAATTCCTTTAAATTAAAGTGATAGTTCAATTTTATAAAGTGAGGTTGCACAAGGTGTTTTCAGTAGCAGCTTCGCCAAGAACTAACCCCTGACACTGAAGCTGTGAATACAAGGAAAAACCACAATACTTGCATGATAGAATCTGTGTCTGATTAAGTCTATGATATGTTAGCAATACTTTTCCAACAGGAAACCAAACTTTGTAAACCATTCACTCTCCCACACCAAACTCCAAAGAGAAAAGCTGGGATTTTAGCTTGCAGGGACACAGGACCTGCTGGTCTACTGCTGCCTTGTGTGGGTAGTTGTGTCACTGATGCAAATCTGAACAAAGATTTTCAAAAAGAATTTTACGAAATAACACATTTGAACTTACTGATGGAGCCAGCAGTGGATCAACAGCTCCTGTGTGCTGTGATGTAAAAACACTGATTTTCTCTATGGGGTTGGTCTAGAAGAAACTCCAGTTTCCTGTTGAAAAAGTCTGTCTAACAACAAGAAAGTAGATCTAACCTGGCATAGAGTTTAACAGGTGGCTAAAATCTTATTCTTCCCCCTGAGTAGTTTTTGATTTAAGCATGGAATGAACAACATCAGCAGACACATATTATGTTTCACTGTCATGCACCTTCAGTTATGGTCGTGATGATGTCACTGGAAAGCACCAGAACCATCAGACTGTCACATTTTAATGCTTGAAGGTCAAACCCATGTACTGTGATCGCTGTAGCAAAAACAACTGTGGCGCGTTCAGTGGTTTTCAGTGTTTCACTCACTAACCCAATAATAACACATACAAATGGATGTGTGAAGTCAACACTGAACTGTTAATATTTGGTTCTCATATATGCCAATAAATATTGTTTGACAAAACATCTGCACTGTGTGGAAATGTCTATTTATTGATCATGGGAGGCTGTCGTTTAGAAGATTTAACAAGATGGTTCAGGTTTTTAAGTGGTATACAAGAAAAATCGAACTGTTAGACAGATGTTTTCAACAGGACTCTGGATTACAAACCACTCACTCTCCCACACCAAAGTCCACAGACAAAATAGAAACCTTTACCTACATTGACTTAATTTATAATGTAAAGACAATGTTACGTTCAAGGATTGTTAAGTTTGTAAACTACTCACTGTCCCACACTAAAGTCCATAAAGAAAATCAGTGACGAGGTCACAGGAGCTGCTGGTCTACTGCTGCCTCATGTGGTCAGTTTGTGTCACTGAGGTAAATCTGAACAAAGAATTTCAAACACCAAATTCACAAAATAAGAAATTAGGAACGTAGTGATGGAAGCATCAGTGGACGAACAACTCCTGTGTACTGTGATGCATAGTTGTTCTCTATGGACTTTGGAGTGGTATTTTGAAAAAAAAGATTTTAGCTGCTTCATACCAGCAGCTCCTGTGTCCCCGCAAGCTTATATCACTTATTTCCTCTATGGACTTTGGTTTGGGAGAGTTCTGCTTACAGTTTACAAAGTTCCACTTCCTATTGGGAATGTCTGTCTGTCAGTGAGATAAAGACGTGAACATATTCTTAAGTTAAACCTCTCAGGAGACAGGACATGTTTCCAGAATAACTTGTCTCTAGAGTGTGTCCTGCAGGTTTCTGGTCCCTGAAAGTCACATAGTCATTTTTAGTCGCTGATCCATGAAGAAAACATACTGTAAATAAGATGGTCCCAGATATAAAAGTCTAAAGTTGCCTCTGATTAAGTCATCCTCACATTTGCTCAAAGCTGCACCACACTCAGACAATGACGGCTATGAGGCTTCATTAGCATGAGGGCTGCTCTTTGTGAGTGTTTGCTCTTCTATTACTTCCTCCTGCTCGTCTCCACACAAACAGCTGTTTACACACCACTACCTGTCAATTTAAATGGAAATTGTGTAAAACAAATATTAGTATGTCTGCTGGGATGAAGCTCTTATTATAAGGAGCTGGCTTGTTTTTCCTGACGTCTACACACTGACTCTCCTCCAGTGAGGCCTTTGTTTGTTGTTGATTCTCACAGGTTTACAACAGAAATGGTTTAATTTGTGTAGATATAAAGGAAATTTCACTCTGTTACTGATCCACAAAGACATCTCGACTCTCACACAGACTGATTACCAGATATTTAGTCTGTGTGGAGTCTTTAATCAAGGTCACATAGTTCAGACGCTGTGTAAATGTGTGTGCTTGTGTACATCACACACAAAATTAACCTTGTTGAGATGAAGCTTCTGTCTCATCAGCCGGATTATAATCTGGTTCCTTGACAATAGTCCAATATATTAATAGTAAGACTGAGATAATCATGTTTGCTAATTATTGACAGTCTCTGATTGATGATTATTGACCTTCAAAGGCAAGTTTTTAAACCACTCACTCTCCCTCACCAAAGTCCATAGAGCAAAAAATGTGATTTAATGTCACAGCAAACAGGAGTTGTTGATCCATTGCTGCCTCCATCAGTAACTCAAATGTCCTTCGTTCAGTTTTAACAGTTGTAGTTGTCAGTGACACAAATTGACCACACAAGGCAGCAGTAGACCAACAGCTCCAGTGTCCCCGTAAGCTTAAATCACTGATTATGGACTTTGGTGTGGAAGAGTGAGTGGTTTACAAACTTCAGTTTCCTGTTGGAAAAGTCTGTCTAACAGTAAGATAAGGACATGAACATGTTCTTAAAGAGGACATTCACTGAAAAATAAAATTTCTGATATTTTTTGGTGTTTCCCCGTGTCCCTCCCGTATCTAAACATCACTAAAGTGTCACAATAAACACTCCAGCCACTTTTGAGAAAAAAGGGATTCTCTGTTTATCTGTGCTCAAGCAAGCGGTTTTGAAAAGTTGAGTTTAGTTACGCAACTAGCACATTTGACATGTAACGAACCTTCCTCCAACAGCTACTCCCTGTCATGGGTGTGAACATTCAACCTGAAGAAGAAGAAGAAGCTGAATCGCTTCCGCCATTACAAATATTGTATCTGTTGAGAGCAACGTGTCTCAGAAAAAAGGTTCAGTTCATTGTTGCTCTGTTGCTGGTTGTCAAAAACAACACCAGAGGCTTCATAGACTCCCTTCTAATGAGGAAAAAAGAGCAGAGTGGATATCTTTCATTTTTGATAGTAATATCCCTGCTAAGCTTTACTGAAATGCTGTTTGTTTGTAGCAGTCACTTTAAAGTGAATAGTTATACAAACTTTACTACAACGTGGGACTCAGCTCAAAACTTCATCTCAAGTAGGGAACAGTTCCAACAATCTGTAATGGATTTCCTGAAGGCAATGTAAGTATTTCCAAATGAAGTACTAATGTCTTTGTGAGCTTGACTGCTTCTTGCCTTGAATATCAATAGCTAACAACGGCTAATTGCAGCCTCATTTGAAAGGCAGCGTGTGCGTTCACCTTTTCTGACTGTCTCAGTAGTGGTAGAAAATGAGTGAGTGAGAGTGAGTGTTTGTCTTAGCTCCATATGATGATTTACAAGCAAAACACTGCACGACTTGTGTGAAAAGTTTCTCGGGTTAGCATGTATGCTAACTACTGTGCGGCAGACAGAGATTGTGTGTGCTTTTTGTTTGTCTTGGCTCGCTGTTTTAAAAGCGAACCGCTGCATGAGCTGTGAGAAACCGTGTGCATAGGGAACAACTTATTAATGGTTTATTTTACATGTAAATTAAACCACGCAGGCACTCAAACTGACGCTTCTGTGGTTCAGGGGGCGAAGCACTGCGCAGCAGTTAGTCCACTCGTAGCTGGCCAATCACAAGCGAGTGGGAATGCACTTGGTAGCTGGCCAATCGCAAGAGACTCAGTGTTCTGGGGGGCGGGCATTAGCTCCAAAACAGAGTGCCTGGTCAGAGGCTGTCAGAGATCAGCAATAAACTGGCTTAATCTGAAGAGACTATGACGTATGAAATATTATTTAGTTTATCTAAGTAGATCTCAGTAATCTCGATTTTTGGTTCAAAAAGACCATTCTAGACCTAAGCTGACCTAAGCTGGGCAAAAGAAATACTCAAAGAAAAGATTAGATGAGGGTTGAAAAGTTGTGTCCCATTAAGATCATTTAGGTAAAACCAGACTTGGTTGAGATGGTCTTCCTTCACTGAGGTTATGAAAGGTGAACAGGAGTGATGATGTCACCAGATCAAAGCAAGTCAGCCATGTTAAACACTCCAGGCTGCTGCAGGCACATTTAGGATGAAGACACTGACACCAACTGAGACATCAGCAGCAGCAATGTGTGTGTGTGTGTCTGTCTGTCTGTCACACACAGTCGCTCATGTATTACTACAGGATAGATGATGGTGCTGCTGCTTTTTCCTTGTAATTATGATTTACAGTAAATGAGATTAGGACCAAGTTCACTGTCTTAAATGAACTTAACAATGTGAATTTATCTAAACTTTACTTCTTATCTTAACTAAACTTAGCTTAACTTAACATTATATTAACTATCTCAACTAATCTGAACTTCACCTTTCTTTGCTATCTTTTTTCACTAATCTGATCTGAACCTTCAGTTTCTACTGCTTTATCCTCCACGTGACAGTTGTAGGAGGAGGTGGAGCTAATCCCAGCTGATATAGGGTGAAAGGTGGGGTCTAACCCTGAACAGGTCACCAGTCCTTCACAACCATCCACCTTAACACTAAACTTAGTTGAACTTCACTTTACCTAACCTTTATTTAACAGCACAGGATGGAAACATACTGACTTTTCTTTTACAGAATAATTGAAAACTTGCATTATAAAACCAGGTTAATGATGAATCCTGAGAAGAAGAACAGCAGAGATATGTGTGGGCCGCCACTTTTATCAGCTGTGATGGTTTTAATTGAAACCTGGGAGTCGAACCCTCCACAGACATACATATAGTATATAGACAGCGGTGTGTGTCAGAGAAGTGCTGTATGTCGGCGAGTGCGTGTGAAAAATGGCCGATGACATAGTTGTCTGTGCTCAGGCAGCCAATCATCAGGACATTTTTAAAACCTCTCCTCATTCTTTGCCTGCCATGACTTTTCCCCCGCGATGATTGATCAACACTCACACTCTGAGATGCAAATGTCGATGAGGAGACATGAGGAAAATACAAAGTGACAAAAAGACTGACTCTGACTGACTGACTTATCTGACTGGTAAAGGTGGATTCTGCCACATGTTGAGGACGACAGTGATGTCACAGCTGGAGCGAGAACATCGGGAAACCAGTTCCATCCAGCTCAATCATCTTTTATTTGCTGCAGGTTTTAGCAAACAAAGTAAACAAAACAAAACATGTCAGGTAACAAGCTGTGTGGCTGAAACTTATATTTTCAGTCTTAATTTGTCTGCTATTTATTTTCTTGATTGATTGGTTCATTATTTGTCTCAGTGAAAATATAAAAATTAATAAAATTAATCATGAGTAAAATTGCTGGTTGGATTAACAATAGATAAATAATAATAACTGTTGGAAACCGAATGTGCCGACAGTGTCTCCTTATTTCCAGACTTTAATTTATCCATTTACTTTTTATTTAGTTTATGGAAGTCTACAAATTACTTGGTTGTACTTCATTTTTTTTTCTCACCATTTTGTTTAAAGAAGTTAAATTGTTGCTCGGAAACATCTGTTCAGTAATGAAGAGTTTTTTTGTTTGTTTTTTTGAGTGAACATTTAGATTTTTAAACCATTTTGTTAGCATGTTTCTTGACCACACTGTGACTACATCACTGTTTCACCATGACTTAGGAGGCTTACCATTATTACGCTAAGCTAACCGCAAAGTGTTACTAGCTTAATTTTGATGATTACCTCGCTACTGTCACTGTAGTTTAGGAAGCTATACCATTACTATACTATGCTAAGCTAACAATAAGATGTTGCTAGCTTCCTGTTGTCGGTTACCTCACTACTTTCACCATGATTTAGGAGGCTGTACCATAATTATGCAAGGCTATGGTAACAGTAAAGTATCACTAGCTTAATTTTGTTAGCATGTTTCTAGACCATGAAATTTAAGATCAGTGACTACATCATTGTCTCACCATGGTTTAAGAGGCTACACCATTATTATGCTAAGCTAACTGTCAAGTGTTGTTGGCTTAATTTTGTTAGCATGTGTCTTCTCCACAAATTTCACTACTTTCACCATTGTTACATTATTATGCTAAATTAAGTTAACCGTAAAGTGTTGCTAGTTTAATTTTGATAGCATATTTTTGAACACAATATTTAAAATTAGTGACTACATCACTGCTTTCACAATGATTTAGGAGGCTGTACCATTATTATGATAAGCTAATCAAACTGTAAAGGTTGCAAGTTTAATTTTGTTAGCAAAGACACAATATTTAAAATCAGAGATTACATCACGACTTTCACCACAAGGAGGCTGAACCATCACTACGCTAGGCTAACTGTAAAGTCTTGCAGTCTGTTAGTTTTTTTTTTTTTTTGTCATTTTGTTAACAAAGACAATAATTAAAATCTACATTACTACTTTCGCCATGATTTAGGAGACTGTACCATGATTATGCTAAGCTAAGTTAACTGTGTTGCCAGCTTCTTATATACAACCCCTGTTCCAGAGTCAAACCATAAATATACGGATGATTATAAAAAGTGGAAAATAACAGTAAGACGTTTAGTGTTTCCCAGCCAGGTGTAGAATGGTTCCTCCCAAAGATCAAACTCACAGTGACTGAGCGATGGTGAAACATGTCTCGTCCATCATGACTCGTGCATTTGGTCCTGATTCAGCCGAATGCTGACTCACTTTATCTTTATCTGTCAGTCCAATGCTTCGTGGGCCAAATGAGCGGAAAAAAAGAGAAGGAAAACATTATAAATAAATAAATAATTGAAAAGTAAACAAAAACAAAAATAAGGATTTCAAACTGAGTTGATCTAGATTTAACAGAGCCATGTTGTTTTACAAAAACAAAAGGAAACAGAGACCTTCAAGGCTGAAGCAGCAGCTGCTAATTTCAACTGTCACAGGGTTTTATTGATTAATTGAGTAAATTAGTTATTTCATCTTTTGGTGAATATTTGAGGTCTTTTTCATTGTTTTGTGATAAACAATGAAATAGCTAATCAAGACAACCGACGGTAGAAAAACCATAATTAGCTACAGAGCTAATGTTTCTCACTTATTTAAAATAAAAACAATGAAAATCCTCCTGTAACTCAAATAATCTGTGGTCAGCCAAAACGAGTCACAGTCTGATCCGTCTTTGCACATTTTTTATCCATAATTCCAGGATTTATTCATATATTATTGAGTTTGTGAGAATGTTTCAATCTGATTTAAACACAAAACGTCACATCATCATCATCCTCAAGAAAAAATGTCAAAATAACATTTCTGTTTTGTTCTCAGCGACGGGTCATAACAAAAGGCTAAACACAGATAAATCACACACACACACACGCACACACATGCACGCATGCACACACACGCGCGCACAAACACACACACACACACTTGATGCTGTTATCCCATCATCCACCTTTCCCTGTCGACCTCCTTCTCTCTCACACATCGTCATTATTCATGTCCCGTCTCCTCCTTCATCTTGTCATGACAGACACGAGCTTTACAGCCAGTGAAATATTTTCACCTCCATCCTCCCCGCCTCTAAAGGGACAGTTCAAGCTTTTTTGAACTCATACCACTCACCGAAAACATAGCTAAATAAAACCTACGTCAATTTGAGTTCCTGTCAGATTTTAGCCGCTTAACAAAAGACTCACCTTAATAAAATCTACGTCAGTTTAAGTATACAATATCTTAAGAACAGGCCTTTATCTCACTGTAAGACAGAATTTTCCAACAAAAAACTGCATCAGTGACACAAACTGATCACAAGAGGCAGCGGTAGACCAGCAGCTCACGTGTAAGCTAAAATCACTGATTTTCTCTGTGGACTTTGGAAACTTCAGTTTCCTGTTTTTAAACTGTTAAACAGGCAACAATTCAGATTTTAACTAATAACTTTAACTTGAGTCTATGGTATCTTAAGAATATTTTCACATCTTTATCTCACTGTTAGTCAGACTTCTCTGACTGAAAGCTCAAGTTTGTAATCCACTCACTTTCCTACACCAAAGTCCATAGAGAAAATGAGTGATTTTACATCACAGCACACAAGAGTTGTTGACCCACTACTGCCTCCATCAGTAATTTCACATGGGTTATTTTGTAAAACTCTGTAATTTCTCTTTGAAATTCTTCGATCAGCTTTACCTCAATGAAACAAACTGGCCACACGAGGCGGCAGTAGACCAGAAGCTCCTGTGACCCTAATAGCTAAAATCACCGATTTTCTCAAAAACTTTGGTGTGGGAGAGTGAGTGGTTTTCATACTTCAGTTTCCTGTTGGACAGGTCTGTCAAAGGATTTCAGACGAGGAAGTAATTAAACAACACATTTGAACATATGATGGAGGCAGCAGTGGATCAACAACTCCTGTGTGCTGTGATGTAAAATCACAGATTTTCTATTTGGATTTTGATGTAGGAGAATGAGTGGTTTACAAAAATCAGTTTCCTGTTAGAAAAGTCTGTATAACAGTGAGATAAAGACATGAACATATTCTTTAGATATTGTAGACTTAAGTTGACGTTGATTTAATCGGTTGAACCTTTTATTAAGTGGCAATAAGATGACAGACCTTTTTGCTTCAGCATAATTTCCCTTATATTAGTCAAAGCGTGTTAAATCTGCCAGCGTTCAAATTTGATAATGACTTAACTGATGTTTTTATTAATGTATTACTGTGTCTCTCAGGAGGTTTGTGTCATAAATCTGTCATGTGTGAATGCAGAGGAGTAAAGGTTAAAGAAATAAGAGCAGGTGGCTCTTATTGTAACAAGGCCAATGAGGAGTATATCCTTCGTCTCTCCTGTGGCTGATGACAGTGACGGGGCCCACGACACCACACACGAGAGAGCGTGAGAGAGCGTGAGAGAGAGAGAGAGAGAGAGAGGGAAGAGGGAGGATCCTCAGAGAGACGACTGAAAGGTTAGAGCAGCTCCAAGCAGCTTGGCTGATTGGCACAAACCACGCACACACACACACACACACACGTGATCACACACCGCAGGATGTGGCTGGTATGTCATGACACACACTGAAACAGTAATGATGATTATTAGGATGGAAATCATGGATTGTTAAAAATTACTATACTATCATGCGTTCATGATAAAAAAAAAATAAAAGCAGGAGAAGGAGCAGATGGCTGACCTATGATGTCAACACTATCATTTCTACAGCTCAGGCACAACTATAGAATTTTATAAAAATGAATGAAGATTGAAGCCAATGTGGAAGAACATGAAAACCCATAAGGGGGAACTCCACTGTTTTTTATTTACATTTTTGATAAAATTTTGCCTATATCTTAAGTTTAAGGATTGTTAGGTTTGTAAACCACTCACTCTCCCACACCAATGTCCATAAAGAAAATCAGTGAGTTAAACGTGCGAGGACTCAGGAGGTGCAGGTCTACTGCTGCCTCATGTGGCCAGTTTGTGTCACTGAGGTAAATCTGAACAAAGGATTTCAAACACAGAATTTTACAAAACAACACATATGAGCTTACCGATGGAGGCAGCAGTGGATCAACAATCCCTGTATGCTGTGATGTAAAATCGCAGATTTTCTCAATGGAGTTTGGTGGAGGAGAGAGTAAATCTGGTTTGCAGGAAAAAACTGATTTTAGCTGTGTAATAAAAATATGTATCAAATGAAATCTACATCATCTTAAGCTGAAAAAAATATGTTCATATCTTAATCTCACTGTTCGACAAACTTTTCCAACAGGAAACTGACGTTTGCAAACCACCCACTCTCCGACACCAAAGTCCAGAGAGAAAATCAGTGATTTTAGCTCATGGTCTGCTATTGTAACAGTGGGATTAAACCGTGAAACTATCACTGAGATAACATTCAGATTACATTTTGTGAGGTTAAGGCTGAGTCTTTTGCTTCTAAAATTGATGGTAGCCATGTTTTCACTGAGTGCAAGCGTGTTGGCTTCTAACTGAAGGCAAAGGTGGCGCTCACCACGCAGTCAAATCTGTGTCAATAACTCATACAACCACAATTCAAAAAACAATTACTTTTATGAGTTTAAGTTAAGCAGGGTGTATGTAATATGTACATACATCAGTCGTCCTGTTGGACGGAAGGAGTAGAACGATTTATCAGTCTACTTCTATGATTTATCAATTTTGCATCAAGACCAACGGAATTAATGAACAAACTAATGAAATAATTTTTTGATTTGATTTTAATCATGTACATACATCTGCTATGGCTATTCTATTCTGTTCTGTTCTATTCAGATGGTCTTATCTTTCACTCATCTGTTAATTAGTTTATTTAGTTTTTCCATGACTGTTTTCATCACAAACTCACTATGATGTTGTAAAAATCAACATTTTCTAATGAGACAAACATGTCCCCGTCCTAAAGGTAAAAGCAGACGTCTAATTTCATCAGTGTGTCGGCATCAATTTAATTATTTGCCAGCCCCACCAGTGGCTGCGGCAGCGGCAGTGGCCATTTATCATCAACCTTAAGCTTCCACAAACTTCTCAGCGAGGTGTAATAAGAGCGAGGACCAATTTGTCGCCCACTTCTCATTAGGAACTCCGTGGAGCTGCAGCAGCTAAGATTCATTATTTATGTGCATTAATATGCCTTCAATTATGGATGATAGGTGAGTGTGTGTGCATGTGTGTGAGGGCCAAAGATCAGTGCTCTCTTACCTCAGCAGCCTCCCTCCTGATTAATGGATGAGGGAGAGGATTCCTTCATGTTTTATTACTGTGGAGAAAGAGACACAAACACATGGAGAGAGAGAGAGAGAGAGAGAGAGAGAGAAGTGAATGAATGATAATCATTGTTCAGTTCAGTTCAGTTTAGTTTAGTTTAGTTTAGTTTAGTTTAGTTTAATATGCACACGTGTTCTCTCTACATTGCTGCTCTGGCTCAGTGAAATCCTTAAACTTTGTTAGGATTTAGCTCACATTCCGACAAAGGTTTCTAAGATTTGACACTTGTGGCACAAAGTTTTTAAGTGTCAGCCAATTAAACAAAAGTAGATGATTTTGAAAGATGTCTGCAGTTTTATAAAAACCAATATACCAAGCATTCACCATCCACAGCTCATACACCTTTTCCAAGGACAAATGTAAGCATTTTAAAGAACATTTCAGGTGCTTTTCCAGCACCTTACAGCTGTGGTAAATTAATATGTACATGTACATAATCAAATATTATCATTTCACTCTTTTTGTCACTATAAAAGTGATGAAATTCTACTATAAACAACCAAAATTCAAGAACTTTTCAAACTGGGAAAATACAACATTAAAATGTAAGCATTTTCAAGCAGTTTTTAGGTTATTTTTCATACTTTTTCAGCTGTGGAAAATAATATGTACTTTACTCACGTCACAATAGTTAGTCATCTTTAAAACATGGATCACCAACACTTACTTCCTTTCACAATAACGTGCTTTACACTGTGTATTTTTGAGATTCTGCCATATGACATGTTTTTAGCCTCGATAAAAAGAGGAGTTTCGGTCAATATTTCTGATTCTGATGGAGAAAATAATTTTGGGTATGACATTCGCAGACTGTACATTAATGACCCTTATTGAAACGTAATCTGTGACTTTAACTAGATTACAAGATTAAACATAGTAGCAAGTCGTAGCAGCACACACACTGTGATATTGTCAACCTAAACTTTTGCAACAACAGAAAAAAACACTACGACCATTTTACATTAGTTATCTTTTGTACGATGTAACCTGAACGTATGACACATTCGATCATCTCAAAGCTTGATTGTCATGGTTATACTAATAAAATCTATATGCACTGACACAAAACCATAACTTGAATTTAAATATTTACTTCCTTAAGCTTGGCGGGCGTCCGCCATCATGGTTACCATAAGAAAATAGTGTGTCAGTGGAGTATTTCTTTTACACATCAACTCCAGCCTCCAGTTATGTTAACTACGGCCACTAGAGGTTGTCCAAAGACAAAAAGGTCATAATAATAATAATAATAATTTCTAGTCATACTTTGTAAAGAAAAATATAAGCTCTGCTTCAAAGTGACATTTTAAATCTAATACTATTTTTTTTTTTTTGGCTTTTTAAAAGTGTTTTTATTTGCTTTAATTATGATTATGGAAAACAATATGAATGTTCCCAAACAACCATCTTTATTGATTAATTGATTATTTTAATTTTCATTTGTGACAATTGTTTTTGTCTCAATCTAAAGGTTCATCAAGTTTTTTGTGCTGTTTGGCACTGACATCTAGTGGACAGGCAGAGTAGTGCAAGGATGCCTTTGTTTAAAATGATATAGCCCCTTTAACACACAGCCAGGTGCTTCTGGGTCTGGAGTGAATTCAAACTCTCTGTGCGGCCACTTGCTTATCAGTTCAGAGGAATTTATAGTCCACTTACAGAGGTTCCTGCTGGCTGCAGAAAGGATCTTGTGCGCACCAGTGGTTAGTGCGTAAGCATCGTCAACGTTTCCTGAGCTTGCAATGAAGTCATCAACATACAGACAGTCTTTCAGAATGTTAACTGCCTGTGCACGACTTATCTCATATTTCTCTAGGTGCTTCCTGATTGTGGCTGCGAGCACTACAGCGTGCTTGTGTTCTCAGCATCTGGTGGTCCTGTGAGCCACATAAATCTCAAATTTCTCTGTCCTCACTGCAATGGATACCAGAAGGAAAGTCTTTGTCATGTCAGCTGTGAATGCAATGGGATGCAGTCCCAATATTACTAGGATTATTATTGGATGTTAACTTGTCCTCTCTGATTTCAGCATGGTGAGACAAACATGCTCTCTGTTGAAGATAGTCCTCTATCACATCGTTACACCTTTTGAACAGTGTCACATCAGTTTTTAGGCTTTCAAATCTTTTGGGCCATTCTCTAGTTATCTGGATATTCTGGTGCATCTCGTTTCCATGGCAACTTTACTTATTGTAGTTGATATATGTGTCTGAAACTACTCCTAGAGACTCCACGTCTTGGATCTGGTATTTATGTACATTCATCAAAAAGCTGTCTTAAGGCTTTTATGTCTGAAAATCGCTTCGGCTCAGCAATTTATACATATGTGCACTCATAATCAGGTCCTTTCTTCCAAATCTCCCTTTTAGCATTTCTATGGCAGCATCATAGTTAGCCTCTGTTATCTTCAGCCCTGCAATGGCTCTAACTGCTGGAGCCACAAGAGATGATCTGAGATATGTTAGCTTTTTTGCTTTGCCCACCTCACATTTCATGGACAGCACCTTCAAACTTGTTCCAAAATTCATACCACGCTGTCAGTCATATTTTGTTCATATACAGCTTGGGTAATTTTACTTTGGGCCTACTTGCAGGTGTACTTACATCACCCAGTCTGGATGAGCTCCATTCTGCTGTGGCAGCATTCACCCTCCACCAATTATCAGCTCATATCAAATCTCCTCTTCATTTCTAAAATCCTAGAAAAGGCAGTTGTGAATCATTTATGTGAATATCTGCATAGTAACAACCTGTTTTGCAGATTTCCAGTCAGGATTTAGATTACATCATCACACTGAAACCTCACTAGTTAGTTACCAATGACCTCCTCTTGGCCTCAGATAATGGTCTAGTCTCTATACTTGTCCTGTTAGATCTTAGTGCTGCATTTGACGCCATAAAATTCTATTACAACGACTGGAGCAGATATTAGGGATCTCAGGTATTGCCCCCATGCTGGTTTCAGTCATACTTGATTCCAGTTTGTCCATGTTAATGATAATGACACGCCACATACAAAAGTTAATTATGGAGTTCCACAGGGTTCACTGCTTGAGCCTATACTTTTTACCTTATATATGCTTCCTTTAGAGAACATTATTAGAAAGCACAACATACACTTTTATTTGTTATGCAGATCCAATCAACTTTATTTATAGAGCTCATTTAAAAACACAGTTGTCCAAAGTGCTGTAAAGTAACATTAAAGTACTAAGTACTGTAAAGTACTAAGTAAAAAGTAACATACATAAAAAAAACTGAAAACAGACAAAAACAACAGTTCTGCAAGTAGCCATCAGCTCATGTTGTGTCAAAGGCCAAGGAGAAGAAGTGTGTCTTAAGACAAGCTTTAAAAACAGGAAATGAAGAGGCTGTCTAGTGTTGATTGGCAGGTTGTATGTCTGCAAAACCCTGGTCCCCTCTGAGCTTCAGCCTAGTTTTAGGTACACTCAGAGGCAGCTGATCAGCAGATCTGAGTGACTGTGATGGAGCATATAGCACTGATGTAAGTCTATATGGTAAGGTATGGTGGAGCAAGACCATGGAGACATTTAAAAGCAAATGATTTTAAAATGAATCCTGTAAAAAAACAGGGAGCCAGTGAAGAGTGGCCCAAATGGGAGTTATGTGCTCATGTCTGGGTGCACTGGTTAAGGGAGAAGAGAAGTTAAGATTGAAGTCTGGCTAACCCCAGCATAACGGGTGTTACAGTGATCAAGACGAGTTGTGACGATGGCATGACTGACTCTCTCAAAATCCTGCTGTGTCAGAACAGGTTTAATTTTTGCTAACTTTTTCAATTGAAAGAAGTCCTTTTTACTACAGAGCTGTGTGTCAGATTTGTGTGTCCATTTTAAGGCCAGAATCCATTTTCACACCAAGGTTTGTTATGATACTTCTGTGTAAAGGTGACAGGGAACCCAGGTCAACTGGGCGGGCATCCGAGTTACTGTTGGCTCCGAACAACATAACCTGTCTTTTTCTTAATGACAGAACCAAGCGGAAGCATATACAAAGAGAAAAGTAGAGGCCTGAGAATTGAACCCTGTGGCACTCCACAGAGGAGGGGTGCAGAGGAAGACACAAAACCGTCAAGGTTGACACAGAAACTACTTCCAGTCAGGTAAGACCTGAACCACTCTAAAGCTGCACATTTATTGCCAACCCAGTGCTCTAGGCATGATATAAGAATGATCCACTGTGTTAAACGTGGCAGTCTAGTCCCAGAAGTACCCGGACAAGATAATCACCATTGTCTGTTGCAAGGAGGATGTCGCTGAAAACTGTCAGGAGTGCTGACTCCAGCCATGAACTCAATATACAGTGTCTTATACTTATAAATCCTCCATAGTTTCCTTTTGAGGTGGCTAAGTCGAATTGCTGCGTAGTGTTTGTTGTTTGGCAGGTAAGGTCTCTCTTAAAAGGAAAGGGCATTTCATAGTGTCCATTACTAGTTTTCATTCTGCCTTGTTCAACCTTGTTGAAGAAGAGTATATTTTCCTGAGATGCTGTCTTATAATTTTTCTCCCACATCCTTGAAATCAGACACTTGGAAATTCAAGCTTGAAAATTCTCCAATTTGGTGTCTGTGTCACCTGGTGGTTTTCCAGTGAGATGCGAACCAATCAGGCAATTTTTGAGCGTGTTTTTGATTCTCCTCGCAATCATTTAATATCTGGAGACCTGCCAGGTGAGGTATGGCCTCTTGGCATGCATTCAATAAGTCTGAGAAATTCTTGAGGCCTACAGCATCTTTCAGTTGAAGTTTTGGCCAGCTGGAATGTTTATCTCTAAAGGCCCTCTGGAAAACAAAAGGCTGTCCATATCTATGATTCAGTTTATTCCAGGCATCTTGATATGCCTCATCATCATTTCTGTAAAAGACTCCATCAAGAGTCTTACGAGCTGCACCACAGACATATTTTTTGAGATAATAAAGCTTATCAGGAGCAGGAACCTTCTGTTGATCAATGAGAGACTTGAACAGGGCCTTCCACTCAATAAAATGAATGGGATTACCGTCAAACACAGGTGGCTCTGGTGTTGGCAGCCTATTAACTGCAATACTGTCTTAAACAGCTTGACCAAGAAGGGCCACATCTGTATGTGCTGGCATCAAGGATGGTGCCATGACATTGAGAGAAGAATGAGTGGCATGTGGGGAAATGTTATTCTGCCTTGCAGCATCACAGTTCACAGAGAGATCACAGAGTGGGAGACTCTTGCTGCCTCTAGCTCATAAGCTTGTAACCTGGCTCGGGCTGCACTTAAGTTTTTCTCTGTCTGAATTTGTTCCAACTCATGTCTTTGAGCTTCTAGTTGTGTCTTCTGTTGCTCCTCTAACTGCTGTATTTGGAAGAGATACTTGTGTGAGGCAGAGGATCCATATATGGACGCAGCATAATCGCAGTGAAATAGCTGATGGAGGTGTTGCCTTTCTTCATCAAGATCAAAATGTTCATCAATGCCTGATATTCTTTCATAGGCAATTTTTATGATATCTCTTGTCACCGACTCACATGCATCCATCCATCGCCTTGTCTCTGTTGATAGTGTGAGCCGATCCCTGATTTATGTGCTCAAAACATTCTCCTTTGCCTTTTCTACTGCATCAGTTAAATACGCTAACTCACTTTCTGGAGTGTCTGACTTCAACTGATTTTGTGCCTTGCAGGCTTGTATCTTCCATTGATCATACAAACATGCAAGTTTTTACTTCCTTTTCTGTGTTTCATCCCTTTGCAATGCAAGCATTTTTTTCAGTTGGGTTACATTTTCGACATGAACGTCTGAGCCCTTCTGAATTCTCTTGAACCTGTTCGTGAAACTGAATTCCTTCCTGACCACTATCAACTTGTTGGTCTGATGTACTCTTTTTAAAGCTTGCTTGGCTTTTTTGTTTCAATTAGTACTTAGTTAATTGACATATAATGTACAACAGTCATGGCAGTTTAAACTTAACTTCTCAAAGGAAAAATAATGAAATTTTGATTTAATTAAATTAATTTAAATAAAAATTGGAGTAAGCAAATTGACCTTATTATGAACTTAAGTTTTTGAAAATATACTTGCAATACCTTAATCACTGCAGAATAAGTAAATAGCCCAATAATGTTCCTTTGGTGCTTCAATATTTTGACACAAGTCTTTATAGCAGTGGCACACCTGTTGTTCCTTGTAGGATATCTATGTAACTCTGACCATCACATCGAACCTATTCAACTGCTGCCTGCAGACCATGATGAACACCAGGATGCAGCAGGAAAAAATAGTGGCAATTTTTGCTGAGGTAAGTGAGTGCATAACAAAATTAATGGAAAACAAAATAAACCATAAAATATCATTTTTACTTTGTTCTCTCTCCAACTGAGGCACTAAATCCACACAGCAAAATGTCTCCTTCACAGTTAACACATGAACAGAGGAATTGTGTGTGACACCAATGAACAAACTGGAACAACCTTGTGCAAAACAACAGCATGTTCACAGCACATTTATCCTTCCGCATTTCCCAAAATATTTCTCTTCCCTATCCCGGTGAAGTGGACACAGTTCTAAATTTCAAAGTAAAGTGTCCTTCGTCTATACATATTAAGAGAAAAAAAAAAAAAAAAAAATACACTAATGCAGGAAGGCAAGTATATTCAGATATTGTCAGATATTTCTTCCTGATAAAAAAGTTTTTTTTCCTCTCAACTGATACCTAAAGATTGCTCATCATGTGAATTGTTGTTTTTTACTATGTACTTACTATGTACAGTGCCTTAAGATAATATATATATATATATATATATATATATATATACACTGCCTGGCCAAAAAAGGGTGCCCCCTGGATTTAACTAAGCAAATAGGTAAGAGCCTCCTATTGGATAATTACTGCATGGGCGATTATCTTTCAGCTGGCAACAAGTTATTTAACCCCAACTGATGCATCAAAACAATGTGTGCTGTAATCAACACTAAAAGCGGACCAATGAAATATTAGAGGTGGAGACTTTTTTTGGCCAGGCAGTGTATTTCTATGTTTAAAGAAGGGCTGTTCTTCAACGCAAACTCCACTTACACATGTGACTCACTAGGTGTCGCTAAAGTACCATATTTGTTTTGAACTTTGAAAGGTTAAGGAGGTGAAGCTCTCAACATTTGATTTAATTTTTTTTTTTTTTCAAAATTGTTACTTAAAAGAACTTTGACCACAGCCTGCTGGAAGTTATTATTATAAGAGGAAGAACTTGAGAAACTAAACTTATCAAATGCAATAATTCTGTCACTTCTAAAACTTTATTTATAAACACATTTTGTGAAAATCTGCAACAAAAAGAAGAAAAGAGAGTCACACTAAAAAAGGTGTACAACAAAATGCAAAAAAAAGTAGTAGTCATAAAATGAATTAAATACAATAAAACAAGTATTTTTTAAAAAACTAAAATAAAGTAGAAAAAATATTTTGCATTTACAATGTTGTGAAAGCTAATTAAACTAATTAAAATTAAATAAAACTCATTCTTATTTTTAAATATTGTATTGAAATGCATCGAGGTTGACTTAACAAGGGTATTTCTCATCTTCTTCCACTAGGTGGCAGCACAGTCCTGCAGCAACAGACAGATTTGTTTTGTGTCTGCTCATGTCACATACATTATTTCAGTCAAATGTATATATACATATATAACTTCCATTATTGCTGCACTTTTTTATTTTATTATATTCATATTTGGCATGTTTCTACCTGAAAATACTTAAAATTACTATTTTGCGTGTAATTATCTGATATAATTTAAACTAAAGTGAACTCCCATGTTTTTGGATATTTACATGAATTTTTTAGTTATGAGTAAAACTCTTAGGCGTTTAAATAAACATAATTGTAACATTTTTGTGTGTGAATGTGTGTGTGTTCTTGTATTTGTTACCTCTTTAGAATTTTTTTCTGTCATAAACATTGACCTTGTCAGAACTAGTCATCATCTTTATTATATTGTAATAAAGATGATGATATTGCACAAAATTTCACAGAAGGTGTTTGTTTGGATCCTTCAGATACTTCAGAATAGTAACAAATGTATTGTGCAAAATAAATGTATTACTATCAAAAAGAGAAACAAATCTAAAATAAAATAATAACATGGACAACCATAATTTAAACACCAAAGCATGTGACAAAATATAATACTAAGTATTACTAGCATTATTATATAACAGTAATAATAATAAGACATTTATTATTAATTATCACATTATTAAATGTATTACAGTCAACATTAAATCACAGGCACGCGCATATATAAGCTTGTTTGGTGTTTACATTACAGTTGTCCATGTTAATATTATCTTTTTGTTTTTGATATTTTTTTATTTTGCAGTATGCACATCATCCCACATCATAACAAACATCATAACATCATAACAACAAAATTCTGGGAAATCTGATATAATGGTGGAATATTTTATATATAATCTTTTTTTTTCTGGATTGGCCCCCTCGTGACCAGACTAGACCCTCATTGGCCCCCAGGTCATTTGAGTTTGAGACCCCTGTTTTAAAGGAAGTGGAGGTCATGAGC
The DNA here is from genome assembly GCA_016785285.1 of Brachirus orientalis. NCBI lineage: Eukaryota > Metazoa > Chordata > Actinopteri > Pleuronectiformes > Soleidae > Brachirus > Brachirus orientalis. The sequence goes on from JAFBJR010000587.1 coordinate 735,829, forward strand.
CATGTTTTCGTTATTACATGATGTTGGGCGGTGGGGGCCGCTGGTTTAAATGAATGGAAGTCAATGCAGAGACCTTTAAATAATAGCTGCACAAGTCTGTCGCTCTCTCTCTCTCTGTGTGTGTGTGTCTCGGTGCATTCATCATCCCATTACGGCGACAAATGGCGCAGCAGCGGCTGAAAGGTGAAATGAATCACGGACGTTCACGCGTCAATAAAGTCATTTGAGTAAATGGAGAGAGTGAGAATGTGCTGCTGCTGCTGCTGCTGCTGCTGCTGCTGCTGCTGCTGCTGGATTCTCTTCAGCAGCTTTATCAGCACCTCTCTCTCTCTCTGCGAGTGTCTGACTGTCTCTCTGTGTGTCTCACTGTCTCCGTGTGTCTCACTGTCCCCGTGTGTCTCTGCTCCAGTGTGATTAGAGTCACTGCAGCTCTGCTCTGTGTCGCCGCTGACAGAGCCTCAGCCACGGCTTTTATTCGGACTCAGGCCGCTGATGAACAGCGGAATGAAGACTAATTAAAAGCTATAAATTATCCTCTGCCTGAGCGTGTGTGTGTGTGTGTGTGTGTGTGTGTGTGGCCGCAGATAAGCAGCCACTCATTGAAACTCAGTGAAACACACACTTAGTGAAACTGTCCTAATTAGAATTTAATGAAGTAGCCGCGCGACTGTGAAGACTGGATAAAGATTTCACTGTGAACAGCGTCATCATCATCATATTATTATTATTATTATTATTATTATTATTATTATTATTATTAACAGTTACTGCCTGATGGCGACAAAATATCATACAGATTTCTTTACATAATAAATATGAGGTCAGACTACATGAAAATATGATCAAATAAAGACACGAAATATTAATTCAAAGGAACATTTACTTTTGTAAAATCAGGTGTCCTGTTGACAGAAACATCATTTGAACTTAGTCCAAAATATAGATGTTCAGCTCAGGATACAAGAAAATGTACGTTGCGTAAGTTGTTTTATATGTAGCGTTTTTTTGTCTAAAAATCCAGGAAAAGAGTAGCAGCGTGAAAATATGAGACAAAGACACAGAAGTCAGTCAGAAACTCAGTATAATCACTTTATGTGTTTTTATAAACATTCATATAATATAACTATTTACTATACATATTTTAATGGTAGATAGTCCAAAATAAATGAGATCAGACATGAAAATGTGTCTGAAAATGATTCGTTACATAAACGTGTTTGAATCCTAAAGCCACAATATACAGATTTAACAGAAGAGAGAAGAAAACATAAGAATAAAACAGAGAACATTTAGTTCTTTGTTTATATAAAATGTTCTCTTTTTAGTCTCATTGTTGCACAAAATAGGAATATTTAAATGATCAAATTTGAGCTCAAACTGAAAGACAATGAAAGAAAAAAGACAAGGAAATTTGATGCAGCTAGAAACTGTCTGAGTGTAGAGATAATAAAGAACAGATTTGTTTAGTAATTTTACATGATTTTAGAGCAAAATTTTCGTCATAAATAAGATTAAAGTCGCGGAAAACCATATTAAAAAGTGAAACACCTTCCAGTCAGTGACCTCATTTTTTAAAAAATATTAAATAAATAACATTTGACTGATTTAATCATGTTTTATAAAATAAATGGAAATTTAAAAAAAAAAGTGTTCAAAAACGACAAATAAATGATTCATCCATGTTTGTTGTTTTAGTTTACGCTCTTTCTGTGTGTGTGTGTGTGTTAGCACGTGCCTTCACTGAAATCTGATCGCAGGCTTTACACTATAACGGGCGTGCGTGCACGCCGGAACCTCTAATTGGACGCTGCTTGGTTGTGACAGCGCGAGGTCTGCGCAGCGGATTGGTGCGGCGCGCCGCGTGCACGCGAACACGTGAAGACAGCACATACAGAGAGAGAGAGAGAGAGAGAGAGAGAGAGAGAGAGAGAGAGAGAGAGTAAAGGGTGAGAGGATCGTTCAGAGTCACAGACAGATTCTTCTTCTTCTTCTTCTGCAGCAGGAGCGCAAACACTCTGTCTGTCTCTCTCACACACACACACACCCGGACGGCGCGCGGATGTTTTCTGTAAACGGAAGAGGAGACGCGCGGCGGCTGTAGGTGATGATGATGATGATGATGGTGATGATGAAACGCTGGTGTTTCCTCTTCTTCCACACGCTCAGTGTCTGAAAGTGGACCGTGAAGGAGCAGCAGCAGCGCGGAGCAACAAGTGGAGCTGGAGCTGCAGCAGCAGCAGCAGCAGCAGCAGCAGCAGGAGCAGGAGCAGGAGCAGCAGGAGCAGGAGCAGCAGCAGGAGCAGTTATGGAGGAGCAGAAGGAGCCTCGCAGGAGCAGCAGCAGTAGCAGGAGCAGCAGCAGCAGCGGTTCAGAGGAGGAGAACATGTCCTTGTCTCCTCACCTGCCCTCCTCTCCTCCTCCTCCCATGATCCAGCTGGGCGCGCAGGTGGCGCACACCAGAACCACCAACTTCTTCATCGACAATATCCTGCGGCCGGATTTCGGCTGCAGCAGGAAGCAGCAGCAGCAGGAGAGGGAGCAGAGGGAGCAGAGAGAGCCGGCCTTCAGGCTCCACACACCGGGCAGGGAGAAGTTGAACCCGCTGCGCGTGGCGCGGCCGCCGGTGTGTGTCCAGGACAGCAGTAGTGACAGCACCTCCTCCTCCTCCCCCTGCTCCTCCTCTTCCTCCTCGTCCTCTCCTTCGTCCAAGCTGAGCGCCGTGAAGCTGCAGGGAGACGCGGCCAGAGACAGAGACAGAGACAGAGACAGAGACAGGGACGGAGGTGGAGGTGGAGGTGGAGGATCCGCGGCTCCGGCGAGCGGCGGCAAAGGAGGCTCCACGGCGGAAGCGAAGGAGAGTCAGCCGCTGCTGTGGCCCGCGTGGGTTTACTGCACGCGCTACTCTGACCGGCCTTCATCTGGTAAGAAGCTACATAATAAACGTTTTTAACCGGTGACACAAAACACTACCACTTTATTCCTATATTTTTATCCTTAATTAGAGTTTACTCTAAAATATTCATGAATGAGTCGCACAAAAGGCAAATGTGCAGTGTCACAGCAGCACAGAGTAAAAACTAAAGTAAACGTAGAAAGTGTAAGATATAAAATATAAAAAAAATATAGAATAATAGAAATCATTTTGATGTATCGTGTTTTTGTGGATATTAAGTTTGACTAACAAATATATTTTTGTCACAAATAAAAAATTACTATTGTGAGGTCTACTGAGGTATTCCAAAATATTAGCGATTAGGGGAAACATTTAGATGCAGATATTACAAAAACTATACACTTACCATAATGCAAAGAATGTGGAGTTTAATCTGCAAATAAGTGACGCAATAAAACAGTTAACAGTAATATTAAAACTATTTCCCCTTATGTTTATACATTCTTTATTGTTATTGTCTTTTCTGATTCTGCTTTGTTTCTGTCTAAACTCCTTTGCTGCTGGATTTTTCCTCCGCCGTGGGATTAACCAAGTTTGATGTCGTCTAAATACTCGATTTTTCTATGTACTATAAAAATAAAACATTTTTACTTTTATTGCATTAGCTCTACGGTATTTTATACAAATTACATATGTAATCTAATAATCTGAATCTAATAATCTGACATATAATTTGTATTTGACCAAAACACAATGAAACATTTTCATCATCATTTAAATTCAATATAATAGTGATATATACAGGTTTACGTCGTTTTTAATTAATTTAACTTAAATGTCCGTAGACAAAGACAGAACTGCTGCACCAAGTGCAAATATATAAATATGTGCATTAAATATGTCTATAAAATGTTAAATTTTAATCTCCTTTAAAATACACGCACAGCTCAGTGATCGACTTGACATGTAAGGTATAAAATATTTACCATATTGATTAAATGATCATGAAATTACAATTGTATTACTAACCTCACAAAACACTTAGGGATGCTAATGTTATTAGAAAACTCACAGGTTTTTCTCCCATCAATGGTCTCATCAGTGTTCGGATCAAAAATCTCTGCCACTGTTGTCGTTTTAAATTAAAAGTGTGTAACATCTGGAATTATGTTAGTCAACCACCGTTGTTTTTATTTATTTTTATTACATGTTCTGTAAGATATAATGTGATTTTCGTATTTAAAGATGAATTACTTTAATGATGTCTTAATCTTAGTATAAAATGGAAAAAAAAACATTACAACGTGTCTTTATTCGATTAATAATGAAATGGGACTTTTACTGCGTCACCCTAATGAATTTTTATTTACATTATTTGTAAACAGTTTTATTCAATCAATCCACAACGAAACAGGTTTAAAACGTAATTCTGTTGTGTCCTTTCAGCGTCTGCGTCATGTTAATGTTTGCGGTTTCCACGGTAAAAGCTGATTATTATTCGTTATTTCATCTTTTATATTTGACTTCTCACATGTGGCGCTGCGTTTAACGTGTGTCCGGAAATCTCAGTTCTCTGCGGCTGTGTGTGTGTGTGTGTGTGTGTGTGAGAGAGAGAGAGAGAGAGATATTATGGCAATGGACGCGTTCCATTCTGATTGCCGCGAAAGTGACGAGGTAGAGTCTGAGGAAACTCTGCTTTTTTGTTTGTTTTGTTTTCTAACGGGTCAGTGCTTGTTTAGTTTTGGCGCCACAGCAGGTTACACGTCACAGTGACTTCAAAGACGTGACTGATGTAACGAGTCCACATGTGTTTGTGTCCACACACACACACACACACACACGCGCGCGCACACACACACACACACACCATGATTTACTGCGCTACTTTTGGGGTTTTGTAGCGTTTTTGTAACATTATAACACATTTTGGTGACATCACTGATCATCTGTTCCCTCTGTATCTGCACCAGGATATTTAGAAAATGTGCACAAATAAAGACCATATTTATATGACACATCTTATATATGTTAATATTATTATTTACGCCAAGATAAAAGTGACCGGAAATATAATATATTCCTCATTTAATATTTGAGTAATGATTATCATTTATTTTTTTTATTTTTTTTCACAGCTTTAAATATGTGGACCCACATTTAAAAAAATGACCTGATTCACCCAGCAGTAAAAGTGATGACCAGACCAAATGCGTGCGTATAAAAATGTGCTCAACGTCACCTAAAATAATTGTTTAGTAAATTAATTACAACTTCATTGTATACGTGGTAGTGAAAACCTACTGTATACACATAAAACATATTGATTTCTTTGGATTATTACTCGCTTTCCTCTGGAAGTTGAATTTAAATGAATTAATTTTCAAATTTTGATAAAAAAAAACACACACTTATGACCTCACTTTGTCTTTTTCTAAGAGATCATTCATCAATATAAGTCAAATGTGAAATAATCATCAAACATTAAAGTGGGGCTTTTTTTTTTGCAAAACTATTCATAAGTTTAGTTTATGTTGCTATTTGTCAGATTTATGGAAAAATTCTGTGTGTGTGAATGTCATGTTTTTGGCATTTTAAAGCGGATTATGTCATCTCTAACAGGCTTCCGTTCTATCATTTCACACACTCACACACATTTGTGCAACTGGAATGAGAAATCCCTCTTTGCCTCTGCTGCCGACATGTTCATCCTTCTACGTGTTACACAAACATCGCAGTCGCAAACCCGCCTTCATTTTATCTCAGGAGAATGTGTGAATCTGCAGCTCCAGCTCACACCAGGATGTTACTATTATTTACTCCTAATTTTTACTCTTAATCTTATTTTTCGTTCAGCACAGATAAAGTGGCTTTGCTCCTGTTTCCGCCACTTAAAAACTCTACGATATTTAAAATAAATAAATAAATAAAGTTTATAACCTGAGATCTTAGAGTTTAAATTCAGTGTTCAGCAATTTCACAATTAACAAGAGTGCACTGTAAACTTTGCAGCGTTAAGCTAACTCATAAGGAGTTCAAATGGAGCACCAAATACACCTTTTTGTGTTATTTGAAGTATTGTAAATTTAAAATAGCATTAAAACAGTTACATTTACAATTTTTCCAGAGTGCATTTGGAATGAATCATGTCAATAATTATCAATCAGAAGTTGCTAATTATAACTGGGTTACTATAATAGTGTAAACATTTACTGTCACACTTAAATTGCAGAAAAACATGTTCAGCAGAACAAGAATGAGACCCTCATGTCTCAATAAACTGGTTTCCATTCAAATGTATCGCAAATTTTGTCAAAAATTGTTAAATGGAAATGTGCACATCTGTGTATGATAAAGAATTCTTGTTAGGATTCTGCAGTGACCCTGTTTTCATACAAATGTATGATAAAATCAAAAACATTTGGTGAGAAAAAGAATTTAATGTTATGATCACCATAGAAGAGGAAAGCCTAATGATGACTTTGATGATAAAAAGCTGTAGCTGCTGATACATGTGTTGTGCTGTATTTGCGATTTAATCTGATTTAATCTGTGATATAATCTTTCTTTAGGTCACATTTCATTTAATTTTTGACTGTAATGGATTTAAAAAGTTTTGTAAGTGTTTACAACAAATGTTACTTTCAAGAACAAGAAAAAAAAAAAAAAACTACAGCATTTGCGATTTACTGATTTACATTGTGTGTCAAATTGATTTTTTTTTGTTCAACCTTAGTTTCCATTGCATTTACACCAACTTTGACACTTTCATGAAGATGAAAAACTTTTTTCTTTTTTCGCAATATTTAAAGATTTTCACAAATTTTCAGTTTTTATGTTCAGGTATTTTTTTGCACAAATTAAAAAAACCTGCATAAAAAAAGAAAACAGGTTAATGAAAAAACACCGACTTAGATTAACTGGGTAAATAAAAGTGAAATATATTTTAAAAAAGTGTGACTCTGTTCAGAATAAAAATACTTCAATATATGAAAAAAAAATCATGATAAATAAATAAATAAATTTTGTGATGTTTATGGATCTGATGTGAAGAAGAACTTTGACTGTTTAAAAATAATCCAGATTTTAGCTTTTATTGATTGTGCCCATTTTAATGGTGTGAATTGGTGCTCTGTTGCAAATCAAATGACTCCAGGATTTTCTCATCTAATGTAATGTAATCTAATCTAATTTGGTTTAATCTAACCTCTGGGAAGTTAAGTTAAAGTTAATTTCCATTGCACATTTAAAAACAATCTCAGGTAAACACAGTGCTGTACAGACAATGCAAATAATGATTAAATCTGACATAAATAAGTGTTAAGATAAACCAAAAATAGGATTAAAAGAAGCAACTTTAAAATAAGATATTTATGATAAAATAATCAAAAAAAAAAAAGCAAAAAAAAAAAAAAAAAGGCAGAGAGTTCAAAGAAATATTCAAAGAAATGTTTGTAGATGTAATAAATGGTGTGTTCAGGTTGTTGGCATGTGTGTGAGTGTTTGTGTGGCATCATTTCTGTGGATTTAGTATTTAATTGATAATAAAGATCATTTATTGATCACAATATGAGGAAGTTAGGGAGTTACAGTGGCAATAAATAAATAGGATGACATTTTGTGACGCTTTTATACATTACATGAAGATGAACTGCAAGTGTTTTCAGTAACACTTTTTTTGCTTTTATTGACAGTGGCTATTTTATCAGTGTGAATTAGTGAACTGCTGCAAAGCAAATTACCCCAAGAGGACGATAGAGATTTTGACTTAAACTAGTCTATGCAAAGGTAAACTACGTCAGGTGAGCACTGTGCTGTACAAACAATACAAAAACATGATTAAATCTGAAACAAACAAGCACAAAGATGAACAAAAGGTAGCAGGATAGATGTAGATATAGGATAGATAGAAAAAACGAAAGTTAAAAGAAATGTTTGTAAATGTAATAAATGGTGTGCTCAGGTCATCAACGTGTGTGAGACGTTGTGTGTGTGTGTGCTCAAGCTGTAGAATAAATATTTTATTCCCATTGTTGTTTCCACACCAGGCCCAAGGACACGGAAACTGAAGAAGAAGAAGAGCAGCAAGGAGGACAAGCGTCCGAGGACGGCGTTCACGGCCGAGCAGTTGCAGAGACTGAAAAGCGAGTTCCAGGCCAGTCGCTACATCACGGAGCAGCGACGGCAGTCACTGGCCCAGGAACTCAACCTCAACGAGTCCCAGATTAAAATCTGGTTCCAGAACAAGAGGGCCAAGATTAAAAAGGCCAGTGGCTACAAGAACGGCCTGGCACTGCATCTCATGGCTCAAGGACTTTACAACCACTCCACCACCACGGTGCAAGAGGAGAAGGAAGAAAGTGAGTGAAGCTAATCTGCTCATCTGCTGCTGCTGCTGGACATTTGTACAAACTGACTCCTAATCTCCTGGAACTAAATGGAACTGACTCAAGTGGACGTTCTGGAGTAAAAAACACTATTTAAAAAACACAGAATTCTGTTGATGGTAACAGTATATGGACATAATTCTATAAATGAACAATGGTTATTATTATTATTATTAAAGTTTATATAGCCACACACTTATCATGTTGTACACAGTATATTTAATTTCCAGACTCACCTTCTCCCGCCGCCGTTTGGTTCTTAAAACCCCATCTGATTGGCTCTTTAGCTTCCTGTGGTGGTCTCTCCTGTTTCCCGCCATGTTCTCATCACCATCCTCCTCATCTTCATCCTCATCATCAACGCAGACTCAGACAAGCCAAAGATTTTAATATGTTCACGTGTCGTCTGAAATAAAACACATAGAACGGTAGAGACGTGGCTTAATTATTCTGTCTTTCCTTCAAAACAAAGCACTTTAGTTCATTTATTTCAAAAATGTTCTGCATAAAAAAGAAGAAAATAGTCAGACAAACTGAAACAAAACACTTCAGTAATTCATTTATCAACTTATTAATCAATATAAGTAAACCAAATGTGTTACCTGAACACAATTTCATATCAACTATGTATCAAGTGATTCGACTTAAAGTCACCAAGGTACATAAATGCCATTTTATGTAACGTATTAACTAATTCAAGCTCAAGTTAACAAATTTAATTAACATTATATGAATGTAATGTTGTTTAGTCTGTGATTAAGTTAAATTAACTTCAAGTCAACAAGTCACATGAACACAGTTTCATAGAACATATTAACTGATCCAAGCTAAAGATAAGGTATATGAACACAATTTCAAGTTGATTTTAATTAAGTGATTCAAACTAAAGTTAACAAGTTACATGAATGTAATTTTGTATAATTTATGATTAAGTTAATTTATATGATATAATTTAGTTCGTATGGAGAATTGGACCTTTCGCATGTTTTCAAGTTATAAGAAGACAATTTCAGATATTCTATTCATTTAGTAATTCATGCTTAAATTACATTAATGTAACTTGTAACAAGTTGCGATTAAGTTAATTTAAACTCAGTTTAACAAGTAATATGAATGTCATTAATTGTGATTTGATCAAAGTGATTTTATCTAAGGTTTACAAATGAATAACTTTGTATAACTTTAATTTACTCAATTCAACCTGAAGTTAAAACATCTTAAGCTGAAATCAATTTGTGTTACCAACTGAAGTCATTTTTCTAAGGCTGTTTGATTATTTCAGTGCAGATAAAATAATGATGCAACACATTTAAAGGTGCATTTCTGTGTTTATGATGCTGATATGTTGTGGCACTGAAGCTTAGTGATGGCAGAAACGTGCATATGAATCCACGCTCACTCGGTCCCTCTTCTATAATTAGACACGACTTGTTTCAGTGGGTGATATTTCAACAGTTTTTCTTTTTTTTAAAGATTTCGTGTGTGTGTGTGCGCGCGTGTGTGTGTATGTGAGACAAACGCTTCCTCCCCACATCAGATGAGTTTGTGTTTTCAGCCCGATGTGACCTAAGGTTCAGTTCAACAGAGCCTGTGGGTGAACTCTGTGACTCTGTGTGTGTGTGTGTGTGTGCGTGTGTGTGTGTGTGTGTGTGTGTGTGTGTGCGTGTGTGTAGCTCAGGGAAAGGTTGATTTGTTTGGGAAAGAACGTTGGTAACTTTTATTCCTATGGTTAAAGTTAGTTTCAGGATCTGTATTATTACTATGGAGACTTTATCTTACAGTGATCTTTTTTAACAATAAAATAAGAATGAAACAAGGCTCTAGATCAATTTAGATCAAATTAGCAGATTAAAATTTAAAAATGTACAGAAATGAGCAAAAAAAAAAAACCACATAATGCAATAATAAAATAAAATATAAACCAGATGTGCAGATGGAAGAGCAGTATTTATGCTTAATGGTAATTAAATGAGAATTAAAAACACAATATGGTTTCTTTTAATGAAAATATGTTAAATATGTTCATTTTAGAAAGAAACTAAACAAAAACACGTATTTAAGCTTTTTTGTAGCAGTTGTTGGCAACAGATTTACCACTTGCATGTGAGCCAATTAGCCCCAAAGATTGACCTACATTTAAAGTTTCCCCCATACAAAGCTTTTTTTTTTTTGTCACATTTTAATGATGCCTATTTATTACCCAATATAACATAATTCAGATTATCTCTAAGTCTTATGGAGTGGCTGGAAAAAAAGTGTTCATCGACTTCATCATTAATTTCCTGCAAAAGTGAATGAGATCAGGTGTTGACGAGGCTCTGACACCGCGTGGTTTATATTATCACTTCTGTTTCCTCATAAACAGCTGATGGAAGATCAGATTATTTAATTAAGAGCTAACGAGCTCTGTAGCCGAGGCGTCCACTGCCTTCGCGTTTCGTTTTTTAATTATTTCAAGTGCACAGATTTAATCAGTGCCTTGCACACTGATTAAATAATTAATTCCAATGATGATGAACAGGGACTTGCTCTTATAGGTTATTAGCTGCAGGTTTTAATTTACGTTGTATCTCAAAGACTCTTAAACGGAACATGTAGGAGTACATTACTGTACTGATTATAAGTTAAGAGTCTTTATTGTCATTGTACAGTAGTACAGAGTACAACAGCACAACGAAAAGATGACACATGGTTGTGTCAAATGTTTGAGTTTAGCAGAATTATAGATTATTATTGAAAGAAAAAACATCATACATGTGATGACATGCAGCTGTAACCTTGATAACACTAATCTTCAGTCTCAATTCTAGACTGTTTAGTCTAATTTAACCTGTATATAGGTTGTTTACAGGTGTGAAAGTAACATTTTTACAGCTAAATCAACAAAAATATACATTCAAATGATTTTACAGTATGAAAAAACATGTCACACACTCACAACTGTATTCAATGAAGGCCAGTTCCCTGGAGAGCTTTTCAGGCTGACAAATATAAAATATGTCACATATTCAGAGTTTTTGTGTAATTTAACCTAAATACTACTCATTTGCACATGAGAAGAAAATCTTTATCCAGCAAAAACACTGGACTTTCCACGGTCACATAGTAATAATAACACTAATATAAAGTCACAATTCTTAATTGTTTTGTCTACTTTAAGCTAAATAATACTACTAAACAATAAATAGTTTTCTCATTTACACATGAGAAAACAATAAATTGATCTAAGCAGACCTCAACATTATCTTAAAGTATTGGGAAAAACATGTAATTTATACTGTTTATTTATTCAGAAATGAAGTGTTTCCCTGCAGCTAAAGCCTCAGAGGAACCTTGGAGTGGTTTCTAGGGGAATCAGAGCGATAACAACACACATATAAAGTCACAGTTCATTTAAATACATAAATGAATATTTATAGGTCTTAATTTTAATCTAATTAAATGTAAATACTGGATGTTTACGACAGAAAAGTAAGAATTCTGCAGCTAAAATTACCTAAAAATACATTAAAAAGATTATTTCCACATATACTGTATAATTAATTGTTATATACTGTATGTGGAAAATACATGTTACAGTGTTTATTTTATTCAAAGATGATATGATTCCCTGCAGCTAAAACCTCTGAGAGTCCTTGAAGTGGTTTCCAGGGGAATCACACTGATAATAACACTAATGTAAAGTCAGCATTCATTTAAATACATATATTAATATTCATAAAGACTCATTTGACCTAAATATTGATAGTTTTCTCATAGGACACCAATATTTCAAACTATTATAACCAAAACTACTATATGTATACAAAAAAGGCAAATATTAAATATTATGGTGATTGTGTGGTGTTTTGCTACGGTGTTTAAACCTCGGGGGAACCTTGAATTGGTTTTGAGGATACATGCTGTGTTAATAACATTAATTTGAAGTCACAATTCACTATTTATAGTCTGATGCAAACATTGCTTATTTATATACAAGAGAATGACGATTCTGCAGCTAAAATTGTTAAAATGTTTTTAAACTATTACATGTATGAAAAACAGGTCCAAACACAGTGTAAACAACACTAATTTGAGGTCACAATTTGCTAAAACACATTCAAATAGTCTTTAAAAGTCTTAAAAGTCTAGAGTTTTTTGTCTAATTTGATGTAAATATTGTTTACTCCTGAGAAATTGACAATTCTGGGGCTAAAAACATCTAAAGACATGTTAAAATGTTTTAAAGCTTTTATATTATGAAAAACATCACAATTCATTGAAACAAAAAATTCAAACATCTTATTTTTTGTTGAATTTAACGTAAATATGATTGTTTACTCATGAGAAAATGACATTTCTGCAGCTAAAATGATGTAAAGACAATATTTTTACAGTATCGCAGTGTGTGTTTTTTGTTTTAGGAGTGAAGTCAGAGGTTTGTGGTTATATTTAGAAAACAAACACAGGTCTTTTGTTTCCCTATGAACCATCTGGCCTGCATGTGTGAGTGGAGGTGAAGAAGCAGGAGAAGAAGAAGAGGAAGACGAGGAAGACGAGGAAGACGAGGCAGTGGTGGCGGCGTCTGGTCACGCTCAGCTAAGCCTGCAGCTCTAATATTCTAATGATGCTGCTGTTCCCTGCTGTGAATGAGGAAGAGGCTCTTATGACAGTGTAGTTAAAATTCATACAATTATGACACAGTCAGAGGATCCCTCTCTGTCTGTCTGTCTCTCTGTCTCTGTCCTCGTCATTTAGACGAAACGCTTTATCTGTAAAACAAAGAGAAGCCCGGGATCGTTAGCATAGTTAGCATAGGCTGCCTCGCAGGCACAATATGGATTTAATTTATATGCAAATGAAAGCAATAAAAGGAGAATACACACTGGAAATCTGTACCGAGAAAAAAAAAAAAAAAAAAGAAGAGGAGAGGAGAAGCACAATCTGAGGCTTTTTATCAGAGAGAGAGTTCAGTAACAGCCAACACCGAGGTGAGCATGTTAAAGGGACACTTCAGAATTTTTCAAGTGTGGTTGTAGGACATACTGAAACATATATTACACTCTCGCCGGTCAGAAAAGATTTAAAGTGTAACTATGGTAACTATTACGGAATATAATATATCATTTATTCCCTCAATGGGATCAACTAAACCACTGTTTCCCAAATCTTCTATTAGGGCTGACACAATACCATTTTTCATGTCCAAAACTGAATCACAAACTGGAATATCTACCCATATCATGGAATTGAGGACCTACAGATACCAATATTGCAAATTTGAGTGTCTATCCATGTGACAAAATTGAGGATCTTCTGACACCAACATCAAAAACTCAAGTATCTACTGATGCTGATATCACAAACTTATGCAACCGTATCTACCGATATTGAAATCACAAACTTGAGTGTCAACCGATACAGATTTAGATATTTCAATTCTACCTGATTTTACATTTTTGTCTAGTATCGTATTCAGTGATCTAGTGATTTGGACCAATATCCGTATCGACCCAATTTCCAACATGGGGACAAGATGCAGCGACTATTTTAATTGTGAAAATTCTGCAAATTTATTGGCAGCCCCTAAAGAAAATCTCCTGCGACTCATTTGTGGGTCCCAACCCAGAGTTTGGGAAACACTGATCTGAACAATTTAAAGGGAGAGCAAATTAAAGATGCAAAATAGTAGCATTATCATTATTGTTTTGTTTTGTACTACGAACTGTTTTGATTCTGAAATGTCACGTTTTCTGATTTTCCAGTTTCTTGAATGTGATAATTTTCTGGCATCTTTGCGCCATATAACAAAGAAAATCATTAACTCTGAATCATTTTAAGGTGTGGGAAACACTGATCAACATCTTCTGACACTGACTGAAAAAACTCATTGATTAATCAAGAAAATGATTTTACTGAATTATCTCACCATTGGAGACAAAAGGGAAGTTTGCAGGGCTGGGCAATATCGGTTCAAAATAAAATCTCAAATTTAACACACCAAACTTATTTAGTTTTTATTTTTACCTTGAGTGATTTAAAAAAAATACTCTCTTTGGGTTAAAATGCAACAAAATACAAGCCTCAAAACAAGCAAATGAACAAGATGGCTGACCCTATAAATGTAAACAGCAGCAAAAAAATAACTTTGTCCCAAATTCCAGGGATCTTACCCTCACTTACCCGAGAACATGTGTCAGTACGTCATTCAAGCCCACTCCAAAAAGCCTGAAATATCCCTTTATCAGTGACAAACATCATTTCCATTCTATTGTTGTTGTTGTTTCTGCCTGTGATAAATGTCATGTGTGTGGAACAGCTCATGCTGATGTGTTGTCTGCTTCATAGCTGTGGCTGCAGACACACTGTCATTTCCCCGACGCTCACTTTCTAATTAGAGACAAATCACCAGCTCCTCTCAGGAGCAACACTCAATATATATATATATCACTAAAATTACATCCTTGTGTTCGGGATCATCTTGAAGAATGCAGAGGTGGTTGAGGAGGAAGATTTAGCTCACAGAAATTAAAAGAAAAATGTATTATGCAGATTTACATTTACTCAACATCATTCAAAAGTCCTATTGAAAAAAATGGTGTGTTTTTTTACAATTGGTGACTTTTGTCCTGAAGAATCCAGCCCTCTGCTCACATCACCTCCCGACCAGCAGAGTAAACAAGTGGTGCTGTTTATATTCTCTGTGTAATTTGGATTTAACTCGGCAAGATAACGGGCCGCTAGAGCAGAGATCCCCCCAGAACGCTTGGCTGCAATGTGGGAGGTGTCTTCTCAATGCCACCTTTGTCTGTGTGTGTGTGTGTGTGCGTGTGCGTGTGCGTGCGTGCGTGCGTGCGTGTGTGCGTGAGATGGTCCAGTTGACAGGCCACGATAAGTCAAAGTAAAGTTCCCCACGATGGGAACTGAGCCACTTCTGAAATAAAAACACTCCACATTTAACACACACACACACACGGAGCAAATGTTATCCCAGTCAAGTGCACAGAGGCCTCGACCTCTCACAGGTTCACAGACAAACCAACAATATCTGAAGAGAGTGAAGAAAAGTTAACGCTTCATTCATCATTGTCGTCGTCCATCTGTTATTCATTGTTTGACCTCGTTACACTTTCTCCTGTTCTGCCATACAAACCATAAAGCACACATTTACCTATAATGGGGTACTGACGTGATTTGTGTTGCTTTTAATAAAATCTACAATATCTTAAGAGCATTGTTGCCATTTTTCTCACAGTTTGACAATTTTTTTTTTTTCAGCAGGAAACTGAATTTGTAAACCACTCATTCTCCCACACCAAAGTGCATAGAGAAAATCAGTGATTTTATATCACAGCACACAGGAGTTGTTGTTGATCCACTGCTGCCTCATTACTGAGTTCAAATGTCTTATTTGGTAAAATAAAGCGTTTGAAATCCTTCATTCAAATTTACCTCAGTGATACTCTGACCACACGAGGCAGCATTAGACCAGCAGCTCCTGCGTCCCTGTGAGTAAAAGTGTTGATTTTCTCTCTGGACTTTAGTGTGGGAGAGTGAGTGGTTTACAAACTCCAAACTCGGAAACATCTGTCTGACAGTGAGATAAACACATGACCACATTCTTAAGATATTTTAAACTTAATCAGATATAAACTAATTCAGTGAAACTTGTAGTTAAGTTGCTAAAATTAGTTTTTCCTTGTAGGCATGTTTTCTGTGACATTACTTCACCTTCACACATCACCTTCAAATTACCACATGTGCACACATAATGTACTTTCACAGTATTTGTCACAGTAAAATTACTAAATGTACAGCTGTTGTGCCATATATTGCTGTGACTTAAGAGTTTCTTTATTAATAAAATAACACTTTCTTGCCAAACCAACATACATTTCACAATAAAGCACAAACATTTTGTATTATATTGTGAGTGATCACAGTTAAAGCCTGTGTAATAGTAATGATTTTGTTATTTATTTTGACAGTTAAAGTGATGCAAGTAAGAAAAAAAGTGATGAAAGTAAGAAAAAATCTGATGTTTTTTAAATGTTTTTTTTTCTTAAGTGGCATTGAATATATCACAGACTTAATTCAATATAGATTAAAGACTTTTCCAGGGTGGTTTTATAGCAAAGGGAGCGCTATATACAGCTACAACTGCACTTGAAGAAACACAACACTTTCCCTTTAAAGTAGCTATTTAGCTTAAAGAAGGAATATACATTATTTTTGATGGTAAAAACAGCATATTGTAATGTGTGGGTTGGTCATTTCAAACCCTAATTCCCACACACACAGAGTAAGAACAAAGGCAGGGACACCTGGGATTCCCCCTGTTGACTGGGTGGTCATATCCACCTTTGCCTCTTCTTCATGTCTTCCACATGTGGAAGCACTTCTTCTTCAACTACGTGTGTGAGTGAAGACGGTGATCAATGAGTGGCCGAACACCTTGACCAACCAAAACGTCCACGAGTATCTTTGATTTAGCTGTACTTTTAAAATAATAACAATAATCATTATCATTAGTGCATTAATGAATTAAAGGTAAAACAATGGTGGCCTTATGTGGTGTCTGTCTGGCGTCTAAACCTATCACCCTCTCCTTCTGAACTTCAAACGCACACACACTCATGGAGATTCTGCTCTACCGCCATCTTTCATCGTGGCGGCGCAGAGGTGGCGAGAGGTGATGCAGGGGAGCGATTAGTCATATTCAATTTACATACGGCTGTCACGGCCTCTTCCAGGCTCGGCGCTGATGTCATACGTGCGTGGGGGCCCTCATGTGGCCACCCGGCTGACGGGAAGACGTCTCACTGGAGGGGGGAGTTAAGCCTCTCTCTCCCCCCTGTGGGAGTAATATCACTGTTGGAGTGGGATGATGAATGTGGTGCATGTTTGCACTATACGTGTTTGGAGAAGCTGTGAAATGTGTGCAGCGTTTGGGTTTGGGCGCTAAATAATTGTGAAAAACAAAAGGCTAGTCAAACTGAGGGGGAAAAAAATGACATGAGATGTAGCTGTAATGTGTATTTTTAGCTTATATATATTCATATATTTTTTATATTTGCAGTACATTTATGATCTTTAAGGAAAGGGATATTTGGTAGCAATTGGCATGCTAGCTGATAGCAAATACCACTGTTACAACTGAAAAAAACAGATAGCTAATGTAGCTTAAGTAAATAAACCCGGGTAAATAACCCTGCTTCATATCACTGCATGTTAACCTAGCTTAAATTTGTTACCTCACTTGTCATCCTAGCTTGATCACCTTGCTAATTAGCCTAGCCTGCTAACCTTGCTAGTTAATTTAGTCTTGCATAATGGACTTGCTTGTTGACATATATTGTTAACCCACCTTGATAGCCTGGTTTGAACCCTCCCTTGAACCTTCTTTAATTGTTCAAATAGCTTGTTAACTTAGCCTTACTTGGTCAATTGCTTGCCCTGTATACTAACGTTGTTAACTTGGCTACAAAAATTGGCTTTGTCTTTAAATATTTGCACGCACACACACATGCACACACAGACAGTGAAGAGGAGGGTGGTCGATCGATTTACCTCTTAGAAAAGTATTAGCTTTAAAATGGCAGTAAAGTCCTGCAGGGGTCAAGAGCCGACAGTCGGCCACTGGCAAACGTCCAGAGGAGGAAGAGTTATTTACAACACTTTACCCAAAAAAGACACTATTATAATATTCTGACACTAAATCCTAATAGCTGAAGGCCATTAACATGGTGGGTCTTCATCATCCTCATCATCTATGATCTATCCACCATTACATATGTAGAGAGTGTGTGTCTGGTCACACACAGATACACACACACACACACACAGAGGGGCCAGGAGTTCAGGTTACCAGGGCGACTCATCTGTGGATCTGGTCGACAGAATGCGAAACCGTGAATAACTGTTTTAGCACACAGCTGGCACAGTGTGTGGTCTGTGACATGCCATCATAGCCCTCTGTGTGCATGTGTGTGCATGTGTGTGCGTGTGTGTGCGTGTGTGTGCATGTGTGTGTGTGTGTGTGTGTGCGAGCAAGGGTGCATACATTATCAATGCATTGTCTCCAAAATGTGGAGAGAAAAATATAATTGCAAATGTATGTTCTTATATTATGATGCAGGTTTACTGAAATTATTCAATAAACAAAACATTATGTAAATTATTCATTAACTATTTAGTCAAGTTTACAATTTGAAGTGTGACATGATAATTCTAACTCACCAACATACAGCCCGAGCAATTTATTCAAAAGAGCCACAAGATAGCTAACTATCTTATTTCCACTTTAAAATGTTTATGAAAAATATGTATACCTAATAAGTTGTAAAAGCATTACAACATTAGTAAAAATTTTTGGATAGTTGATTTTTTCTGTAATAACACAACATTTTGTGGCACTTACCAGTGTTTCTAATGACTAACAGTAAACAATTCAGTGCATATTTGAGAAAACATAGTAACACTATGACCTCATTGGCCTATTTATTACGTGCTAAATGTATTGATCACTATTTTTTAAATAATTAAAGGGGCAGTTCTGATAAATGCCTTACTGTTTAAGTCATTTATCATTGTCATTTTTTGGTTGTAGCTTTAAGAAGCTGAAATTGCTGTTTTTTTTCTTTGTATGGACAAAATAAAATATTTTAAAACCTCACAGTGGGTTTTAGGAAGTTGCGGAGGGACATTAATAATCAGTTATTAATCACAAATCAATTTAGAAACAATATGATCAGTCATGAATTGAAGGAAACTCAGTATGCATTTGTCTTTTGCAGGTTTTCCACTTCTTGCTAACAGGTGTGAGGCTGAACACCTGCACATCAGCTGTGACCAATCTCAGGGTCAAAGGTCAAACATTCACTCAGAAGGACATGTTCACATCCATCAGGTTACAACACACAAAATACACAATCTAACAATAATACAAGGCTGTGCAAGCAGTTGTTGGGTAAATTAGTTTTCTCTCCACGTCCGCCTGCTCCTGTCGATTAAACGCCGTATTCCAGAAATCATCAGGAGCAGATGGACGTGAGACGAAAACAAACATCAGAGAGAATCGCAGGAATGAGGAGGAGGAGGAAGAAGAGGAGCAGAAGGAGCTGAAGCCCTGCTTTTCCCGTCAAAGTGTGGAGATGAGCCGCAGATGTTTGTCTCCAGAAGACGAGCCGACTGGAGCAGCTGCTTGGGGATCAGATTCGTGTCCGTGCGTGGACGACCTCCTGCAATGCTGGACACACGCACGCACACGAAAACCTAACAATAAGACTGTCTTTTTTTCTGCTTGATTAAAGTTATTGTTTTTTTTAAATGACATAAAATCTAAAAGCAAGCATTAAATTGCTCATTATCATCTTCCACTCAAAAGTGGAAGATGAAAAGTGAAAAGGTGGCTTTGGCGTGAGTGTTCGTGGTGGTTTCATAGATGAATGACAACAAAACTCAGCAGCTTGGTCAAAAAAAACAGGTCGCAGAGCCAGAAAAGAAACGTTACCCCAGAATTATGACAAGTGCGTGGTGAAGAACCATCAAAGAAGAGGAGTTTACATGCTCACGTTTTTTTTTTGTTTTTTTTTTTAAACTTTTCAGCTGCTGGGTGGGAACTCAGAGGTAGTACAAACACACATGTGTGTGTGCGCGCAAGTTTCCCCCCACATCTCCGCAGGAATTCACAAATACAGACCTCAGAGCAGTGTGCAGCTCCATACACTGTAGCATTCGGGTTACACTGTCTCTTTATGTTTAAGTCAAATGGTAAAAAATAACTGAGGACATGTGGGGGACACATGATACTGGCCTGCATGCCTCTGTGTAAGAGGATGTCTGTGTGTGTGTGTGTGTGTGTCTAAGTGAAGTTCATCAGACAAACAACTAAAAAACCTATTATTAAAATGTACTTAAATGATTTAAAAACAGAGGTTCTGAAACTTGAAATTGTATCACCTAATACAATTTACACAAACTTAAATCTATGATACCTTAATAATAGGTTCATGTCTTCTCACTGTCTCACTGTTAGACAGATAAGGACCAAAGTCCATAGAGAAAAACAGTGATTTTAGCTCATGGGGACACAGGAGCTGCTGGTCTACTGCTGCCTCCTGTGGTCAGTTTGTGTCAGTGAGGTAAATCTGAACAATGGATTTTAAACACAGAATTTTACTAAATGGCCAGATGGTTGGTGTAGTGGTTAGCACTCTTGCATTTGCAGCAAGAAGACCTTGGTTTGTGACTCAGAACAAGGGCCTTTCTACATGGAGTTTGCATGTTCTCCCCGTGTGTGAGTGGGTTTTCTGTGGATTCTCCGGCTTCCTCCCACAGTCCAAAAACATGCAGATTTGGGGTTTAGGCCAATTGGACTCTAAATTGGCCATAGGTGTGAATGTGAGAGTGGATGGTTGTTTGCCTCTGCACGTTGACCCTGTGATGGCCTGGTGACCTGTCCAGGGTGAACCCCGCCTCTCGCCCTATGTCAGCTGGAGTTAGGCACCAGCAAGGGGAGAGATGAGTGAGTAAATTTTAAAAAATAACACATTTGAACTTAGTGATGGAGGCAGCAGTGGCTCAACACCTCCTGTGTGCTGTGATGTAAATCACAAATTTTCTCTATGGACTTAGGTGTGGGAGAGTGAGTGGTTCACAAACTTCAGTTTCTAGCTGGAAAAAAGCTATCAAAGACTGAGAAAAACAACAAAACTATTCTTAAGATGTCATAGACCTAAGCTGATGTAGATTTTAATACAAAGCAACGAATAGCAACTCATAAAAAAGACAATTAAAAACACCAAACTATCGTCTGATGGAGCACAATATATAGCTTTATTAGATAATTGATTCGTTATATATTATTTACTTAATCAGCTATTTTTTCATAATGTTTCTGTGATTTTAGTATCTTAAATGAACGTTTGAATGTTTTTTTTTTATTATTTTCAGTGACATTAACCTGAATGTCTTTGGCTTGTCTCATTATTTTGAGATTGAAAGTTTATTTTATGGATAAAAGAGCAAACAGATCAACTTAGAAAATAATTAGAAACAATCATTTATTGCAGTTTTCTTGGTTAGAGTGAATGATCGGTCATTTACATAATTTTCCCACAGATTTGGCCACAAAAATGATAAAAATACGAGTGAGTAACAGGTGAATTTAAGCTAACACATATGGAGAAAAGGTGAAAATACCGGATCAGTGTCATTTGAGGAGCAGAGCAGTCACACAGTCACTGAGATTGTAGAAAAGTCTGCCCTTGTTTCACAAACGACAAAAGAGAAATAGCACGCAAGGCTCAGTCTGAAGCCACATTCTGCATTTGTTTTCTTTCCCTGCAAAGATCTTTCCTCGGTCAGAGCTTTATTTGAAGACAGATGTGAAAAAGCCACAGTTTTTCATTACAGTGTTAAGTCAGGCCACATTTGGTCTTTCTCTGGAGTTTCCCCTTCATTCTGACTGAGACAGAAACTCAGCAGCAGCAGAAAAAATGATTTTAAATATCCTCAAAAGAGCTGCAAGTCATGATCATTCTCATTACTGATCAACTGTTACTTATTTTTTTCAATGAACTGAGAAAATAATATTTGTTTCATCCATGAAATGTCAAAAAAAAAAAATTGTTTTCCAAACCTCACAATGACTATGACGTCCTCAAACAAACCAAAAATATTCAGTCAAAGAAACCACATCTTCACATTTTAGTAGCTGAAACAACACTAACTGATTTATCCATCATCAAAACACATAGTTTTTAATTTCTTAATAATTGATTATTTGTTGTAGCCTTGTATATTTTTACATATTCTTATTTTTAGGACTTACAATATACAATATGTAAGTTACATCAAGTGTTATATAATTGACTGTTAGTCATCTTCACAATGATTTCCTTATGCCTTTCGTCTTGTATGAAAAACTATTTTATAGGAATAAAATCATACAGAAAAGACAGATGAAAAACAGAAATAAAAGCTTAAATGTTATTTTTATAAACTATTTATTTCAACGTCTCTATGTTGGATTCATAGTAAGAAAGGCAGCTGGTAGAAACCTTCAGTTGCCTATAGCGATGAATAATCGTTTGTGGTTATTGTTAAATAAAAATCTCAGTGCAGCAGTGAATGTGGCTGATTCTGTAAAGCACCAGTCAGCACTTTTCAAGCTTTATTTTGAAAACTGTCTATTGAGGAACTCACTGCGCTGCTGACAAACACCAGCTTGATGCTGTGCAGTGGAAACTGGTATATTTGCTTTTTCTGTTTTTGTTTGGTTTTTCTTATATTATTATATATATTATATTAAAACTTCTCCAGAGCTACAGGAGAAAAAAATACACTTAAATGTGCCATGATGCTAAAAAGAAAGATTTACACATGTACATTTACAATGTACAGCAGAAAAAAAGTGAAGGTTCTGTAGTCACTCTCAATCTCAGTCGTGCAGTTCATGCAAGACAGACCAAGAATTTACAGGAACTAGAGGCTTTTTCCCAAGAAGAATGGGAAGAATATTTTGTAAAATTACTCAATTTTGTTACATTTCTTATAAACAAAACTTACAAAAAAATTGATTTGGCAAAAATGTGTATAAAACATTACTTAAGTTGCTATAAAAAAAACAAAAAGGTTTACAAATTATTGTAATTTTACAAAAATGTGTGACGAAAAACATTGTTTAAGCTGATATAAATAATGAAATAATGTCATAGTACAAAATATGTGACTAACATTACAAAAATTACTTCGCTAACAAGAAATCTTACAAAATTCTTTACAAATGTTCAAAGAATTTCTCAAGCTACCAAAAAAATGTTAGCATCTTACAGAAGAAGACATTTTTAGTGAACATTTTAAAAAGAAAAAACATAGATAAGATGGAATGACTGCAGCTCTCCCTTGTGGCACAAAAGTAAATCGCTAAAACTAGATGTTTTAAGGTTACTTGAGTAACAAAAGTAACAGTTTTCTCCATTCACAGTTATAACAATAATAAAAATGCACAACGGGTGATAATATCTTTTAATATTAAATTTAACTCTTCCGTCCTCTAAATTAGGGTTTTACATTCCTCCTCAACGTTTTAATTTTGATTCAGTGATCATTTTTTGCTGTGTTACAGCTAGTGGTATGATTTTTTGTAAAATTCAGGAAATCCAATGTCTTTTTGACACCTTTGTCGCGAAAATGTACACTTACAAAAAAACTGCCATTAAATCATCAAACATAAATATTTTTTTTCCTGCTTCTTTTTCCATAAATCACTTGAACAACTTAAAAGTCACTCACAAAAGGAAAACAATTAAATCTGGTGGAATACAGTAAAATGACCAATATCACTACTTTTCTTCAAAATTAAATGCTGACATTGGAGAATTCATCGTTTTAAACTGTAATGGTGGTGAGATTTAAAAAAAATAAAATAAAGTGGTTTTATTGGAAGTCAATGACACATTTTTGTCCACAAAGGTGTCCAGAGGGAATATCTGGCACTACATAAAAAATATTAATGCAATCAAATCAATTTTGTTGCTAATCTTTGACATATCCAAGTCTCTAATCACCACCAATGCCCCACACCCTACTGTTTATTTAATGGAAAATAATTCTTTTTTTTAATACAAAAATAATTCAAATAATTAAATTGAGATTTAAAGAGTTGAAATCCTGAAAATTGTCGAATATTTAATCATTTTAGGGCTAAAATTGATCAAAGGATTAAAGTTAAAAAAAAAAAAAAAAAACAACAGATTTTGTGCGTGTACATTTTTGTCCACAAAGGTGTCCAAAGGGAGTATCTGGCATGACATAAACAAGACTAATGTAATCAAATCAATTTTGTTGCTAATCTTTAAAATATCCAAGACTCTATTCAATAGCAATGCCCTATCAACCTACTATTTATTACATGGAAAATAATACATTTTTTGGTAATAAAATATTAATAATTCAAACAATTAAACTGACATTTAAAGAGTTGAAAACATTTAAATGACTGAGTGGTAGTTTTGAGCAAGCGTGAAGTTATTTAAAAGACTTGTGTAAAAGAAGAAGAAAAAATATTGATTTAATAGCAGTGTTTTTATGTTTATATTTTTGTCACCAAGATGTCCAGAGTGTCATAAATTTAAGGAGGACACAAGGGTTAAGACATTTTAATTAGTTAGGTAATTTATGTGCAAAATCTCACATATTGTTTTATATTATCACTATAAAGATTAATTTAAAATAAAGAGGGTGAGAACAAACATGTAGTCACTTCATTTCACACAAACAGTAACACAGTCTCCTATCTTCTCTCTGATCAATCCAGCATTATCATTGCAAACTGCTTTAAACAGCTCAGTGGGAAAAGCTGATTGTTTTTCCAGTAGCTAATATTCCCACAATGCACACACCCCACACACATACACACAGCCGCAGGTCGATGCTGTGCTCATTACAAGTGAGGCCTGATAATAATTAACAGCTAATGTGAATGTGTGTGCGTGAGACACAGTGAAACTAAACAGGATGCTTAAACACACTCTAAATGGTATCACACCCATTAATTAAAGAAAGGTTTAAACATTTAACTTCCTGTTAGTGAGTGTTTGAACCAAATTTTATATAATACTACCTTATTTCCAAACAAAACAGCTTTTATTAAGTGTAACTTCTAAGTTTGATCACATATTAATACTTAAAAATTTCAGTTTAAATCCTTATATGAGGTTTTTAAGTTTCTAGGTTGACAAAAAATATATTTAATCATTAATATTTATGATTAAACCACTACTGCTGTGCAGTGATTTTCACTGAAGTTTGGATGATGATTACACACAAGAAGCAAGTTGAAATAGAGTAACTTAGAAAACTGACCAATTATGCTTTAAACTGAATTAGAAGTTATTAAGTTACAGCTTAATAACTTTACAAAGTGGCATCACGATTTTATACAGTTCATAATTCAGAATAGTTCATTATTTGGGTAAAAAAGATGCAGAAATTGATTGACAACTAACACGTAGAAACGTCTGCAGTGAAGACAAAGTGTTTATAGCTGCAGTTTAAGAAGATGGAAGTTTAAATTAGACAAAATGAAGTATGTCTATAATTTAAATGGACTTTAAGAAGGAAGAAAAAAGAAAAAAGAAATGAAAAAAGAGCCAGTCTGTGAAAAAAAAAAAAAAAAATCAACAAAAAGTTGATTCCCTGCAGAGGAAAAGTCTGGGAAGCCAGATGTGCATGAGCCAAAGTCATGTCTGTCTGTGTGTGTGTGTCAGAGAAGGCGTTTCCTTCTGTCCAGTCCAGATGTTGTTGATCCCTGCCACTCCACTGAGACATTCAAATGCAGCTTTAAAGAATTATGAGGAAACATCGGGACAGAAACGTTGATCCCCTCGGACAAATTAGGACGACCATTAAAAGATCGGAATTTTCTTTTTACTTTTTTTATCCAGTCAAACTTACTGTTAGAAAAGAATAACAAAAAGTCTTAAATCCAGGATTAAACTCCGGTTGTTGATCTGTTTTAAAATGTTAAAGGGACGGACCAGGTTTTGCTTTTTTTTTGCTGTGTGGTTGTGTGACTGTGACTGTCACAATTAACTACATCATTACCACTTCATGGGCTGTAAAATATGCTCTAATATAGTCTTAGATAACTATAAGTAAATGAACGGCGCCTTCTGTTAGCAGTCTACTTTCATTTGGTTTGTCAGAAAGATAATTTATGTTACCCAAAATGTCTCACAGAATGTTATAATTTTACAAAACTGTGTGACTAACATTACAAAAATCATTACTGAAGTTGTTGGAAAAAATAACAAATGTCATATTACTAAAAAGGTGAAACTGTGCCTCATGTGGTCAAACAAGAGGCAGCAGTAGACCAGCAGCTCCTGTGTCCCTGTGAGCTTAATTCACAGATTTTCTCTATGGACTTTGGTGTGGGAGAGTGAGTCATTTACAGACTTCAGTTTCCTGTTGAAAAGGCCATCTATTCGCTCTACTGATAAAATCTACCACTGCCTAAGTCTACAATATCTTATGGATATTTGTTATGGCTTTATCTCACCATTTGAGAGACTTTTCCAACACAAAAGTGACACTAAACCACATCCACAGTGTGTGGAGCTAAGAGGAGGGCCTACCAAGATACATTCAAGAAACCTCGTAAATGTCATAACTGTTGAAAACAAACATGCAGTGTGATAATCAAATGCTTGCTGCTGCCGCCACCTTGTGTCTTCAATGCTATCATTAGTTAAACATTTTTTAGTTTTGTATCTTTTTAAAATAATCAGTTATGGCATTTACTGTTCAGCTTTTTATACTCAAACAAAATTGCATCACATGTTGTGATGCATGAAAAACCAAGGTGTGTCCAGATGGTGATCAGGTCGCAGAGGGCAGCACTCCCTGCTTTAGGCTCTGACTGGCTGGGCCTTGGCATGTCTTAGGGTCAAAAAGCATTTGACCATTGTTTTTTGCCAGTTTTTCTACTTTAATTTGCACTAAAAATGGCAAAACAAAAGGAAAAACAATCAGCACAGCCTCAGTCTGAAGTGTGAAATTACGAGTCTCGATTCGGGGTGGCCTCATTCAGAGTATGAAGTAATGGCGTCTGCATTTTTGGGGGGCCTGTAAAGGTCTGTGAGGTCACTGAGGGCTGAGTCGGCCTGAACAGAGAGACATCTGTCCAGGCCTGGAAGGATTTCACGCTCTTGGACGTCCACATGATTTAGGCCCTGCAGGACAACCTGCTGGGAGACGCTCCCAGTGGGTTAACCTGACACAGATGATCCCCACACCTCCACCTCCACCTCCACCTCCACTCAACACATATACACACACCTCTGAGTGGAGAGACAAATAAAAGCGTGGATGGATAAGAGTTAAAACACAGAGCTGATGTACAGGGATGAGCAGATAAATATACAATAAAGAATTAAAATGTGCTTTTAATTCAATTAAAAATCCTAATTTGTCACATACTCAATCAGCATTATAGAATCGACTCATTAGCTGCCAATGAACATCCAATCAGCGTTTCAAATCACTTCCAATATCATTAAAATCATCTGAACCTTCTTTTGCTTGATCCCCGTGGGAATAAAATCACTTTTCTTTAGGGATTAATGGATTTTCCACAGAAAAGATTGACATGGCGCTCATGTCAGTGCTGCAATTGTAAGGCTTGTCAGTTAGCATAGCGTAGCTTAGCGTAAAGCAGATGGAAATGTTTAGCGGTGGTTCATGTACCTCCTCTGGAGAACATGACTCGACTAGTTTGTTCTAGTTTGTGGTCAGTCAAACTCTGGATTCATGTGAATAAAAACTTACTACTTTTCCCACAATGCAATTCATTAGCGTTTTATATATATATATACCTATATATTAAGGCTGAACAATTTATTGTTTCAAAATAAAAATCACAATTTGAAACTTTTTTTTTCACAAATAACTAAATCACAGAGTGCTATTTAATAATTTTATTTTAACGTGATTTATTGTTTTGATTTATAGCTTGATCCTCTTCCAAATAAAACATAACATTAATATGTAATTACTACTATTTACAGCTTGTTGTCCTGCCTCCTTGTAATATAATTGTAATATAAAAAATGTAATATAATATAAAAAAAATGTAATGTATATAATATATAAGAAATATAAAAAAAATGTAATGTAATATAAAAAAATTGATTTAGGTTCAATTCAATTAAGAATGTAGTAAAAATAAACATTTAATTAGGGTTGCAAAGGGGTGAAAAGTGTCCTTTTAGTTCTGGAATATTCCAATTTGGAAATTTTCCAAGAGAATTAAAAAGATTTTTTTTCAACCCTACATCTAATTAAATGCACAAAAATTAGTAACATGTTTTACCTTTAAAAAAAATACTGCAAATGGAAACTAATAAGATTAATTTGTGCAGTTAAATTGCACATTAATTTTAAAGGTCCAGTGTGAACAATGTAGGTGAAATTATTATTTTATTTGGCAGAAATTGAAGATAAAATAAAACAATTATAGTCATTTTTTAAATCAGTGAAAAATCAACTGATTGAATTAATTGTTTTTCATGACAGTACCCCAAATTGGACAAATAAAACCTGTTTTGAGATTTGATGCTAAGTGAAGGCTACATAGGTGCAACGTCAGCTGAAACATGACTCTAATAAAATGTTGCTAAATCATACACACTGTATCTTTAATATCTCCATCTAATAACGTCACTTTAACGTATGTGAAGGAGAAGATTCAAGATTGAATGTTGAGACGTGCTGATTCCACCGAGGCTCAGTTGGGATTAACGTTTTCAGGAGCGACGTTAAAACCCCTTCGATGGCTTCCTGGACCAGCCGATTGAGCTGGTGTTATGTTTTGGGCCGAGGTGGCTGAGCTGTGGGTCTAATGGGCTCCAGCTGGATCTGTGTGTGTCTGCATTAAGTCCTCAAGTGGAAAAGTGGCTGCAAAGTCAAACCACCTGGTAAGGCAGAGCCACCGGGGAGGTGTGAGCAAGCGGGGGACGACAACAAAGACAAAAAATAAAAAAACAAGAAACAATCATTATTATGCAGCTATTTTGGCCCAGACACTCAGAGAAGAGAACATATCAGCCAATTCACATGAGCAATTTGGGCTTACATGTGATTTTACAAGCTTAATCCACTCCATTGTCATTTGACCTTGCCCCATTTCAACACAAGTTTTTTTTTTTACAGCTGCAATGCCACAGCCTTGTCACAAGTGAATCTACAAGAAAGAGCGAGTAATTCTCTTACAAGCAGCATGACAAGAGAGATGGCAACTAACGTCAGGATTTCACCTCTGTCCGTGGACCCATCTTGGCAGCAAATACGCTTTGGCGCAAGCATGTAATGGTTGTCACGTCAACAATATTCCAGTTTTTTTTTTAAATTTAATGCCAGCGTGGAAAATTAAAAATCAACACTGCAACTTGTATGCCTTGCTAAAAGACATTTTTTTCCAGGGAGGGTCTACACATCAGTACCTCCACCCTGAACTCACCAAGCTCAGACTCAAACTGGCAACAATCCAGTCCTCTCACATCACTGCTGCCAAACAGTGATTTGAAAATTAGCATGTTTATCTACAAGCAGAGTTCACAGATTGTTTTTTAAAATTTATTCCAGATGATGTTATCACATGATTCTTAATCTGTTTATACAGAATCAGAGTCATTTTAATCGATTAGTGGCGTTCTTGCGCACACAGTCAAAATTGCACATTAGAGCTGAAGAAATAAACACTAACCTGCTTTAGTGAAAAAGGTTAGATAAGAAGATTGACACCTCTCTCCTGTGGGTACGAACTTAGCTTAGCAAGGACAGGAAATGAAGAAACAACTTGACTAGCACTAAAACATATCATTAAATTTAGGGTGTTACTCAATTTGTCATGAACCCTTATAGCTATAACAAGATTCTTTTCTTTGGCCTGGACTAGTACATAGCTTAGCATAAGGACAGGAAAATGCAGAAAGACCTAGACTAGCACATAAT
Organism: Brachirus orientalis; assembly: GCA_016785285.1. Taxonomy (NCBI): domain Eukaryota; kingdom Metazoa; phylum Chordata; class Actinopteri; order Pleuronectiformes; family Soleidae; genus Brachirus; species Brachirus orientalis. Next base: position 765,604 of record JAFBJR010000587.1, read on the forward strand.
TTGTAGCTGTTAAGCTAAGCCTCACATTTAAACATGAGAATTTCAATAATTTTCTCGTGCATTTTAATATGGAGAAAAATCTATATCTGCCTCTCTTAAAGCTAGTGCATAGCACACAGTTGCAACCCTTTATGCTAAGCAAACTTTTTTTGCCCAAACCTGGCTAAACCTTTTTTAATTTCCACATTTATGCTAATAGGAAGCTAAACCAAAAGCTTCCTCTCTTTTGGCTAGATAGCATAGCATAGCATAAAGACGGGATTATAGTGGAAATAATTAACATAAGTTTGTCTAAAAGATAAAAATAAACACAAACTAACCTAGGCTAATGGTCTCCTGGCCCTATAGCTTCACATTTAGTTTACAAGTGTGCTACTAAAATTACAAAAATGACAAACTGACAATTATTAGCCGACTTAGCTCTTAGCTAAGCATAAACGCATGATGTGAGCGGAAATAGCTAACTTAAATTAAAAGACTGTGAGTAAGAGGTACAAACAAACAACCAAACTGCGAGCTAGACTAGGCTTATCATCTTCTGGCCCTATAGATTCACATTTACTGATAATGACTCATTGCAAACAAATGTTAATTATAGAGTTCCACAGAGCTCAGTGCTTGGGCCTATACTTTTTACTTTATGCTTCCTTTAGGGAACATTATTAGAAAGCACAACATATACTTTCATTGTTATGAAGATGACACACAGCTTTATTTATCAATAAGGCTGGAAGAAATAAATCAGGTTGTTCAAATCTAGGAATGTCTCAAAGACATTAAGTTCTGGACGATCTGTAACATTCTACTTTCCCTAAACACCTTAAACTTTCTGACCTTATTGTCACTTTAGATGACATCACCATGGCGTCCAGTTCCACTGTAAGGAACCTTGATGTTATTTTTAACCAGGATATATCATTTGATTCACATATAAAATTCCAGAACAGCCTTCTTCCACTTGTGGAACATTATGGAAATTAGAAACATTTTGTCCTTAAAGGATGCTGAAAAACTAGTTCATGCTTTTGTTACATCAAGATTAGATTATTGTAACTCATTACCATCTAGATGTTCCAGTAGGTCACTACAGTTAATTCAAAATGCTGCAGCACAAGTTCTAACAGGAACTATTAAGAGAGACCACATCCCTCCAGTGTTAGCTTCTCTACATTGGCTCCCTGTACAGTTTAGAATTCAATTTAAAATCCTCTTCCTCACATACAAAGCACTTAATAATCAGGCGCATTATATAAAGACTTTTATATATTTCAGCTTATCATCCCAACAGATCACTCTCTGACACTAAGGGTATGAATATGACTTTATTACATGTCAATAATCTTGCTCTCTCTGTGTGTGTGTGTGTCTCATCTTGCAGGCTGCAGGATCCAGTTCCAGTTTCTAGACTATTATTATATATTATAAGTAGTACTGTTGTCATTATTACTATTATTATGCTATGATTAAAAGTTGATATCAGTATAATTTCTTATCAATAATCTCTGGTGCTGCTTGTATAAATGACATACATTGGTGTGAAAATGTATTTGTGGTGTGAAAAAAGGCAGTTCATGCTAATAAAAAAAACCCTCCTATGTGAATGATTTGAAACAATTCTGCATAGACAAATAGGCTAAAATTCCTCCACAGCGATGTAAAAGACTCAGTCAGTTATCGCAAATGCTTGATTGCAGTTGTCGCTGCTAAGGGTGGCACAACCAATTATTAGAATAATGGAGCAATTAATTTTTCACACAGGGCCATGTATGTTTGGGCAGTTTCTCTTTCTTAAAGGGGACATTCACTGGAAAATCAAATTTCTGATGTTTTTTGGTGTGTCCCCATGTCCCTCACGTATCTAAACATCACTAAAGTGTCACAATAAACACTTCAGCCACTTTTGAGAAAAAAGGGCTTCTCTGTTTATCTGTGCTCGAGCAAGCGGTTTTGAAAAGTTGAGTTTAGTTACGCAACTAGCACATTTGCTGTGCAAACCTTCCTCCAACAGCTACTCCCTGTCATGGGCGTGAACATTCAACCTGAAGAAGAAGAAGCTGAATCGCTTCCACCATTACAAATATTGTATCTGTTGAGAGCAACGTGTCTCAGAAAAAAAGTTCAGTTCATTGTTGCTCTGTTGCTGGTTGTCAAAAACAACACTAGAAGCTTCATAGACTCCCTTCTAATGAGGAAAAAAGAGCAGAGTGAATGTCTTTCATTTTTGATAGTAATATCCCTGCTAAGCTTCCTGAAATGCTGTTTGTTTGTAGCAGTCACTTTGAAGTGAATAGTTATACAAAGTTTGGGCAACACAATCAGCAGGAAGCAGCTCCAACTATCCGTAATGGATTTCCTGAAAGCAATGTAAGTATTTCCAAATGAAGTACTAATGTCTTTGTGAGCTTGACTGCTTCTTGTCTTGAATAGCAATAGCTAACAACGGCTAATTGCAGCCTCATTTGAAAGGCAGCGTGTGTGTTCACCTTTTCTGACTGTCTCAGTAGTGGTAGAAAATGAGTGAGTGAGAGTGAGTGTTTGTCTTAGCTCCATATGATGATTTAAAAGCAAAACACTGCACGACTTGTGTGAAAATGTGTGTATTTTTGTGTCGGCTTGTGAGTGTCTCGGGTTAGCACATACACTAACTACTGTGCAGCAGGCAGAGATTGTGTGTGATTTTTGTTTGTCTTGGCTCGCTGTTTTAAAAGCGAACCGCTGCATGAGCTGTGAGAAACGTGTGCATAGGGAACAACTGAAATTGTTAATTTTACATGTAAATTAAACCACGCAGGCACTCAAACTGATGCTCCTGTGGTTCGGGGGCGAAGCAGCAGTTAGTCCGCCCGTAGCTGGACAATCACAAGTGAGTGGGAATATGCTTGGTAGCTGGCCAATCGCAAGAGAGAAGAGTTCTGGGGGGCGGGCATTAGCTCAGAAACAGAGCGCCTGTTCAGATGTTGTCAGAGATGAGCAATAAAGTGGCTTAATCTGAAGAGACTATGAGGTTTTTGACCATAAATATTATTTATCTAAGTAGACATCAGTAATCTTGATTTTTGGTTCAAAAAGACCATTCTATGTCTCCTTTAATAAAAATAATAGTCATCTAAAAATGGTATTTTGTGTTTACTTTGGTTATCTAATATTTAAATTTGTTTGTTGATCTGAAATATTTAAATGTGAGAAAGCATGCAAAATGTCAGGCAAATACTTTTTCTCACCACTGTAACTGATTCAGAACTGTCCTGTCTAAACTTAATACTTCTGTCTCTTCTGTCTCCCCCCCCAGACTTTTTCCTTTCTCCCCACCTGGTTGAGGCAGATGAGCACACATCTTATCTGGTTCTGTCAGAGATTTCTTCCTGTTAAAGGTGTGGTGGGAGATTACTGGAGCATTTTTTACTGAATTGCTTAAAATCCTCTGCACACCCCTATCGTAACCAATTAACTAAGACACTGTCACAGAAATTAAAAAAATGTGTCACCTGTGGAGCGGACAGGACTGTAAAAACACCATCCAATCATAAAGGCCTGAACAAAATAATTGGATCGTGATGCACCAATCAAACTGCCATTTACTCCTGCCTCGCTCTATGTGCATCCCCCTCTTCGTGCACTAATCGCACATGCGCAGACATGGAAAAGACAACGTCAGAGCTCATGCTAGCTTGTAGACTTAAGAATCTCTGCCCGAGCCCAAACCAAAACCAGACAGATTTACTGCCACCTTCCTCGGGCCCTAACGGGCCGGGCTCGTGATCACGTTTTTCAAAAAGAATTTGCGTGCGTGCTGAACATCTGGACTGACAGTCCTGAAAAGTCACCGCTGTGTTGTCACTTGCTCTCGTCTTTTCTCTCAGCATTTCGCACACGTATACACTTGTCCTGTCTCTAATATTAGTAGGAACACTTTGGCTTCCTCCATATACATCCATACGTAAACCTACGCCCTGGTTATAAGAGCCTACTTCATGTTTTTGAGAAAAACTACTGCCAAGAAAAAGGCTGATACTGAGCGATCCAAGACCAGAGTGAATATCGGTGCTGCGTTTGAACGGTGGCAACAAGTAAAAGTCCAGAAAGGGCTGCAAAGCGATGCCATAGTGTCCCTGTTTCTACTGGACAGTTGGGGTAACTTTATTTGTGATTTGGCGCTCGACAAATAAATTGAATTGAGCACTAAAATTTACTTCTTAGTTTAACTATTCCCTTATAACAGCAATGATCGGGTGTTTTTTATCATAATAATGTAACAGTGTAAACAACTGAGAATTATTAGCTGTTAGATTTTAGTTTAGCATAAAGACTTTGACAATAAGGCAAAAACAAACAATCTGTGAGCTAAGCTAGGTTAATCATCTCCTGACTCTATACCTTCACCTTTAGCATACCAGTGAACAACTAAAACTTACTTATTACATCAAATATTACCCTCTTTTATCATAACAATGTACAATGTGACAAACACAAAGAATTGCTGGCCAAATTAGCTCTTATCTTAGCATCTAATGTGACTAAAAGGTAAAGTTGCAAATGAAGTTATTGCATTACCTTGAGACGAATGATGAACATTTCTATAACAATGATAAACACACTGAATTATCATTTAAATAATTTATTTTGTTTTTACAGCTTTAAAATTTAACAACCATTTAGGGCAGTTTATTGTGAAAACACCAGACATCAGTTGGATAACAAAGTTAGGATCCAGCAGGTGAGGCTAGTGGAGCAGCTAATAAACTAATAAGATATTCGAAGACAAGCACTGAAATGACATTCTTGAATATGCTAACAAATTAGCTGTAAACTTGCTCTCTCTCTCACACACACACACACACACACACACACACACACACACTGGTTTTCATGACTTCAGAGGACATTGCTTGTCTTATATTAATTTCTTAGAGACTTATTCTAACCTTCCCCATAATTACTAGTGCCATAACCCTCACCCTCACCCTGACCTTAACCTAACCCTAAGCTCAGCCTAACTTTAAAACATGTCTTCACCTTAAAATGTAGTAATTTACATTATGGGGACTTGATCTTTGTCCCCATAAGGAAGACAAGTCCCCATAATGTGACTGTGTAAACAGATTTAGGTCCCCACAACATAAGGAATACCAGGTACACACACACACAATCACTCTGTGGCGTTATCAGTGCTACGCTCACACTGCATCCATCACTGCTCTGCTCAGACTCTGGCCTGGAGAATGGTGTGTGGAGCAGCTGATGAGCTGGTGAGAGATATTTATGAGGATCCTCGTAAGAAGCAGCCGAACAGATCACAGGCACATGACTTTTCCACGATCGCACCCAACATGTTACGTCCAGCTGTCATTGTCAGACTAGCGTGTGTGTGAGTGAAGCAGCTCATCCTCAATGTCACACTAACTATCACGCTCACACCAGCTTGTATTTCTTTGACAGGAAGTGATCCCTCCATGGCTGATGACAATGCCTGGCACCCATTGACTTTAATGGACTTGCTCTAAAGTGGCTGCTGAGGCCGGTAGTGTAACATGTTACAGTATATTTGAGTAGGAAAATATAAAACAAACAAGTACCTGACCAAAATAACTGAATAATTGCAAGTATCATGAAAATATGCTTTAATATAGTTGTTTTATTTTTTTAACATACTTAAAATCAATTTTTATCTATATTTTTGTCAGAAAGAAAATCTAGACAAATATACTTATTCTGTCTAAAAGCTTACTAATAAAAATAAGAAAACAAAGTAACTAATGTAACTAATGTTTAAGTAACATTAAAGTTACCAAAAATGTTGCAATGTTGTAATAAGAAAAAATCCTCACAAAATGTGATAAAATCATGTTATAACTGGATGTGTTGTTTCAATAACATGTCACTATTGTTGCAAAAAAACTTAAATTACAAAAACTTCGAACAAAAAACAAGTTACAAAAGTTGTAATTTGCCTAAAAAAGGTTACAAAAATGACTAATCTTACAAAAAAGTTACAATATATATACATTTTACAAAAAAAAATTACATAATTTTGTTATAAACCATTAGGTCCTGGAATGACTGGAAAGATGCAGCCCCCCCCCCCTTGTGGCAATTCAGAATAAATAACTAGGAGTGTATGTTAGTGAGTTAGACCAGATTTTTTTCTCCAACTACGATTATCCTAATGGAAATTCACCACTAAGAACTCAAGGCGAATATTTTCATCTTAATTATATTGTTAACATTATCGTAAAAGTCTCAGACATTATTCTCACTTTGCTAACATGAAATCAAACATAGATTTAAAAAAAAGCATTAAATACTGGTTCCTATTTTTCATGAACTGAACAAAAAGGAAAAAAGACGTGACAGGAATTGATCATATTTTTTTTTTCTTTTTTTTTTTTTGGGGGGGGGTCATTTTGTCACTGTTTCCCGGCAGCTGCTTGAGCAAGTCACCATGTGAGAGAGGAAATCAGTTCAACGAGCTCAAGAAGATGAAGAAGGAAAAAACAGAAGACATGTCAGACTAAGTTACTGCAAGGAAAGAAAAGAGTGACAGTGAGAAAGAGCCAATGTGATTTGGTCTCCTGTCATCTGCCTCCTGGATCCCTGTACGCAAAACATGTTGCCATTAAAAGCAACGCAGAGAGAGAGAGAGAGAGAGAGAGAGGAGCGATTCAGAGAGAATCTCTCTCATCCATCTGGTTTCCTTATGCTGCTGTTAGGCCCAGTGGTGACTTCAGAGATAGAAGATGAGCATGAAAGGGAATTACAGCAAAAGCCCTTTCGCTGATTCCAAAAAATCTGCTCCAAATTACTCTGAGACCAAATATCAGCTTAAACAGGCTACCCCTCTCTCTCTCTCTCCTCCTCCCCACTCACCCCGAGTTCACGACGTCCTCCACAAACAAGGCCAACGTTGGGACGGGACCAGATCTGAGTCCCGCGCTGATGGATCGAACATGGCACTTATGCTAATTTGCCTGTTTTTTTGGCCAGCGCCACGCGCTTTCTTACCCAGCCGAGACTTGGAATGTGCACTTGTGGCAGTGAAGTCTGTGACGTTTGAGGCCCTAAAAAGATGTCGTGGATGACAAACAGACTCTGGCTAGAGAGCAGCACATGTCAGTACTTTCATTGTGTGAGAAGAAACCGTCAATAAAAACACTAAAAACAACATTTTTATGATGGGATTAACAATAAAACAAAAAATAACATGTGACATGTTTAAACACAGACCACCACTGCCTCTCAGCTGCTCTTTCTCACATGTGTTTGGCTGAAGTTGGGCTCTAGTTTGTCCCATCCGTCACCTCTGCTGATTACTGCTGACCAGCGCACCACATGGTCCTGATCACAAATCAGTGCACTGACTGTGATGTGATGAAGACGTGAAAACAAAAGTGTGGAGCTGCAGAGACGTGAGGAGACGCCAGGCCGGGGGGACTGACGGCGGGGTGAGGTCGTCCCGCGGGTTTGGCTCGGTTCTGTCCAGGATTATGATCAAAGAGAGTAAAAGGAGACATCGCTCAGCTCTGCATTACACAACTTGATAAGAAGTCACACAGACAGAGAGGAAGGAGGTGTCTGACGAAACAGAGCTGATGAGGAGAACTGGTTACTGACTGTAGATGCGAACTTTGACCTCAGTCTGGTGACCTACATTACCGTGATCAGACTCTGGTATAAACTTTAGATGGTAAGAAACTTTCATGTCACTGTTATTGTATACTGTAAAAAACATGTACTTTACAAAACATGTTGGGAACATTCCTAAAAATTTTGGACTGCCAAAAAAAAGTCACAAAATGTTCCAAACACATGATCAAAATTACAATGATTACCCAGGTTAAGAAAAAAATGCAAGATCTAGTGTTTTTAAAACATGTTACTGACAGAAGTCAAGCTCTTTTGCACTTTCAAAGACATTACTGGGAAAAAAATTGTAATGATGAAATGATGAATGAAATGTTAAAAAAATTACACAAGTACCAAGTCACCAAACATTTTTATATAATGATATCACATCAAAAAACCCATTTCCAAACATTTTATGAAATGTAACGTTTCCAAAAATGTTACTAAAGTTAACAGTAAAAAAGCTAAAAGCCGTAGTCACACAAAAAGATTATTTATGATACTAAAAAGTGTTAGCATGACTGCTAATGTTACTGTTAGTACTTAATTATTATGAAAGTCCTAAGTGTGTTTTAGGTAAATTAATCTAAAACACAGTGGGATTATATTCCTGAGATTATTGCTCACATGGAGAGACGATGATGTGTTAATTACAAAAACATTGATTGCAGCAGACAATGCTGGTGAAGCAGGTGTGCTCTCTCATCATCTACAAACACATCTGCTCTGATTGATGTGCTTGGATTTCCGTTTATTTGTTCAGCTTTAATTGTTGAAGCTGCTGTCGGCGCCGACCGTGAGCTCAGCTGCACAGAGGTGACACGTTGGCACCAGACCAGGATTGTTCGACGCAGAGCGTGAAACCACATTGAGAAAAATTCCTGTGCTGCGATAAATGCTCATTTACACCTTTACACCATTACAGCTATTTAAGTGTAATGTATATTCTGAACGAGTAGAGTGTTGTCAGCATGGACGTGAAGCTGCAACACAGTCCCTTTCTGGGCGGCTCATACACACACACACGCAATGGTTTCCACGACTTCAGACGACATTGCATTGACTTACAATCGTTTCCTATAGACTTACGCTAACCTTAACCATAATTACAAGTGCCCTAATCTTCACCCTTACCCTAACCTTAAACTTTAATACATGTCTTCACCTTAAAATGTTGTAAGTTACATGATGGGGATTTTGTCCCCATAAGGAAGACAAGTCCCCATAATGTAAACAGATTTAGGTCCCCACAATGTAAGTAATACCACGTACACACACACACATATCCACATGTCTTACATTCAGGCCCAGATTGACAGACACAATTGCCTGCACATGCAAACGTGTTCCTTCAGCTTAATTTCCAGGCACTGGAGGGTCAAGGATTTCTTTCAGTCAAAAACCCAGAGTTCTGACAAGGAGAACGTCTTTATCCTTCATCATGAAAACAATCTGCAAATTCTGCCAGAGGAGGAACTGCAGGAGAAACATCTGGAGAAGACCGACTTCTTCTTTAGGATGAGAAAATTTGTGTCAGAGACTAAGAAAAATAAATGGTTATGTTTCGCTGTAGTTTTGACGTATCCATTTTAAATACGACAATATACGATTTATAGCGCACACACGTTGATTTTGGTGAATTTACACTCTTGCAATCATTGTGAATAGAGGAAAACCTGTCATGTTTCATGTTAGTGACTTGAAAATGCTGTCTAACTCACCAACATACAGTCCTGGTGAGTTATTCTGAAGTACCGCAAGGGGGCACTGCTTTTTCCAGTTATTCCAGGACCACATAATTTAAAACAATGTTATTTAAGATTCTTCTTTTTCACTTTAAAAGGTTCACTAAAATATATGTCTAAATGTTTTTGCAACATTTGAACAAGTAATTTTCTTTTTACATTACCAATATTTATTGTTACGTAAGTAATGGTTTTCTGACGTTATATTTGTGTATGATTTTATGACTACTAATCTTTCTTATATTTTGTTAACAAGTTTTGTAATGCACGTAATGTTTTGTTCCATTTATAGCACAGTTTTGTAATATTACATAATTTTGCAAAATTTTCTAATAACATTAGAGATGTGCAAGATGTTAATACAAGGTTTTTGGAACACTACATTTCTTTGTAAGATTTAACATGATTTTCAAAAGGTTTGAAACATTTGGTATTTCTAAAATGTTAGGGATAAAACAGAGGGTAGAGAATGGCTCTGTTACATGTACATGTATAATTATTGCAATAAAAAAGTGAATTTGGTCAAGAAAAATTAATTGCTAATTATTTTGAGATTTGTTTAATCAATTTGAGCATTTCTGGGGTCTGATTTTAGCCTATTTTGTGTGAATTTCTTCTGCTTTTTTTGTTTCCTAAACAGAATATCTGGATCATTTGACAACATCATCTCTGAGCTCTGAGGAAAAACAGTCACTGTTTTCTGACATTTTATGAGCCGAAACAACTAACTGATGAATCCAAAATAACTACTGATGAATCCAAAATAACTATTCAGTGATGAATATAATCATTAATTGCAGCTTTAATCCACTCAGAAAGCCAGAACATCTAGATCATCACACGTTTCTTCATGGCAGCCATTTTGTGGTGACCCAACTTGAGTCGCACCCTGATTTCTTCATCTACTTAAACCAACTAATGTGTGAACTCTCTGAAATTAACGTGAACTTTTAACCTCACAGATGTTCACATAAATGAACAGCACATTTATTTTATAAAGACACATAAACAAAGGGCCACATACAGTGTGAGTATGACGACCTGACGCTGACCTCTCCTTCTAGGTCTCTAACTCCGCCTTGAAAACCACTCACATTTTTCATCTGGGGAAATCAAAACCACGCTGCTCTTCCACAAACAACAGACATGCATTGCTACACAAACCATGACTGTGAAAGACCAAGAGAAGAAGAAGAAAGTAAAGTCATTTTCATTTCCTGTCTGGTGCCATGCTCTGCTCAGATGGATCTGCCATGTTAGGTGTCAGATCGGATCAACACAAAGCCTGCGCTGACATCTGCATTTAGAATAAGTCGCATTTGCAGCCGCAGCACTGCCTCTTTCTGTGTGTCTGTCTGTCTCTCTCTCTCTGTCTGTCTGTCTGTCTCTCTCTCTCAAAGTCTGTGTTGTGGTTTTAGCTCAGGATGCACTATTTATTGTGCTCAGATGCAGGCGTTCATAAAACGCCACAGAGGAATGTGGTGCCTCACATGCAGGAATAGGGGAATATTTAATGTTGGTGGATACTTCAGGTTTTTTGAAGTTCAAATGTGTCGCCCTCGGTGATAACACATCAGCCAACAGTAACAGAAAGTAAAAAGTGATTTTAGCCTCTAAACAAAAGAATCACCTGATATAATCTACGTCAGTAAAGGTCTACGATATCTTGGAATATGTTCACAATTTTATCTCACTGTCATACAGGAGACTCAACAAAAGACTCATCTCATAAAATCTATATCATCTTAAGAGTATGTTCACGTCTTTATCTCACTGTTAACAGGGAACTGAAGTTTGTAAATCACTCACTCTCTCACACCAAAGTCCACAGAAAAATCAGTGATTTTAACTTGTGGGGTCACGGGAGCTACTGGTCTACTGCTGCCTCATGTGCCCCACTTTTGTCACTGACGTATATCTGAACAAAGAATTTCAAACACTAATTCATAGAAATAACACATTTGAAATTATTGTTGGAGGCAGCAGTGTATCAACAACTGCTGTGTGCTGTGATGTGAAATCTCTAAAATCACTGATTACAACAAATACAATAATGTTACCAGTGTAACAAAAAAATATACTCATATTATATACTCATAAAATGTGCTTCAGATTTATGTAATGTTTCAGTTCGAACTGAAGAAGCCTCTTGGATGAGAGGAATTTCTTCAATTCAACTAAGTCCAGTTGCCTTTGTTTACTACACTTTTGGATACCATGACCTGGATGACTGAGAATCTTCACAGGCACGTTTCAAAACAACGTTTCATGTTGCCATATAACTAAGGATGTGTGTGTTTTTCATGAAAATTTCAAGTGTAAAAACAAAGAATCTTAAATATAAAGATCATAAACCATGAGGTACTGCAATGATTGGATACACTTTAAAATGAATTTAAAAAACACTTTGATTTTTGATTATCAAAAATAGTTTATGATTAATTTAGTAATAAATTCATAATTTCAGCTCTACATATGATTATTTGGTAGGACATCTCTTACAACGCTATGTCTCATACCTTTAAAAAAAAACAAACAGAACTTTCCTTTAAAGGTCATTTTCTCATTGAGATAAAGAGACAAAACACCAGACATGATTTTAATAAATTATCTTGACACAGTGTAGACACATAAAAGTTCATAAAGAGCCACTCGTCTGAAGAGACTAGCACATTTCAATCCAGGTTTCCTTAATTGAAACTCTCTCCCTGGGCTCCCTGATTAATTTCTACTCTGATCTAAATTGACCCATCCAGCCTGAAGGTATACAAGTAGCCTTCAACCAGCCACTCGCTGATATGTCATTACAGCCCCGCTGTGGCTGTGGCCCCAATATCTCACACGCTGGTGCGAGCCACATGGATGCAACAAAAGAATTCTGCTGCTTAACATGATCTGACACTGACAGTGACTCTCCTGACCACCACTCTGTCAACATCAACTGACAATACCAAAGTACTGTTTTGATGATATGTCGTTGTCCTTCCTCGTGCAATACGATAATCAACACCAGGGCAAATATCAATATTTTAGTGAACAAATTAAGGAGCTCTAAAGTAACCAGTCCCTGTCAACTTCACTCGCAGGGCGTTGCTACTTCTCGCCACTCAAATGAATGAGGGAAACTTAGACGAAAGTTACCTGGTCAAAGAAGAGGGAGTTTACAGTAGGATAATGGTGGAAAAACCTACATTAAGAGATGCCCCATGCACGTTCAACACATAGACTTTATGCACTTTGTTCTCTATGTTGTGAATAAATACACAAATCCTGCACTTTTAACTTTTCACGGACATTTATTTTCTTCAGTTAAATATGGTGATATATCACTATAGATTGTTTTGCAATATACTGATTATCACAGAATCGTTGTATTGTGATATTATTGGTATCATGGGCCATGCATCGCGTCTCATATCATATTGTGAGGTGCCCTGTGATTCCCATTCCCCAATATCCCATTCCCCAATAATATATATATATATGTATATATATTCCTAAATATTCCTAAATATTCCTAAAAACCTGGAAATGATGATGTTCTCAAATGTCTTCTTTGGCCACAAACTAAAATGATTCAGTTTTAATGATTTCTTTGTTATATGAACCAAAAAAAACCAAAAAACTGAAAAATACTAAACATTTTTCACACAAGCTGAAAAATCTGAGAAACTGGTTTTAATTTTTTAAAAAACATGAAATAGTTGATGATTCTTTAAGTAATCGATTAATAATACCAAATACATTTTAGATTGGCCTTCAATGCAACTCTTTCAATAGTACAAATCCTACTTTTTGTTACTTTAAAAGCAACCAAAGAGCCATGTCAAGAGTCTTGGGGTTCTACATCTGCTGCCACTAGTGTGTTTTGGTGAAAAGAAATAGTTTACTGCTGCTTCAGTTTCTCCTCTGTAATAATTTCCCCAGCAGCGCCTCCAAGAAGAAGGTGGACATCAATAATATTAAAGCAAATGTAAATCAATCCTTATCGCTTTTTTATCAGAGAAGCTTCCCTGTTATAGTTTGGACTCACCTCTTCAGAATCATTTGTGTCGCACTCATGAAACCGAGGAGGTGACGTCCCCCCTGTTGTCGTCACCACAGCTCATTCTTCTTCTTTTTTCCATCTCTGAGTCTGATTTTGCAGCTCCATACATCAGATCTGGCTCCTATAAAGACATGGGATTAGATTACAGCTAAATCAGTCTTGTGGCTTTTTCTTTGGGAAAATGTATGAAGTCCTAAAAAGAAAAAACAAAGCTCAGATATGAGTGGGCCCAGCAGGGGCTGCACTGAGTGAAACATAATACAAGCGTCAGAGATCCTCCAAATAATAAGGCTCTGACAGCGTGGAATGATGGCATGATAAGTCAGAGAGGAGCTTAGATCCCTCACAGGTACAAGAGCCTTGCTTTGTAAAGAAGTCACTCTCCAGGATGTGGACTTTACTAATTCATTCAGCACTTTCTTTGTTTTCTTGAGTTGTGGATCTTTAGATATTAACATCTGGCTATCGTTCAGTCAATAAAAAGTCCACAGACGACCGGGACAGGAGGCCGAAGGTGACGTTTTAATGAAGCTAAGAAGCAGCAGTGCCACTCTTGCTTTACATGAAACAATATCTTCAGATAGCTGGGTTCCAATTGGTTGTTCACGCACTCAAAGAAACAGACGATTTTCATTAGACTACCGCAACCGTCTCTCCTCAGTTGCCAGGTTAAAATAGAAAGAAATAACATGTTTGCAAAAAACATAAAACAGGGATAAAGTGAGTAGCAGATGTGTCTATATATATATATATATATAAAAGGTTCAGCTAATCACATCAAAGGCAAAGACAAGGAGCCAAAAGTAACAGTTTCGCTTCGCCTTCATCAGCATGTGTTCGCTGTTTATTGGCTTTGGAAGTCAAGCAAGGGTCAGGATCAATCCAGCATCGTGGATTGGGAGTCGAGGTGGGGTGGGGGAGAGATGAAGTGTGATTTTATTAAATCAACATGGAAGCAAGTTCAGTGACGGGACCAGTCAACACCTATCAGCTCGTCCACTCGTGTCCCTGTGGAAGAGTTTAACACGACGGTTTTGTGAAGTTTTGGATGGTTGTGTTTGAAAACAGCTGACCGCAATGTTATGGGTAACAGGCTGTGTTACAGCCATGAGTAATTTAATCACATATTTTCTTTTTCAATATAGGGAGCCACTGTATTATGGGTGATTGTTGGCGTGACAGTGCTAAGCTAGCAAGTTTCTACAACACCAACTATCATGTTTCTGTGAGACCCCAGAATACTAAATTATTGTGAAGTCTGGTGTACAGACAGAAAATAAACTCATGTCAAAGTAAAAGACTTGTTTTTTTTATAATCAGACCAACATTGTATATTGAGCCAAAGATGCTATGTTTCTATCTGTAACAATGTTTAACCTTGCTTGTTAGTTTAGGAATTCCCCAGGGATCCATTCCTGGCCCAGTAATATTTACATTAGGGCTGCAACTAACCATTATTATTATTATCATTATTATTATTTATTATCTATTGATATGCTAATTACTTTGAATCCAATGCTTGTTTGGTCTAAAAATGCTGATCACTGTTTCTCAAACCTAGAAATGATGAGTCATTTTGTTTTCAAAGTGATTTGTTTTAATTATTTATTTGTCAATGGAGCAAAGAAACCAGAAAATATTCACATTTAAGAAGCTGAAAATTCTGAAATCTTGTTTTAAAAAAAACACTCTGACATTTAATTTAGAAATCAGTTAATATTTGAACAACTGATTGATTGCTGCAGCCCTACTTTACATTTTGGTATGAAAATGCATGTCACTACAATTAAGCATACAATATACTTAATATAATTAACTATAAAGTAATTATACATAATAAATTATAAATTACTGAATTAATTGTCAACTATTTTAATAATTGATTAGTCAGTTTGAGTGTTTTTCTTAATAAACTATTTTTCAGATTTTTTAGCTTCTTAAATTTTCTGGTTTCTTTGCTCCATATAAGAAAGAAATCATTAAAACTGAACAATTTTGGTTTGTGGACAAATCATCATGTTCAGGTTTTGGGAAAAATTATCAACTTTTTCATCATTTTATGAACCAAACAAGCATTGGATTAATCAATATATTAATACATTATCAAAATCATTATTTATTTTCAGCCTGAATGTAAATGTTACTGGGCCAAGAATGGATCCCTGGGGAACTCCTAAAGTAACGAGCAAGGTAAAACACAGATACAATGTATCTGTATGTTTCTATCTGTATGTTTCTACAGATAGAAACATAGCATCTTTGGCTCAATATGATGATGGTCTGATTATAAAATAACATATCTTTTACTTTGACATGCATTTATTTTCTCTCTTTACAGCAGCCTTCACAATAATTTAGTCTTCTGGGGTCTAACAGAAACATTATAGTAGGTGTAGCTATTTGCCAGCATAGCACTGTCACACCAACAATAACCCATAATGCAGTGGTTCCCTGCATTGAAAAAGAAAGTATGTAATGTTTGGAGCTCAAGTGTAAGTATTATATATTTTCTTTATTATTTGAAAAATGTAATATTTTTTAAAAAAGTTATGTCCTACATGAAGATAATACAATAACAGAGCTATTGTTTTGCTACCTGTGGTTATGACTCCCTTCCCGAGATTTCTCCCCAGCAATATATCACTTGCCACTTTGTGGCTAAGAAATAAACGTCATGGATACTTTATGGCTCTGTATTTCCAGCACAAATCTCCAAGTATCTGCTCTTCCCTGTCCTCAGCACCATCATTAGAACCCTGCAGGATATAATTCACACACTCGTATGTTGGAGCACAGCTGGTAACAATCAGTCTGGACTTAATGAAGCTTTGACATCAGCGCAGACCAACACACCTACCGTATTCTGACACTGAGGCAACATTATCTTTTCTGTTTCTACGTTAAACAAGACATCGTTAACCAATGTTTTCACCAAAAACAACATGTAAAAGAGCGGTTAGATGCTAAAAATCCATACATCTTTGGGTATTTGCCCATAACATCTAAAAATGATGATATTTCTTAAACAAAATATGAGTGTGTTTTAGTTGTTTCCCATGGGAGCAGGAAAAACATTTTTTGGTCTATCTTTTAAGCAGTGCTTCTCAAAGTTTAGGTTGAGGTCCACAGATGTGTCACGGGAGATATTTATTGGGTTCCCAAACAAATGTGCTGAATTTTCCCAATCTTTTAGTTAAAATGTATGTGTATACTGTATGTTTTAAATAACATGAATAGAACAAAGTTTAAAATAATTTACCAAACATTTCTGGAAATTTGAGTCACAATACTTAGCATCTTCTGAAAAGTGGGTCCCCCTCTAATTTGGTAAAGTTTGGTAAACACTGAACTAAAGAACATATTTTGAACCCTAAAACCAGCATGTGTAACTGTGTTGATTAATTTGTAGTTTTAGTGATGTCTAAAAATGACTGTGAATGCAATTTTAAAAGTCCTAAAAAAATGTTGTAAACATGTTCATTTAATTGTTTATGCAGTATAGCCAGCAGAAGGATGCTAGTGTTTGGATAAGTAGCAACAGAACATAAAAGAGAAGAAAGACCTAAGGTTTCCATCTCAGTCCTCATTGCAGATCATACAAAATATCCAACACTAAGTGCTGAAATCAAAGTCTGCATTACACAAATTTCTATATCTATACTATCAATACATTTCACAATGATATAAAAAACTAGAAGGATTAGAAGGTAAAGATTTGATTACACTCATAAAATGTAATCAGATATATTTACTTATAAGTGAGCCTCTAACTGCAACAATTATACAAATAATTTACTCCATTTACACCTGCTCTACAGTGGTAGAGCAGGTGTAAATGGATGTATTTGTTTATGAAGTCTATGAAGAATTATGAAAATATATAATATAAATAATTGGTCCTGCAGCTAATTTTAACAGAGAATTTATATGATATTTAATAAGTGTGACACTATTTACACACTCTGTTTTCAATTGTTAGAAATAGAAATAAACTGTTTGATAAATTGTAGGATTTCCCCAATGATCCATCTTTGGCCAATTAAAGTTTTCATTTTGGCCAAAGTTTGAAAAAAGGCATGTTACTTAAATATTATTTTTTCTATAAATAGATTTTTATGGAGACAATACTTAATACAGACTTGTTCTAACGTTTTACTTTGTACTTTGTTTATGATACTTTATGAAAAATCCATTTTCAAATGCAAATTATACACATCTAAATATATATTTTACTGTTTTGTGGTGATATATCTGTCAAAATAAAATCCAGTGTGTTTAGTCAGCGGCCTGACGAGAAAAGCTCTCGAGTTGAAAAAGATTAATTAGTTAAACTGGGGCAGACATCAGTCTGGAGGGAGGAGGACGAGAATGACGAGGAGAAGGAGGAGGAGGAAGATGAAGAAGTGTTGCTGAGGCTGCTGGATAATGTTTAATTCGTCTTTTCTTTTGTCGTTTCTCTTTCCCTGTACCTGGAGGAAGAAAATGGGATTTGTCTGATGAACGAGGAAAGGAAGGAGGACACAAGGGAAGGAAGTGAGGCCCATTTGTCAGTCTTATCTGGACACTGAGGGCTGTCAGATCAAGAGAACAACCGGCCTGGTGCCACACTAATGATGGTCCCCTCTTTCATTTGAGCCACAAGGTCAAGACCCACCATGTTTTATCATCGCACTACAGCAACAACAGCAACAACAGCAAAAAGTGAAACAGCAGCAGCTCTGATAGTCTCCACTGCAGGTTTTAAAAAGGATTTCACTGCTCTAACAGTCCAATCCAGTATTTAAATACCCAAAATCAAACACAGTCAAATATTATCAGCTCAGGTCGGAAAATTTTGCCGAATCGTGTGTTTTTCTTGTGTTTTAGGAGCTGACTAAAAACCTAAAAAACCTTCTCACTGCTGGTCACACAAACACAGTAATGTTACTTCTCCAGTTTGGAAGATAGGTAATTTAAATCACTGGTTATTGTCTATACAGATCCAGTTTAAAAATCCAGTTGTTACAAGTTGACACTGACATCTGCTCCGCTTTAAACCTGCTCCACTGCATTTACACAAATCAGCTGGAGGACAAAATGCTACAAAAACACCAAACACACACACACACACACACACACACACCTCTGCTGGAGGCAGAAAGCCTCATTACATGGTTGGATTAAATAAATGTTTTTCTGGAAAAAAAACATTGAGCACTGATGTTAATCTCTTGTAAGCAAAGAGCAGACAAAAGCTCAAAAAAGGAAAAATAAACTCAATCCTCAATCAGCTTTTACATCTGAACCTCTCAACCCATTGAATATTTGATGGAAAACTTGTCTTAAGCCGTGGGTGACATTGTTTCAGTCACTCCACTTTTCCCTCAGACTAACAGTGTCAGCGAGGGAATCACTAACATATTTCTGCTCTGACAAAGACATTTTTGCCGCGTCATACAGCGACACAAAGCCACCGAGTCATGACTATAATGGCGACTTCATTGTCTGAACTTTAGTGACATGTGATGAACTTCCTGCTCAGGAATTACCAAAACAAAAAAAACATCATGAATCATCTTTGTTTGCATCAGCTAAATGCACTGAAAAAAAAAAAAAAAACTCCAGTCAGAAGAAAAACAAAAAACTGACTGTGACACAGACGATGAGTCAAAGTCTGACTTTAATTTACAAATATACAGTTCAGCTGTTCAGGTCCACTAACATGTCAAGTTATCACACTCAAATCTGAGCAGGAATGAAAAGCTCTGGCTTTTAGAGAACAAAGGCACGCTAACAGCTAACAGCGAAGAAGATTCCTTCAATTTCAAACTAGATGTTTCTTTATGTTAAAGGGTCAAGTCAGGTTTTTGAAAGCCTGAGAGACAAGCCAGCAGGAAAACAAAGAAACTCACTGAATAAAATCTATGTCAGCTTAAGTCTAGGATATCTTAAGAATATGTTCACATCTTTATCTCACTGTTAGACGGACGTTTCCAACAGAAAACTCAAGTTTGTAAACCACTCACTCTCCCACACCAAAGTCCATCGAGAAAATCAGTGATTTTAGCTCGCGGGGACGCAGGAGCTGCTGGCCTACTGCTGCCTCCTGTGGTCACTTTGTGTCACTGAGGTAAATGAATCGAGAAAATAATGGACAATTTAATCGACTACAAAATAATTGTTATTTGCAACCCTAAATTTCACCAGTATAGTCTTTATTTCAAATATTCATCCTTCCTGTGAAGGTGTGATGTTCGTACACGTCCTCACATCGCAGAGAAAAATCCCTCTGTAGTCCTACATTAGCTTGACTTGCCACGTTTGCAAAAATGAAAATCTGAATTATAAATAAAAGGTACTGATGCTATTATCATGCTCTCTTACGATCCTGAGTGCCGCACCACCGCTGCTGCGGCTGTGCCTCACCTTTCTATTTGAATAATGATTTATAATCATATTAGTTCTCTCCGGAGCCCTGCTCTGGAAAAGTAAAAAGCTATTATCCAGTTGTCAGCTTCCCAGAGACGCCCCGGGAGATGGAGCGGCCATGCTGACATGCTGTAGCTGCACACACACACACACACACACACACGCACACACACACACACAGGAAGCATGTGTATATGCACATCATGCAGAGATTCAGCAGCAAAAGTAGTCACTGGTGCAAATCCTTATTAGCCTGCACACGTATGAGCAAATTGTTGTTTGTTTAACCTTGCTAGTGTGTGCCAGGCAGATGGAGTTAAGTCCTGTATCTGAGCTCAAATTTATATAGAGACAGTTCAGGTTTTTTGAATATTTTGTATTTTATATTTTGTAAGAGCCAGCCAGAGACATTGAGGGTTTAACCACTTAACAAAAGGCTCATCTGTTAAAATCTACAACATCTTAGGAAAATCTAAGACAGACTTTTCCAACAGGAAAGTGTGGTTTCACTGTCCCACACCAAAGTCCTCGGGAAACAAACTTCAGTTTTACACAAGGAAAAAATGATTTTAGCCACCTAACAAAACCAACATCAGCTTGAGTCTACAATATGTTCATGTCTTTATCTCACTCTCCCACACCAAAGTCCACAGAGAAAATCAGTAATTTTAGCTAACAAGGACACAGGAGTTGTTGATCTACTGCTGCCTCATGTGGTCAGATTGTGTCACTAAAGGAAAATCCGAACCAAGGATTTCGAACGCAGAACTTTACAAAACAACACATTTGAACTTACTGATGGAGGCGGCAGTGGAACAACAATTCTGTGTGCAGTGATGTAAAATCACTGATTTTCTCAATGAAGTTCCGTGCTGGAGAATCACCAGAAACAGTGTAAAAACTTCAGCTTCCAGTCAGAAAAGGTTGTCTGACAGCAAGATAACGCAATTATCCCATTCTTAAGATATTGTAGATTTTATCGTAATTTTATTTGGTGGATGAAAAAAACAACAACAACGTCTTCAATGAGAGGTCATACACAGGCAAAGACAGGAACAGAGTTAGAAAAAATTATAGAGAGGAGACAGACGTGTGCGGGCAGGAAATAAGATACGATGCATGAGTGATCAATGCTGTCACCTGCTCACTCTAATCCTCCATGACGACCGTGTTCTCTATCAGCTGTGACGTCTGTTTGCATCCAGTTTTAAAATCTCATTTAGTTGTTTTTTTTTTCATTGAGCCATTTCAACATTGATAGAAAAAACCTTAGGTTGAGTATAAGTTAAATGGTTGGACTGTACTTAAAAGTAATGTGGTATAATATATATTCACATTTTAAACCCTTCACATACATATGTCTTTCCAAGGAAAAGCAACGTGGACCTTTAAGGTTTTTATTTACACGACTGACTCTTTCGTCTTAAATCATATCTAAAGAAGGATCCAGATGTTTACAGTCATTGTGTTTCTGGATCTGTTTCATCCCAAAAGTTACAAAGAAATGCAGTCTACGACTGGACAAGGTTGCTAAATAGGTAACATCCATAAAAACGTCAGACTGAGGGCTTCTGGTTCCTGTAAGGAGCTTTAGAACGAGACACAGCGAGTCTATTTGTGTGGACGAAAGCTAAGAGGGAGACACGTAGAAATATAATGTGTCTCCATTCATTTCACATCCAGACACGAGATGCCAACACACGTCTAATATGTGGAGATTTACATCCACAGGCCGCAGTGGCTGGTGTCACCGTGTCATTACTGCTGAAAGTTGAGGAAATTTTTATCTATGTGAGGGATTTAATCCAGGAGAAGACAGGATGGGATGATACGAACATTTCCTCTCATGATAAGCCTCACCAGAATAACTGCAATTCATGATGTTGTGATTAGCATAAATATATATTTTGAATAGAGTTTTTATATTCTTAAACATAAAACAGCTGAGGCTCCTGCCAGTAACCCACCACTTGGTCTGTTTGCACAAGCTTTCAGAAAATGTGCCCAAATACAAACGGAACAGATTAATTAATGTTACAAATGCTGTAAAGATATGAAATCATTTTGCACAAGTAACAAAAATATTTTAACACTGATGTAATGCTAGAAAACATGTTGATAATGTTTCATAATAAAAAATGTAACAAAATGTTTTAATGCTACAAAACATTATTACGCTCACAAAAACATATAACATGTTTCACAGAATTTGGTGCATTGCCAAAAAGTGTTTGAAAATGCTGCGCCTTTCCCTCTTTCTTTGTGCTGTGGACACAAAAAGCACAGCAGCACACCAGTAATTACACCATGCAAATGCCATTCAGCTCCTTTAATATGGCCGCTGTCGTGTCGCTTCAGATGGTGTGGCGTTTATCACCCGGTGCACACACACATCTGTGGTGCCCAGAGGAGGAGGTGTGTGCGTATGTGCGTGCGTGTGTGTGCGTGTGTGTGTGTGCGTGTTGGGGGGTTCAGCTGTTCATTCATTTCTCTGGAAATTTACTCTTTTATTCTCCTTCTCCTCTGAGCATTTACGCCTTTTCTTGTTCCTTTACTGAATTTAAGTGTAGTGGGTGGACATATTGTCTCTGTTATTAAAATGAGTCACACTGAAATAAGAATATAAAAAATCAGTTTCATCGATTAATTGTTTGGTCAAGAAAAGAAAATGTTCCTCAGTGTTTCTCAAAGCTGGAAATGATGATGTTCTCAAATGTCTTTTTTTGTCCACAATCCAAAATGGTTCATTATCATGATTTCGTTGTAATATGGAGCAAAGAAACCAGAAAATATTCACTTTTAATAAGCTGAAAAAATCAGAAATACTTATTTTACTCTTTAAAGAACACTTAAATATCAGTATCAAATAGTTGGTACTTACTCTTAAATAATCAGCATCAGTCCCTGTGATGGACAGGCGACCTGTCCAGGGTGGGACTGGCTCCAGCACGAGGATAAAGTGGCAGAATATGAATGAGAAAATCATCATCAGCTGATTATTATTATTTATTTGTGCATATTCTCAGAATCTTAGTAAATTATGCCAATTTCACTCAAACTGTATTTTAACGTGAATATGTTCTACTTTCTTTATTCCATATAACAAAAATATCATTAAAACTGATTAATTTTAGTTTGTGGACAAAACATTTGAGAACATCATCATTTACAGGTTTGAGAAACACTGATCAGTATTTTTTTCAATATTTTCCTTTGAACTTTTTGAACAACTAATTAATTTATCAGGTTAAGTGTTTTTTTAATAAATAAAACATGTTACCTGATTTTTCAGCTTTTTAAATGTGAATATTTTTTTTTAAATGACTGGAAGAGAATCAGATAAACCTCATCATGTATCATCTGCATAGAAATTAACCTTTCAACAATATCCTGCCCTAAAATTACAACAGATGAACCTACAGATCCTTCATTTTACAACATTTAAATCTCACTAGGGTTGCAACGATTTACTGAATAATTCACTACATTTTTTTTATTAAAACAAGCTTGGTTATTTTTTTAGCTTCTTAAATGTGAATATTTTCTGGTTTGCGTCATAAAACAATGAAATGATTAAAACTGAAATATTTCAGTTTGTGGCCAAAACAAGACATATGAGAACATCATCGTTTCCAGGTTTTAAACATTTTGTGATATTTTCTGGTCCAAACAAGTAATCTAGAATTTAAAAAAAATCTGAATAATCTAGTAATCTAGAAATAATTTAGAAAATAAGTGACTTGCAATAACTGAGTATGAATTTAAACATTAGTCGCAGCCTTAAAATTCATGTTCCTCTTCAGACGAGGAAAATCTGTTTTGATTGTTGTTCAAATAAAAGTATTTTTCAGAAAAATGACTGCAGATCCTCAGCAGCTGAACTCCTCCTCTCCCCCCTCCCTCCCTCCCTCCCCCTGGGGTGAGTGTGTGGGCGTGTCTGAGGGCGACGCTGCCTCTGGATCAGGTAGTGTGGAGCAGCTGGTATGAACATGTGTGAACAGACTCTGCATTCTGTGTTCACTTGGCTGAAGACCAGACACTGACAGGTTCAGCCCCTCGTCTCCCCCCATGTTTGTCTCTTGTCTCTTGTCTCGTCCCTCTGTCCCTCATTGTCACTCCTTTGTCCTGGTCGGCCACTACATGAACACGCATGACCAGACAGACGGAGCCGAGCACAGAGGGATGATGGGAGAGCACCTACGCTTTAAGGACAGGTGCTTCAGCTGGACTGTAGTTTTTAAAAATAAACATCAAAACGACGAGTTTCCTCTGCTGCACCTGAACATTTAAAAACAGAACTTCACTCACACGTGTTTCTTGGTAAAACAAAAACAAAATCCATAACCTCGTCTCTGGTGCAACTCCTCCCATAGATGAACTCGGTTTTTCTTTTGAAGCACTTCCTCGGGTCACAGATGAGGTCACATCCCGTCTCTTCTGATCAGACCTGAGGGACCGGCCCGCAGATGTGGATGACGCAGAGGTCGACTTTCTCATGAGGAGAAACAGCGGATAAAAAGAGAGATAATGTTTCTCAGGGTTCGGAGAAGCGCTGGTGCTTTTAATTCCTCCTGGGAATCAGTAAAAATCACCCAAGAGTCTGAGGTTAAATCTGTTAATCATCATCAAACATGTAATTTTGCTTTTTTTTTTTTTATTTTATTGAGATGCAAAGAAGGTTCATTAATAGGATTAAGCAAAGACTAGAATGTGGATTTTAAAGCAAATATGAATATAAGTAAGGGCCAGTAAGTGTGAAAAAGCTTTGACAAATTGAAACCAATACACTGTTAGCCCTCTTGTCAAAGCTACGCCCCCAAAACATGGGAGGTTATGTAAGTTAAACATTTGAGTAACATAAGTAATGTTTCTTTTTTAAGTAAAATTATTAATGTCACTAACTATAAGATTTGGAAGAAAATTATGGACGAACATCTCCAGCAGAACAACCAGCTTGAAACAGATTTTAGCCAACCTGAAGGCATAAAGACTACAACAACTTAAGAATATGGTTATGTCTTTATCTCACTGTCCTTATTTTGTCACTTTAGTGTTTGAAATCCTTCGTTCAGATTTACCTCAGTGACACAAACTGACCACACGAGGCAGCAGTAGACCAGTAGGTCCTGTGTCCCTGTGAGCTAAAATCATTGATTTTCTCTATGGACTTTGGTGTGAGAGAGTGAGTGGTTTATAAACTTCAGTTTCCTGTTAACAGTGAGATAAAGATACCATAGATTTTATGAGATGAGTCCTTTGTTGTGTCTAAAATACGTGTTTCCTACAATAGTTGATAGGAACGTACAGAAATCTTGAAGTTTTAATCAGGTTTTCTGACCAGCATTTCTTCAGGTTCTCTCACCATGCCAAGATGGCAACAGCACGCTTGCAGTCCAGCAGCCTCCTGGACAATAACCCGCTCTATAAAACAGATGAACAGAAATGGCCCTGACCACAGCGGCCATAATACCTGTCCTGCTGCTTTGTCAATAATGGAGCTGGAGCCGTTAATAGAGCATTATGGGAGCCCAGGGAGCGATGCTGACAGGTGATTTATGTCGTCTGTGACGACTTCGGTCCTGCGACCAAACCCTGACAAAAGAAGAGCCAGATTGGAACAAGCAGGATGATGAATAGACTACACGATCCAGAGACCCGTCTCATTAGAGGGAGGAAAAGAGAGACGGAGCTCTCACCATTTAGCTAATGTAGCGAGTCATTGTGCGTGTGTGTGTGAGCAGTGAAGGGACCTGAGCAGCAGCAGCTCCCTCATGCTGCAGCGGTAGCAGGTTGAAAATTAATGACACACTAAATATATGGCGAGGGAGCTTGACCCCACATAATGGCGACATATAGGATTAACCTTGGTTGTCACTTGGGGCCATTGTTAGCCCACATGCTGCTGTAAGTAAACGGGAGGAGGAGGAGAAGGAGTGTGAGCTCCTGGAAAACCTGGAAAGAAAATACCTACACTGATTTATTTTCCTCACTGCTTCACAGCATAAAGCTCTGCATTTAGGATTAGAAGGATTCAAAGTTTGCGTTTGGTAAATATCTCTGCAGGAAGGAGAAAGGGAAAGCAGTGGTGGATTAAAAGATGAATTTCAAAAGAGGAGCGTCCTCGAAGCTTAAGGACACAAGAGGAGATGGAGGTGTTTGGGTTTTGGTGCAAATAAATAAAGTGTGGGTAGAATCTCCAGAGAGGAGAAAATGAGAAAAATGCTAATATTACTGCTAACATGCTGTGGTGTAAGATACGAACACCTGAGGCAGATGAAGTTTGGTGATGAACCATTAAGAGATGATATATCGCAATAAACAATGGTGAATAAAATGATGGTGGTGAATTTCTATTATAATTGTAAACACTTACTCTCCCACACCAAAGTCCTGAGAGAAAATCTGTGATTTTACATCACAGCACACAGGACTTGTTGATCCACTGCTGCCTCCGTCAGTAAGTTCAAATGTGTTATTTTAGACTTACAAGGGCATAAATTTTATCATGTAATTCTTTGTTAAGAGGCTAAGAGGCTGGGATTAACTTGATGGGAGCAGCTATGAGATGCATTCAAGGAACCTCAAACAACCACACTTTAAATTTACTTAAAAAAAACCCATCAACTTTTAAAATTCTGCCACACTGGTGAACTATAGGATGCAAATAAATCTAACTCTTAAGCTAAACACAGATTAAAACATTTGCTAGCAATTAAAATTAATTAAAGCTATTTCAGTCAGTCAATTATTGTATTATATTTTTTTTGATTGGATTTCGGTGATGATATTGATAGGATGGAGGAAATTTCTTAATATTCCAACAAATATCTGGAATATGTGTGTTTGGATCAGTGTAGTGGCTGCTAACATGACTCAAACCAAAGTAAGTAAATCTGGATCCACTCCAGCGGCCCACAGACACCGAGAACCTCCCCAGCTCCTTTTATTGCTGTGATGGATTTCCCATTTAGCTTGACCTCATATTCATTAAAAGGGGATTTAAGCCCGTTAGAGAAGCAGAAGAGAGGAGAAAGAAAGAAAGGCCCCCTCGGGACTGTGTTTGCTCTGCTGCCCCCACCCACCCCCCGCCTGCAACACATACTTTCCCTCAGTCACTCACACACTCACACACACACACACTCACACAGGGCCTATAACTCTCTCTCAGACAGAGCTTGTTAGGTGTGGAGGGTTGAGGAGGAGGAGGTTTTATTAGCAGCAGCAGCTGCTGCTCTACTCTCTGCCTCTATAAAAGGTGATTACTGCTGCTGCTAACAAGCTAATTGATTGCTAATGAGGTGAATCACTTCAGTTTGTGGAGGGAAAAGGTGGAGACACACACACACACAGAGAGAGCAAGAGAGCGATAGAGAGAGAGAGATAAATTAAAAAAAAAAGGTTCCACGTCAAACGGTGAAGCAAAAACGTGACTGATTCTGTACAGGTTCTGTAGTCCGACAGGGGAAGGAGAGATGAAAAGAGGGTGGCTTGGTGTATCGGTGCACTCTTGGGACCAACAGCCCCCACGTTCATATGTAAATGAGGGGCCACGGTGACACACACAGTGAGGCACGAAAACAGAGGACAAGACAGGAAACAGGAAGAGACCAAATTTAGTGGAAGAGACAAAAGAAACTAATATGTTTCATATTTACACTCGGTGGATACGTACATATACTTTCTTATTCTCTGTGCAGCAGATTATTGACCCAGTTCCTTGTCACTGCAATAAGACCAATATAGACTTAAGTGTTATAAATAAATGTATTATTAAATGTATTTACACATTTTAACCCCCAACTTTATTCACACACTTAAATATGGTCAGTATGTCCAAATGTAAAAACAATTAACATGTTTGACATTTTGACGTAGTGTATGTTCACTCCTTAAATCTTTTATATTTTCACTATATTTTGTATTTAAACTTTTGGTCATTTTTACATTATGTTTAGGCTTTCACATGTCGCTGCTGTAAACTCATACATACATAACTCTTTTGACAGTTTTATTATTTGTCTTTTATTTATTTATCTATCCAACTAAATAATTGTTATTTAGTCTTAATATTTTTGTGTGTTTAACTCACATTATGCATTTTTTTTTATCTCATCCATTTAACAGCACTTTGTGACTTGTGTAAAAGCTAGATTTGAGCTAAAATCATAAATATAAAACTATAGAAAAAACACAACACTGTTTGTGTACAGTTTAATATTTAAAATGCAACATTATGTCTGGTTCCCTCATGTTGTTTTGCTCCATTTTCTTCCATATATTCCTCCTTGAGGTTTTCATGTTCCTCCATGTTTTTTTTCATTTGTTCTTCCATGTTTTTCCTTGTTGCTTCGTGTACTTTCATATGTTCCTCTGTGTTCTTTTGTATGCTCCTCCATATTCTTTCCATGTTGCTCAGTGTTCTCTCATATGTTCCTCCATGCTCTTCCGTATGTTCCTGTATGTTTGTTTCATGCTCATCCATGTTCTATTTTCTTCCACGTGTTCCTCTATATCTTCCACACCGTTCTCCAAGTTCTTTCATATGTTCTTCCATGTTCCTCCATGTTCTTCAGTGTTGCTCCATGTTATGTCATATGTCCCTCCATGTTCTTTCATATGCTCCTCCATATTGTTTCCATGTTGCTCAAAATTCTTTCATATGTTTCTCCATGTTCTTTACATGTTCATCAATGTTCTTCAATATGTTCCTCTGGTCCTCCATGTTCTTCCATATGTTCTTCCATGCTCTCTCACAAGCTCCTCCAGGTTCTTTCATATGCTCCTCCTTATTCTTACCATGAACCTCCTCCACTGTAACAGGAGGGGAATTTCCCAGCCATTGAAGCCTCTACAGTTTCCTCTCTCACAGTATTCGACACGTCTCCTGACATGTTCTCCTGCAGCCGTGTCACAGTGGGTGGCAGGGACAACCACACCAGTTGTTTGGTAATTTACTGCCATCAGGGTGAAAGGTTTATTGGAGCACAGTAGTTAGCACAGGGCTAAAATAAGGATTTGGAGAAGACTGTGGGGTCCATGCACCAGCGCCACCTGCCCCCAGTACACGCACTCACTGTGGACACGTTCATCTGCACACGCACATTCACACACAGCGCAAGAATGTGTGTTCATGTCTCTTTCTCTCTCCCACACCAGAGACATTTTATGTGACCTGATGTTTAAGGCCTATGTGTTGCATTCAAGTACAACACATCATTTTCAGTGACAAGTAAACCTTGTTTTGCTTTAAATAGTCAGAGATTAAATGTTAACTGTAGAAAGAAAATGTAGCTTGTTTGTGATAGAGGTAGTATGGCCAAAATACCTAGTATGGCTTTAATAACCTAAAGCTCACAACTTAAACATATTTAAATGGCACATTTTGGCTTTTGTGTTTATATGAAATGCTAAATATCAGGCTACAGCCTGGAGTTATCTTATATCAGCTTAGCATGAACTATGAGAGTTAGTCTGGCAAACACACTAACAATAAATAGATTTGACATGGAAAAATTTGTATTTGCAGCAATGCTACATTGTGAAGCAATGACCAAAACATATGTAGGTAGTTTAGCTTAGCCCATGGGAAAGAGTTAGTCTAGCAGAAACAATAAGCCACAGTCAGCTAACTTTTTAATCACAGTAGATTTTTGCTTTTATGTTGAAACTACATATAAATCTTCAGCCCAGATATTTAGCTTTGTTTGGCACAAACAATGGGGAAAAATAGACTGTCAAAAAATAACCTTAACCTTACAATAAAAGAAATAGTAAATTTAGCGGACTGGCTACCCTGCCTCTCGCCCTATGTCAGCTGGGATTAGGCACCAGTGCCCCCGCGACCCTCATGTGGAGGATAAAGTGGTAGAAAATGAAATGAAAAGTCACAGCTACTTTTGTAGGTATTGCAGTTTGTCCAACAGTCCTTTAAGATGGCATCACAGATAAGACTGAGTGTGACCTTTTTGACCTTGATGTGCTCTTTCCTGTTCTGTCGCAAGTGCCCCCCCCCCACCACACACACACACGCATCCTTTCTTCCTTTTCTTTCGGTCTTCTTCCTTTCTTCCAAGATGCTGCATGGAACACTATCGTCTAGACGCGGCGGGTGAAAGGAGAAGAGCGGCGAATGTTCGCTCTTCCTTTTGTCCGGAAACCATCGCCCCCTCCTCCGACCTCTAGCTCCCTCCGTCTGCCCTCCATTGTGGGGGAACAATACGCTGCCACTGCCTCTTCCTAAACATGTTGGGGCATTAAAATTACCCTCAAAATGAGCCACAGGGGTTTGGGTGGGTGGGTGGGTGAGTGAGAGGGTGTGTGGGAGGGAGTGCAGAGCCAGAACTGTCATGCCAACACACACACAAACATACATACACACTTTGACCTATGATGAGGGGGAGATCCATTTGTGTCAATCAGGATGAGTTCAAAAGCCAGGAAATATTCCTTCTCTCTCACACGCACACACACACACACACACACACACACACACACACACACACAGGAGCTAAACTTGGCTGCACACACAAGACGTGTCAGTCAAAACACATGGCAACCAGGGGCCTTTCTATGTGTGTCTGGGGGTCAAGTTCCTGTGAAAACACCCATTCACTCCCTCCCACATGAAGAAGCCAGCTCCCTCTTGCTTCTCCATCCACTGATGTGACTAAACACAGCAACGTTGCCATGGAAACCAGAGCTTCACACTGCGATAATTGTCAAACTTAGTCACCCCGCCTCTGTCCTCAACTGAAATCAGGAATTAGTAACACAGTTTTGGTGAATACTAAGATTTATTACATTATTTATTTTTATACTTACAAATAAATTTTATAATCATTATTTTCAAAAGAAAATCTTAAATGTAATCAAATTAATCTACTCTTATGAACATTCTGCAGCAACTTACACACAAATTTTACACACAGTGTAAAAAGGGGTTTTGTTTGTAGTGATATGACAAAATGTTACATTTTAATGGTTCAAATACTTTGTCCACAAAAGTCTACATAAGAATTAAGTCTAAAATATCTTAAGAATATGTTCATGTTTACCTACTGTTAGACTTTTCCAAGAGGAAACTGAAGTTTGTAAACCACTTACTCTTCTACACCAAAACTCGTAGAGAAAATCAATGATTTTTGTTCATGGGGTCACAGGAGCTGCTGGTCTACTGCTGCCTCTTGTGGTCTTTTTGTGTCACTGAGGTAAATCTGAATGAAGGATTTCAAACTGAATTTTACAAAATAACACATCTGAACGTACTGACGGAGGCAGCAGTGGATCAACAACTCCTGGGCATTATGATGTTAACTTTGGTGCAGGGAGTAAATGGCTTACACATTTTCCAAGCATAAAAAGGCTGTCTAATGGTGAGAAACAGTTGTGACTGTATTCTTTAGATATTAAGAATAAGATATTAAGAATAGAGCTTAAGAATACAGACTTAAGCTGATTCAGATATGATTAGGTAAGTCTTTTTTGTAAGTGGCTAAATTCAAAATTTTCTTGTGTCCCTGCTGAGAGTCAAGATTTTCCTGACAGTGAGCCTTCAAAAAAAACCTGAGCTATCACTTTAATGTTCTCTAACTGCTTGACAAAAATGCCGACACACACACTCTGCCACATCCCTGTGCTTGTGGACTATTAATCTCTCAACACAACACACACACTGATGATTCAGTGCTCTTGAAGCCTCCTCTGCGACGACCCAGGCAGACAATAAAGCATCACCACAATGGAAATGTTAATTTCCTCATTATCAGCCCTCTTAATTATTTGTTGTGACAGATAATTGCATTGCAGCGCTGATATCAGCAATAACCCTCTGCCTGCATTGTCAGGGGGCCTTGTTGCCTCGTCCGCCCCCTCCAGCGTTTGCCTTTCACCTAGACAAAGAGCGAGCATAACCTTTTCTCAGCTCCGCGCCTCCTCTCCCTCGCCACAATAGGAATAAATATTATAGATTAATTAATCCACACTGATTATAGTTTAATCACTTTGCCTCCCGGGGTCACTGTATTATTATCCCACTTAGTACGTGACGTGTACATACACACACACACACACACACACACACAGAAGAATGGCATTATTCCAAACTCTGATTGATGCGCCAAGGCTTTTCTGCCTCTTTACCCATTTATTAATTACCACTAACACTGTATTACAAGGCTTTTGGCATTTTTACTGACTGTGTGCCTGATCATAACATACACGTAATATTATTATATATCATTACACGATTAAAAATAAGTGCCATATTGTGGTTTATAAAGGATAAAGCTGCTCTCCTGCACCAAATCCCATTGAGAAAATGTGCGATTTTAGTCCACTGAGCAGCTCCTGCAGCTATTTGGCCTATTTAAAGGATTCCAGGGTTTTAGATTATAGCCATTTAACAAAAGGCTCAACTAACAGCATGTATGCCCACATAAGTGTAAATCATTTTAAGAATAAATTGTCACTTTATCTCACTGTAGACAGACTTCTCCAAATGAAGTCTGAAAACCATTCACTCTCCCACACCAAAGTCCATGGAGGAAATCAGTGATTTTAGCTTGCTTGGACACAGGAGCTGCTGGTCTACTGCTGCCTCATGTGGTCAGTTTGTGTCACTGACGTAAATCTGAGTGGATTTCAAACACAGAATTTTACAAAATAATACTTACTGATGGAGGCATGTAAAATCACTGATTTTCTCTTTGGACTTTGGTGTGGGAGAGTCTGTTACAGTTTTTACAGTGACAATAGCTCATAAAACTGTGAACTAAAATCACAGACTTTCTAAATGGAGTTTGGTGAGGGAGAGTTGGACATATATTCCTTAACCCAAGTGTGTGTGTGTGTGTGTGTGGGCCAAGGCTTGACAGCAGAACACACATTCCAACTGTTTTCCAAATGTGGTAACATGAGCTGTACGTACAGGTGCAGCAGTGTGCAAGGTGCTTGCCTCTCTCTCTCTCTCTCTGAACACACACACACACACACACACACGACACGGTTCTAAAGTGATTTTGAACCCCTCACATTCTACACATGCCTTTCCTTGACTTTATTTTCCCCCTTTCCCACTCAAGTGAAGCGCTGCTGGTGTCCATCTTCACACGCACACACACACACACACAGGCTGACAGCTTATCCTACCTACCACATGTGTGACAGGTGTCATGCCTAGAGGGAGCATTTATGGCCCCTAAATCCTTGACATTTGAACTTTGACCTCCTTCACTCCGTCAACCCTGAAGCACCTGCAGCAGCAGCAACTAATGCTGACCAAGGTCGCAGGAAAAATGCTCAAGAACAAGTTGAAGAGGAAAAATTGTTGCCTTCATACGAAAGTGTGAGGCTAAACTCACTTAAGAGAGTGGGTCATCCTATTATTTTGAAAGATTCTATCCAAATAAATACAGTTCTCTTATTTGCACTAATATTTACTTTAAAAAGATAAAGTAAGACGACAAGTTTGCAATGATGAAGTTGTACAAAGTGCAAAATTACAAAACAAGATCAATATAAACAATTCAAATATCTAATAACTAAGCATGATACTTTTTTTTGACACAATACTGCAAAAAAGATGAAAGGGAAAATTAAAGATTCTTTTAGATAAAACAAAAAATTTTATACACTGCAAATAAAATATTAAAAACAATAAAATATAAAGATGAAGTAAAATATTAAACATAGTCAAAATTAGCATTGGCTGCAGTAAAAAAATAACACTTTTTTAAAATTAGTATTAAATCTTAATGTAAAATATTTAATTATTTGAATGGGTCTAAAAATTAAATAAAGTTAAAAAATAAACAGAATGATATTTTTTTATTTTCTGTGGTTAAAATAAGATTTGAGTAAAAAAAGAAATTTAAATGTTAATTAAAATTAGAATATTAAAAAAAAAAAATTCTAACATCACTTGTTTTCCTGAATAACCTCTTAATGCAGTTTTTAAAGTTTCTTTCAGTTACCTAATTTTTTCTTTACCTATGTTTATTCCATAATTTCTGATTAAGTAATTTAAAATTTGACCACTTTTGATTCTTTGTAACAGACCTTTTATAATCAAAATAAGATCACTAATTTAATCATTTTCAGTCAGAAAACTGTATAAGATAATTTTGATTCATTGGGGTAAAATTAATGTTTACGTTCTCGTCATGTGTTCATGCATCGTACACAAGACTTCATCAGCTGATCAGACACAAACCCACACATACAGCATCATGTTTTAATGAAAACATCTACATCAAGCAGCTGTTTACTGAATGTAAAGACACACAATTACTGTTTTCTGTTTGACTGCAAAGCTCATTCAAATTCATTGTGATTAGCATATGCAGTGTGTGTGTGTGTGATGACTGTCTGTGAAGTGACTTTAAAGAGGATAAACAACCCCTTTAACTCTTCCCCTCATTTCCTCCACGACCTCCTTTAAGTTTTAAAGTTAATCCCCAAACACACACGCTCACACACAGACATGGTGCACATGGCTAGCTGGAGGCTGACCTCTGACCCAGACAGATTTCACGGATTATGCCGTTTTTTTTGTCAGAGCTCTGTGATCCTCCTCTTTCACCCAGAGTTTAAAAACCAACCACAATAATAAAAAAATAGGATAATATCGCACATTGTGAATAAAACGTTGGTGATAAATGTATCATGGTGAATTTTAATTATTAGGATAATTGTGAAAGGAAAAAATGTGAGCAGTTTTAAACATTAAATGTGTAACTATTTTTGTTACCTAAGTAGAATTCTTTATCTACTTAGGTAATCATTAAAACACGTTAGCACAATTTTTGATGATGTCGGCAATCATTTCTGTAAAGTTGGCATTTTTGGTAACATTACTCACATGTTTTGCTTCGACATTTTTTAGGTTTTCATGGAATGTACCTAATTATTTAGCAACGTACCAATTAGTATCTTTTATAAGCCATATTAAAACTTTCTGGCATAAAAATTGTGTGATTCCTGATATTATTGCTGTAAATGTAAAAAAAGAAAGATTTAAACTCCTTTTTGTTTGGATGCATAAGGTGAGGATTCCTCTACGTGTTTGTACATATTTTCGAAAAGGTTACGATGCGAACTAACTGAAATATGGACACTAGGCTCCGCCCATTTACATTTATGATTACAGAAAATATTTTAAAGCATATTCTTGTAGTTATCACAACATTATTGTGTTTTACAGTTATTCTGGAGACTGGAATTGTAAAAGTGTTCGTATCGTCACATGACAAACTAAGAGACAAGGCAGCTTGAAGCTATGAATATGGCAACAATCAAGTATTTATTACAACACTTCCTAACACCTTTTTGGAAACATAAGCAGTGTGTTTTAAATGTTATCAAAGTGTTTACCATTTACATTTTTTATGTAATGTATGTAAATTGCGCATTTGTACATATTTTTGATAAAGTTATGATAAGAAAAAAAAAAAGAAATACAAACAGTGAGGCCCACCCATTTATGTTTACAAATAAAATAAGCATATTCTTGTAGTTATTGCAACATTATTGTGAATAACCGTTATTCTGGAGACAATAATCTAGACAGAAAAATATTACATAACGGAATAACAGAGAAGGCAGCCATTTTGATTATTAAAGACAATTTAAGCATTTATTGGGGGGATAACAGGATTTCATTGATGATTTAACAGGACGAGATGTTGAAAGGAAAGAAGAGGAAAAGAGAGGATGAAATGAAGAGAGGGATTTAGTGAAGAAGGAGGAAGGGAGGGAGGAAGGGAGGGAGGGATGAGTCAAACACCCCCTTCTCTACTCAAACACTTTGAAGTGAACAGATTGCTTCCAGTGCGAAGGAGAAAATCCCAACCATGAATTCATTCACATCCTTGGTTAAACAGAGAAGAATGGAGATTAGCCGCCACCCTCAGCATCTCATTACATCCTATAGGAAGCCATTCAAGTGGTTTTTAAGGCTGTTTTCACAATTTAACCTTTCACACGGAGAAAACAGACATGAAAGTAAAGATTTTGTTCCTTGAAGGAAATGTTTAATGCTATGGCAACAGATCACTACAAACAGCGGCAACAGATCACTACAAACAGCGGCAACAGAGTGAGGGACACAGGAGCTAATAGGAGCTTGTTGCCTGTCAATCAGGATAAAAAATGACATCGTGTTCCTCCTTGACCCGCCCCCTACAGTGACACTTTGATTGGACACGACACTTTGAATGTAACGTCTAATAGGAGCTTTTAGCCTGTCAATCACATCTGTCCAGCTTTACTTACAAACACACACATACATTCTGCAGTCTCGCCACTCGGTGTCTCTAATTGTTACTCACTGGACCTTTAACAAAAGATTTACCTAATAAAATCTCAGTTTATTTTATATTATTATTACATTATTCATGTGTTTCGCCTCACATGAAACTAAAGTTACAAACATCCACAGAGAAAAACGGTGATTTTAGCTCATGGTCTACTGCCTGGTGCCTGGCGTAGTCAGTTTGTGTTACTGGGCTAAATCTGAATGACGGATTTCAAACTTAATGATGGAGGCAGCAGTGGATCAACAATTCCTGTGTGCTGTGATGATAAAAACAATGATTTTCTCTGTGGACTTTGGTGTGGGAGAGTGCAGTTGCAGTTTCCCATTGGAAAAGCTCGTCTAACAGTGAGACAAAGACATCTTGTGACTCTTGTGTGACATTAGGGAAGAAAAAAACAAAAAGCTGAAGATGTTAAAAGGTTTTTTCCAGAGAACAGGATAATTAATTTAGCGAGTAAAGGACATGTACGCAAAACATGGCAAAGTTTCTGATTTATTTTAAACACAAAACTAATATAATCAAGCAACGCAGATGTAGTGTGCGTGTGTGTTACACAGGGAACAGCACAATAAAACAAAACAGAAAACAGACCGGAACATCAAACTTACTGGCCGACCCTAAAAAGATGAATGTGTTCTTTGTTGCTTAATCTAAAGTGAACTGCACATGGTATTCAGGAAAGTTGTGTGTGTATGTGTGTGTGCGTGTGTGTGTGCGCGTGTAAGGGCCCATGCAAGTTCCCTGTGCTTTGACAAGAAGTTAGCAGTGCTAAAATAAACCTCAAGTGAAGCATTTGTCTGATTTTCCCATCAAAATAATAAAACGTGATCAGGTTTCTCTGCACTGAGCCAAGGAGCGTCCAGGGTCCACAACTGTCAAGGCGGACTTCAAAGACTTGTGGCCCTGCTGCACTTTGCCTGCCCTGGCCTCGCTGACTGGCTGCATGACATTCCTCGCTTCTTTCTGGAGCTTTTTTTTTCCCCTTTTCCTTTTCCCCTCTGACATTCAGCTCTCAGAGTGAAATTAGAGCAGAAACACACAAAAGCAGAAGACGAGTGTCCATGAAGTGTCAAAAAAAAAAAAAAAAAAAACTATAAAAATACCTGTTCATGCCATTAAAAGGATAGTGGGTTTTTTGAAGACGCAGATGTTCACTCTCACTGAAAACAAGGAAAAACAGATTTTTCCCCACTTCACAAAAAATTCCTCTAAGTCTACAACATCTTAAGAAAAATCTCAACGTCAGACATTCTTTTCCAACAGGAAACTGAAGGTTGTAAACCTCTCACTCTCCCACATAAGGATGGGTATCTCTAAGATTTTAACAGTACTACTAATTTTTTCAACAATGTTTATCGATCTGGGGCATTAACGTTACTCTTAGTGGTTCTTTTAAGGAGAAAGACTTAAACAAAAGAAGTAAAGAAGAAACATTTAAATTTTTCATTGTTAACATTGAGAGCTGAAACTGTGATACTTTGAAGCAGTTATAAGTTTAATTTTAATAAAATATTTTTTAACAGAAATTTTGAATATGTTACAACACACTAACATTGACAGTGACTCCTTTGCTAAAAGAAAGGAAAACCAAACTGTAATTAATTCAATAAATGTATGTACTTGAAGGAGCTTGACGCTCAGGCTTAAATGACATATTTATGTTTCCTGAATAACAGTTTTAATGTTACCACCATTTCAGACAGCTACTCTTTAACTGACTAAAAACTCTAAATGACATAATTTAAGTGAGTCATTGTGTGTTCCTGTTAACAAAACATACGTGAGGTGAAGGGGGACACAGAAGACAAGGTTTAAGGCTAAGCTGTCCAACACCACTGTGCATTTTTCACTCTAAACGTGGTGAACTTGAGCGAGATTTCCTTTACAACCCTTGGAATTTTAAATCACATATAAACAATTGAACAATTTTCAAATTCAGTCTCATAATTCAAGAATCAGCTCAGTGACACAAAGTGACCGCACGAGGCAGCACAAGCTAAAATCACTGATTTTCTCTATGGACTTTGGTGTGAGAGAGACATTTACTAACTTCAGTTTCCTGTTGGAAAATTCTACCTAACAGTGAGACAAAGACATATTCTTAAAAATCTTAGACTTAATGCTTATGTAGATTTTGCTAGTGGAGGATTAATTCATTTAGATAAGTGCATAAAATCTGTTTTTTCTTGTGTCATCTTTGGGAATTAGTTTTTTAGTCTTAGAGTCATAATGAGTTGACTGACACATTTCTTGTGTCCCTGCTGGCAGCCACGAGCGCCTGCATCTCGAGCTAGTTTAAAGAGATTATTGTGATGCAATCAGCAAGATGTAAACCACAAATTACCGTTAAGTGAGTCATTGTAATTAGTTTAGAGGCGTATTTCAGTACCTCGTACCAAAAACCTGAACTATCCCTTTAACAACAAACTGAAGCCAAACATTTTGAAACCAGAACAAAACAGGAAGAGGATGCAGAGAGAGGAATTAAAAAAAAACACAAAAACAAACAAACATGCAGCCAGAGAGAGGAGCCACAACAAGTGGTAACATCCAGGAGGATGATGTCAGATGTGGTCTTAATTTCACTGGTGTGAGATAAAAGCTACCAGTTGTCACAACCTTTTGTTTACAGTAATTACACTGAGCGGCTCGTGCTGCTGCCAAGAGGGAATGAAGATACGAGCGTCTGCTGCTGCGGAGGAAGATTCCAGGAAAAGTCGGTGAACTGTGTCAGCTCTGTCATGTCCCGACTGTAACCACACACGGCCTGTATACTCTGCATAAATACAACACTTTCAAAGTGACATGTCTTTTTTTAACATATTTTTTTTTACATTATGAGTGAGCTGTATTTTCTGAAACTACACCCCAGACGAGGGGAAGCAGCTTCCCTTTTGTTTACCCTCGCATGCGAACACAGTAGCATGGATGTAGGTTTTTTTACGTTAAACCTTGGCGTTTTCTCCATTGGAGTAAAATGCACTAAATATAGCAACAATGATGTGTTTCAGAATAGAAGTGCGGACGTTAATTCACAGTCACATTCAGGGGGCGGGTTTATTATCTTTCAGCTTAGCGCTGAACAATTAGAAACGTAGAAATTGTGATATTGACATGTAACATATTTAAAGTGAATACTGTGTAATATTTGTGCACAATATTTAATCTCAAATGGTACTATGACAAACATTTTCCCGCACTTTTGCAACCCCGGTCCTGAAATCCTTTTTTTATTTGAATCCACAGCACTTGAATTTAACAGACAGATGAAGTGTGATGTTGTGCAGACACACAGTCATGAACAGTGCTGGGTGGCCCTGTGGGCTGTGGCATCACTACTGTCCCTGTCATTTAGAGGAGTGTGGAATGGTGTGGGTGGATGAGTGTACACCTCTGTAGCTGTGCATGCGTGTGTCTATCAATGAAAGGAAATCACAGTAATCTGAGTTGACATAGACTTGTGTGACATGACCAGGAAGAGACAAGAGACTTGGTGACTGACACGCAAACAAATCGCCAATGACAGCACGAGCACCGAGTGAAAGGGCACTCTTCAAATCACAGAGATATGTATCGCTCTACATTCCTCAGCTCATCAAACGCAGCAGCCTGCAATCACCAGCAAGGGTTACGGGCGGATCAATCCCAAATTACTGGGAGGAGGAGGAGGAGGAGTGGCAGGATGGTTCTGTGGTTAAACACAGTGTCATGTAACCGGAGAAAGTGGGTTCAAGCTCCAGTAACTGTACCAGTGCTTAGTTTACATGCTGCAGAGGTAAACATGAAATCCAAGCTCAACAACAGAGCCTTCGTACTAACTAACCACCATCACTATCTAACCATGGAAGATAGTGATGTGAGATAGGGAATATCAAATATGTTTGTTGCTTCATCTCACTGTTCTTCCCTAACTCACTGTTTTCCAACACGAAACTTAAGTTTGTAAACCCCCTTAATCTCCCACACCAAAGTCCATAGAGAAAATCTGTTATTTTACATCACAGGACACAGGGACTTTGATCCACTGCTGCCACCATTAGTAAGTTCATATGTGTTATTTTATATAATTCAGTTTCATAATTCATGTGGATTTACCTGAGTGACACAAACTGACCACACAAGGCAGCAGTAGACCAGCAGCTCCTGTGTCCCCGTGAGCTAAAATCACTGATTATAAACCTCATTTTCTTGTTGGAAAAGTCTAACA
This sequence comes from Brachirus orientalis, assembly GCA_016785285.1. Lineage (NCBI taxonomy): Eukaryota > Metazoa > Chordata > Actinopteri > Pleuronectiformes > Soleidae > Brachirus > Brachirus orientalis. The sequence goes on from JAFBJR010000587.1 coordinate 805,945, forward strand.
GTGGACATGGACGTAAGCTGACGTAGATTGTATCAGGCGAGTCTTTGGTTATGTGGTTAAAATCATTTTTTTCTCTCATCGGAGAGACAGAAAAACACTATTATTATACAATGTCACCAAATATATTTTTTTTGTGAATGTAAGGTGAACTGAAGTTAGCAAATAACACATTTAATCTGTTGTGATGAATTGTTGTGAATCCCAGTCCTAGTAGTTCCTTGTAACCTGAACAGATTTAGGTCCCTGGAACATGATTAATACTTGGACCACACACACACACAAAGAGTGAGGATAAATAAAGCAGAACTGGTCTCTGGATTCAGCACAGCATTACAGTGAACGTGAAAGAATGCAGATGTCAACATCTCCAAGTGGCCACAAATTGGTAGTTGTGACAATAGTGAGGTTTCAACTCCTCCTCATCTTCATCTCCTGCAAGGATCCCTCCCTCACTTTGAGGGGGGAAAAAGGGGAAAAAAACGTCTTAAATTCACCACCGTTGAGCTGAAAAACCAACTGTGAGGTTCAGCCGAAGAAACGTCCAAGATGAGACAACCATTTCACACAGGGCATCTCATGGAGGACGCTCATGGAGGAATTCGGATGAAAAAGAGACAGAGGCTGAAATAAGACAACGCGGCCTGTTTTGACACTGGATGTCAAACACGTTAGCGATCACTGCGGCACCGCCGAGGACTCTACGGACGAGATGTGATGAAAAGACGGAAGAGGGGGAGGCACCGTCCTCTCAGAGACAAACCACACTGATTTATTTCACTTTGTTGCAAAATATGGTATTATTAGAGGTCAACACAAACGCTTAAATGAATACTAATCACACAGATAATTTATTCTCCTAGTGAACTTAATTCACTGTGTCACTTTTCCACATTGGCAGAAGGTGGAAATCCCCCTTTAAGAGCCAAAAGAGCAAACACTCAATTGAAACCAGGAGGAGCAGAGACACAATAAGACATTCACAACAGAGAAATGTCTATTAGCAGAGTGGAGTCAGGGAAGAGTTGTGTTTAGTGACTCGTTCTTTCTCCATCAGTCTTTTAAAACAACTAAGAATGTAAATATTTGTTTTTCTCATGTTATTTGTGCATATTTGTAATTAATTGTGAGCAAATTTTGAGTAAAATTGAATATACCAAACTACATGTATCCTTTAATTGTTTATGTGACTCTAAACTGCTGTCACTTGATTTTCCGCGGCTTTTTTCCTACCACTTTGCACAGCTAAAGCTAACTTTAAAGCTACTTATTATATTGTTAATTTTGTATTGTTACCTTTTTTTCTTTGGATTTGGATGATAAAAATTACTGATGATGAAAATAACTGATTTATAGTACTGCGACTTTGAGTTTATGATTTTTATTTTTAAAGAAATCTGTTTCATAATGAACCAGAAGAAGTTTTTAAAGTTCTTATAATAAAGTCTGAAATCATTTTGTTTCTTGATACATTGTTAGATTTAGCTTGGTCCATGAAATGTCAAAAATGTTGATCAGTGTCTCTCAAATCTCAACTAAATTAACGTTGTGACTTGTGATTATTTGGTCTGGCTCATCACGAAAGGAATTCTTTTTTCATTTTTTGGGGTTTTTTTGTTTCTGACACACTGGACATGATTAATAATTGATTATCAATAATTCCATGGTACCATTTCATTATGTAATTCAAGTGATATTTCATTGCTTTTATATTAATGATATCAATATAAATATTATTAACTCTACTTTATCTTCATTATAAATAAGAATAAGTTTATTATTTTTTTGAATAATTGATTAGTTGTTTGTAAAACGTTGATGGCTGTTTACCAAACTAAAGATAATCCAATTCCTTTGGTAGAGAAAACTCCAATTACTCACATTAAAGAAGCTGAAATCGCAGAAACACAGCTGAAACAAGACAAAAGTAAAAAATAACAGAAACACATGTCAGTGCGACATCTGTCACGACGCGCACGCTACATTTTGTGAATGTTTTCAGGCCGCAACAATTTGTTGTGACAAAAAAAGCTGTTGACCACAAACAGCTTCATAATCCTGAACAGATATTTCATATCTTTATTAACTGACAAAATCAAACCAGTCTTTAAGAGTCAGTTATGTTTTCTAATGTTCACCAGGAGGCTGCTGCAGTTTTCAACTTACAGTATTAATGTGCTTTTTACTGGACAGCAGGCTTCATAAACATGACAGAAGGTATGTCGTTTAGAAGTAAACGACACCAGTAAACAGACGCGTGAACACATGTGTTTGTGTATGTGTAGTGTAAACGGCTTACAGCTGATTGATGACTAAATCAGATTTTTAAAAAAAAAAAAAAAAAAAAAAGAGGTGGAGACGTACAGACAAGAGACAGAGAGGACTTCATTCTCATCGACCAGCAGACATTAATTTCATCAATATGCTTCAAGGAGCCTGACAAGCAGTGGTTTTGCACAACACATACACACTAACACACACGCCAAATGAGTGTTTAATGGGGGGGACGTGGGCAGAAGAGTGAGATGATGGTTGTAATGTCAGAGACACTCTGTCCCACATGGTTCTGAAAAGTGTCTGTGTGTCTGTGTGTGTGTGTGTACCAGTGATGATGTTTGGGATGAGATGTTTAGACACAAACACAGCTATCCTTTTAAGGACTTTTAACTGAGTCAATTCATTTGGCCAGTCTGCATAAAGCCTCGTCTTTAACCATAACCAATTGCTGACTAACCTTAACCTTATTGTAACCTAACCACAATTTTAAATCTGTTTCCTCAGAAATACCTCATTAAGACCACATTTTGGTGTCCAGGAGGGCTACTGGTCCTGACAAGGCCAGTATTTATGAAAGAAAAGGTCCTAAAGAGAGAGCAAATACAAGAACACACACACACAGAGCAGTCAAGTACATCTTGATCACACTATCAGTGATCAGTGCCAGCTCCCTCATCTCTCTGTCCAACTCCATATTTCACTCTCACCCTGTCCAACAACACACAGGCACACACGCACGCACATGTTCCAAGGAACACTGAGGATCAGACTACACACATCCTTCGTAAGTAACGCCATGTATTAAATCTAGTTGTAGGTAATAAATAAATAATGGCAATTCTTCAAAGACAGTCAAGAAAAGTAAACATATTAAAAGGGACAGTTCCTATTCTTTTGAAGTGTGATTTTATGAGATATTGTCAGTCATCACTGTAACAGACTCTTCCACACCAAAGTCCATAGAGAAAATCTGTGATTTTACATCACAGCACACGGGAGTTGCTGATCAGTAAGTGCAAATGTGTTATTCTGTAAAATTCAGTTTGAAATTCTTTGTTCCGATTTACCCCAGTGACACAAACTGACCACAGGAGGCAGCATTAGACCGGCAGCTCCTCTGTCCCTGTGAGCTGAAGTGGCTGATTTTCTCCACTGACATTGAAAAAAGCTACAGGATGCATTCAACGAACCCCATAACTCTCCCACAAGATTCCATAAACCTTTTTAAGTTTTATGTTTCCTGTAAAATTAATACAAAGACATCATTTTAAGCTGGTATTACTTCCCTCTACTGTCAAAAACTCAGGTTCATGTTGTGTTAAATCAAGCATCTAAGAATGTAAATGACTCATGACACTAAAAAACACCTCGCCTAATCTGCTGCTGTATCTGACACTGACCTCTGACCTCACAGCTTTAGCTGAGCAGACGATAAGAGAGTCTTCCCACTCACTTATAATTAGTCGGCTAACCTTTCCTCAGATGTGAGGGATTTGTCTGCTCGTCTGCTGCTCGGCACAAAGTTTGACGCTCATCGTGCTGAGCTCCACGTCACTTTGTGTTGACCTATTCCCATTGCTGGCCACCTTCTCCGTAATTAAGTGAATCATCTTGCAGAGGACGGCGACGTACGTTAGCGGCGGCAGAGCAGAAGAAGCCGTGCTGACAAAACGGCCTCTCTGTACGTAGATAATGAGGCAGCGGCCTGACAGGTGTGGCCTGATTAATAAGGAAAGGAGGAAGGTCCTGTGGTGGGCGGGGCTGCCTCTCTCTCACACACACAGGGTGTCCCGGTGTGGTAAACACACTCATCAGAGTGGAGGCCATCCCCCGGAGAGCGGGAGCATGTTTGACATCATTAATTGGCTTTTTCAGTGCGACAAGTCAGAGAGATGAAAAGCTTTATCACGCTGAAATAATTAATTTCGCCTTCACCGCTCAGAAACTGCTGACACTTCACTTCTCTCAGAAAATACAGAAGGGGCAAAAAAATTAACTCCATTTTGCCCTTTCTCTGGATTCAATCCCTCTATTAGCTTTTTGGAGGCGCATTAACAGAGGTAATGTAGGTTTTTTATTAGAATATAAAAGGAGATTTAATTAACTTGAACCTATATGGGGGGGGGGAGGTAGCTTTATCTCAGCCACTTACAAAGGCCGCACACACACTATGTGCCCAGTGCACCGCACATATTTCCAATTAATTAAAAATTACAGAGGAAAATTATCGGGGGTTTGATAATGCGTCATGAGAAGGGCCAAAACTTTAATCACTTTGGCTAACACAGCTCCGCTTGGATAATTAGATTCATTAAGCTCTTTGAAAGGCACCAACGTAGTGATGCGCTAAAAAGTTTCTGTACCACACCTGAAGTTTCACAATGTACAGGAGGAATTAAAGAGGATGAAGTGGACAGAGCGAATAAAGAGCACAGAAGATACAAAGTCTGAGAAGAGCCATCACAAAAAAGATCATTTAAAATATTTTTTTTTTCCCCTCTATCTAAGGGTCACCACACACATGATCTGCACACATGATTTGGCAGATTTTTACACCAGATTTTAGCCTGCAATTGTTATTATTACTTTTATTATTTTGTATTAACTAGTATCACCTTGTGTCCGTTACCAATATCAAAACCCAGTACCCGATCTGTACCAAATAGATGATTGGTTCTAGGCAGTGTTAATTATGACAGCAAACTTTGATCCAGAAAAATCCTACGATATATAATTTTCTATGGCAGTCTTTAATAGGGAAATGTTTGTGTCAAGGGACTTAGGTGGTGCAATTTATTTACAAAATGACTCTGGGGAAAAAAAAAAAAAAAGATAAAAATCCATATTATAATACTACCACTAAAACACTAAAAAAATCCAATTAGCATATGAGATGGAAAATAATTCACTTTTAACAGGGGTTATGAATGGTAAGGTCTGAAGGTAATGATGGCAATCATAAAAGAAATTGTAAAAATCCATTGATACATAATGTTTCTATAGAGGTCTTTAATAGAGCATTTTGTGTGTGTGTGTGTGTGTGTGTGTCCAAGGGACTCAGAAGGATGATTTTTTAAGTTTGTAATTTTCTGAAAGAAATGAAATGTCCAACAATCTTTTAACTAGTGGAACCCAAGGGGGAGCGTGGAAGCAGTGGAAGTTAGAGAAACTCATTTTCATTCAAAATAAATCTGCAAATAATCGATTCGAAATCAATTTATCTCCCAGCTCTAGCACTGACTAGACTTTATAACTCTTCTGCACCAAAGTTCCATGTGAAAAGTAGCCATTTTGTTAAATGTCTAATACAGTATGTAGTGTCAGTAACTCAGGAATAAAACAATTCAAAATAACTGAAACATCCTTCAGTTCATCAAATACAATTCAATAAGCATAAGAACTGTAATTAAAGTATGACAACAATTTAATAATTTATATTTTAAAGCAGAGATTTTTTATTTTCCCACAGTGTGCGAGAGACTCAGGGCAATGAGCACAATAACAACAGAATAACAGTGCATCTGTGTGACGAATGAAAGGTTGAATATTATATGCATGTGTGAGTGAGGCAACAGCAGCAGCCTAATGTACTGTAGAGAGGAGGGACACACACTCACACACATGACACACACATGAATTTGGTTTAATATGTAGCTTCTTCACATGGGAAGTGAAGCAGAACCCCTGCCACCACAAGGCTCTGTGTGTGTGTGTGTGCGTGTGTGTGTGCGTGAGTGACTATAATTCAGTCTCTTCATATTCCTCAAAATGCTCCCGAAAAGAAAAATTCAGCCCTAGAGGAGAGTGAGAGCTGGCGCTGTTGTTATTAAACAAAAGAAAATAATACAAAAACATAAAATAATAATACTCACAGGTATACTAAAACATATTCTTCTAAATCATTATTATAGAGATTGTTTCCATGGCAACTAACAGCATTTTAATATTTTGTGGGGCTAGGGTTGGGATCAGTTTTTTTGTGTTGTTGAAGGAGGTATTGCCATGTAATGGGTGCTGGCTGTACTGTGAGCACCCCCTGGTCTCAAGACATGCTGAAAAATAATAATGCAAAATCTTAAAAATACATTTGTTGCTTTATATTTATGTTTTTTTCAACAGGAAACTAAAGTTTGTAAACCACTTGCTCTCCCACACCAAAGTCTATACAGAGAAAATTGATTTTAGCTCGCAGGGACACAGGAGCTGCTGGTCTTCTGCTGCCTCGTGTGGTCAGTTTGTGTCACTGAGGTAAATCCTAAAGAAGAATTTCAGGCACAGAATTTTATACAATAACACATTTGAACTTACCGATGGAAGCAGAAGTGGATCAACAACTCCTGAGTGCTGTGATGTAAAATCACTGATTTTCTCTATGGACTTTGGTATGGGAGATAATGAGATATCATAGAAATATGTTTTATAAGAAGAGTATTTTATTAAGTTACTAAAATATTTTTTCTTGTGTTTTTAGTGAAGGTAAACCACCATCTTGTTATTGTACCTTTAAATCTCATTTAGAAGTAGTGGGAAAAATCTATAGGGGAATTATGTCAATTAAAAAGGATACCAGATGAATATACACTGGCACAACACCATGACTAAATACTAATGAATCTTAAAAATAGCAGCTGAAACCTTCTTATCTCAATGGTATTTAAGTTTATTAATAATTGATGCTAATATAAGCAGCACTATATGATTAATATGAGGAGCTTTATAAGGATTCCCCCATGGAAATCGTAAAGAGAGCGCTCAATGAAATCATTTATTTATGTGTTCACTGTTGCTTTATTACTTTGAAACTACACGGCAGCGTGAAGCAGTTTTAATTAAGACTAATTGGTTCCTTTATAGACATGCTTTGGAAAGCTAATTAAATAAAATGCAAGCAACACTATCCCATAAGAGTACACACACAAACACTTGTGTATTCACAGTGGGATAGTATCTCCAAGTTATGCTTCATTATGCGTTAAAGTTCACACAAATTGTAAACACCTGAACAAACTTATTTGTGTGTTTAGTACAATAAAACCAGAAAATACAGCGTAAATGTAAAACAACTCAAAATATGATGGTTTTATATCAGTATCTGAATATTTAGTGTCTCAATTGATATACAGATATGAATATTTTGTAGAATATTCAATATGTTCCCATCTTTATCGTACTGTTAGACAGACCTTTCAAATAGGAAACTGAAGTGTTGACTGCAGCAGCAGAACTGTGTCCTCCATGCACTAAAATCACTGATTTTCCTCTCTGGACTTTGGTGTAGGAGAATGAATGGTTTACAAACTTCCTTTTCTGTTGGAAAAGTCTGTCTAGCAGTGAGATAAAGACATGAAAATAATCTTCAGATGTCACAGACGGAAATCTTGACAAAGACTTAATGAGGTGAGTCATTATCTACGTGGCTAAAAATCTGTTTTCCTTGGTTCTCAGTGCAGGGGGTGCAAATAGTGCCACATCACACTTCCAAAACCTGAACTATCACTTTGAAGTGCAAATAAACTGCAGGAAAAAAATGGTGTGAAAAAGCTGACTCATCCTTCAGCACATCCTGCTTGAGAGAGTGAGCTCTGACAAGAAGAAGAGTTTTCAGTGAAGGATTTAATCCAGAAGTGTGGCTCATTTAATCTGTAATGGAGTGTGGTAGCAGTGTCTCTTCAGCAGGACACTCTCTTTATATGTTTATGTGCTGAATATTTACCGAGGTATCACTTTAATATACAAATGTCTCCATGGTGTTGCAGTGTACGCAGAAGGAAGCTAATATTAATCGTCAGAAACACTGCAGGAACTCACCAAAAAAACTCCATTTGCAGTAAGTCCACATGGACCGCATTTCCACCACGGTGGACGTCGTACAGAGAGTCTGTGCTCAAACGCAAACCATGTGGTCCGTGGTGCGTGGACTGCAGCTGCAGTGAGGAGCATGTGTGGGCATCACCCACTCACACATGTCCAACACTGCAGCTTCAGACGCTTCAACTGGGAGCTGATAAGTGGCAGTGAAGTGACGTCTCTTTATGTTAAATAACTGGAAAAATAGAGCCATAAAAATACATGTACTGCAGACGGATGTTATTGTTATTAAGAGTAACGTGAAGAGAAACAGGCCAAAGTCAAAACAGATGGAGGGAGAGTGTCAGAAAGGATTTAAAAAAGGAATACTTCCACATTTTTACCCACTCTCATATACTGTACATGTATTAAATGGATAATTTTGCTTTTTTTTGACAGCGTGTTTGTATGAGGGTCATGACACAAAGGAGGCTCCCTCTCAGTGAAAACATGGCTGCCAGCATTGACACAAGAAAAAAAAAACTCAATCACTTAACAAAAGATCCACTTCACAAAGTGTACATCAGTTTAAGCGTACAGCATCCTAAGATTCTGTTCACGTCTTTATCTCACTTTTCGACTTTTTAACAGGAAACTGAAGTTTTTAAAGCCACTCACTCTCCCGTGCTAAAGTCCATAGAGAAAATCAGTCTCCCCGCTTGCAGGGACACCTTCACTCAGATGACCACATGAGGCAGCAGTAGACCAGCAGCTAAAATCACTGATTCTCTCTCTGGACTGGTGCAGAAAATAACAAACTTAGAAAGGGACGCAAACTTGTTTCTAGTTTCTAGTGTAATTCTAATGACGTAAAATTTTTGGTGAAATCAGTGCTGACAAAGGGAAATGATTAGATACATTTTTTTTTTTTTTTGGAAAAAAAGAACAAGAAAGTTTGGCACTTCTTACAGAGTTGTGACAATGTGGATTGTGTTGAGTAAACTATTTCCAGATGAATTTCCATAAAAACAAATTGCTCCCTTCAAACCCAGTGAATATCTATCACTCATTCATTCATTTTTGAAAACTTTATTCTTTGAAGACACATTTCAATTGGTTTGAGCCAGATTAACATTTAGAAAACATGTACCAGTCTTTAACTCTTGGGTGGAAGTAAACTGCAACTGACAGACCCATGTAATGAATGTTAGCTTAGCATTAAGGCCAGAAACTACTTTATTAGTTTACTTTAGTAGTTTGGTTTTAAGGGATTTATGTGCCAGGGTGCTGTGTGCCACATCCCTATCCTGTGTTTACTGTCGGCTCTGTGTGTCCCGCCCACTGTGTGTCCCGCCCACTGTGTGTCCCGCCCACAGACATTTGATATAACATAACTTTACCACAGTTGTTGAGCTTAGATTTGCATTAAGAGAAAATAGAAACACGGGGATAAACAAAAATCAGCACCTGAAAAGTTTAACTTGCATCACGCACTCACATGAGGGTTGCAGGGGGCACTGGTGCCAATCCCAGCTGACAAAGGTTATGTAGAAAAGGTCTTTCAAGGCAACAAGTAAAAGATGGATAAAATTAGACCAAAAAACAAATTATGAGCCATTGCACAACTGGTTTGAACTTCAGTCTGTTCATAATTTAGTTGTCAGCATTTAACTAGCATCAATTCCCCTAATTAAGTCCGGAAAACCGTTGAAAATTGGGTCGATTGGGAGATTGGAAAACCGATACGAATTACGGAAAATTTCAAGACCAAATTTTCCTGCCATTATAGGGGCTCATTTTAGTTTTACAAGCTCTAGGCCCAATTTTTTGGTGACATTATTTGAATTCGGTTTTCCAATTTCCAAAAAACATCCAGATCCAATTTTCCTTACATTTTCTGAAACTTGACCATCCTGACCCTATTTTTGTGACTTTTTTCTAGGGGTTTTGTAAGTTCTGAAAAATATTCATACTCAACTTTCCTGACATTTTCTGAAGCACGTTTTCCAACCTAACAAAAACATCTGTGACCTTTTGTAGGGACTCATTTCGGTTTTTCCAATTTGCGAAAACCTCGACAGACAATTTTCCTTACATTTTCTGTATCTTATTTTGGTTTTACAAGTTCCAAAAACACCCAGACCCAATTTTTGTAACATTTAATAAAACTCGTGTTGGTTTTCCAAGTTTTAAAATACATCCAGACCCAATTTCAGTAACATTTTCTGGAGCTTGTGTTGGTTTCCGAGGTCAAAAAAATGTCACGGCCCAATTTCTATGAGTTCATGTTGGATTTGGTGGGAAAATATCTGGGTCGAACACATTCACAACAGCAATACCAAGTAAGAAATCCAAAAAATTGGGCTTGGAGGTTTTTCAGAAGTTCAGGAAACCTGAGCAAATTTTTGCAAACATTTGTGTTTGAGAAAACATCAGAACTTCAAGAAAAACAACTTTACCTACCTTAAATAAAGGAAGGAAACTAAAGAAACAATGCATTATTTAAACTTTTAGCAAAGTTCCACATTTCAAAAGCGATTATTTATCGTTCAGTCAGCAACAGAGAGAAGAAAGCAACAGTCTATTTCTGTAAAATCAAGCTAAATTTAAAGGACAAATTTAGACAAACTTGAGTGTGAGCAGCTTGTGAGAAACAGCCTGGTCCTTTGTGGATTCTCTGTGTCCACACTGGATGACGGCTGCTAATTGAAAAAGAAAAAATAATTACTGTCTTAAGAGTGATGGACGAGACATGGGGGACTTGAGTGGGAAAGGGGAGTCTCTCAGCGAGAGTCGATGACTCCGCTGGGAATTTCTACTTTTGTCATTCAGTCAGCACCCGCAGGAATCCACACACACACACACACACACACACACACACACGTTCAGATTCTACACCTGCATTTACACAAACACGGTCGATTAATTCACCAGGAGCGAGAAAGAGGTGGAAATAGACACGCTCATTTATCACTCTGCTTACGAGAAAACAAGTGAAAACGCAAATTTTGTGAAGCCATAAAAGCAGAAATACAAACAAATACAACAAAAAAATCGGTGTTTTTAAAGCCTCGTCAGGTTTTTCGTGGTGAATTGAAAACAAAAACCCACAGAAAGTGGATGTGAATGGAGTTGATGAAAACCTCCTCTCCATCCATCTTGTTGTGCAGACACTCGACTCCCACCCCCTTTAGCCTTTTTAGCTCCACCTCTTATCTCCCATGTCACACTACATTTGACACATGAAATCAATACGACACAACACATTAACCGTCTCTGTAATTATTTTTGTAGATTTTAAATTCATTTTAAAATCTATTAAAAACTGATTTTTTTTCTATTGATTTTCTATTCACTTTTTTTTTTTTTTTCCTTCAAAAAAAGTGAATAGAAGAAAATTCGCCCCTCGTGCTTATTTGGTACAAATTATCCTTAAAAGTTTGTATAAAAATGTTAGAAAACAGTGTAAAGTGTGTTGCTAAAATTACAAAAAATTAAAAAATTAAAAATTAAAAAATTAAAAATTACTTCCATTTCCACAAAAATGTACTAAATGTACTTTAACAAATAACGACAACAAATACCGCTACTAATGAACATTTTTTAAGTGAGAAAGTAGAATCTTAAATAAGATCATAATAAATCATGATGTTCTGAAATGGCTGGAATGGTGCAGCTCCCCCTTCTGGCACTTCAAAATAAGTGACTAGGACTGCATGTTGGTGAGCTGGACAGCATTTACAAGTCACTTTCATAAAAACTTTTCTACATCTGCGATTTCAATGCACGAGTGATGTGTGACTATTTTATGTATATTGTTGCATCACTGTTGAGTGTTTACTGTGTCTGTAAAAAATGCAACAAAACGAGGATTGTGTGTGTTTAGTGTCATGTAAAATATGAGTGAGTGACTAATGTATAATCTACAAAAGAGCACGTTCTGGTGGTGTGTTCAGGCTCAGTGGGGAGACTCTGACTCTCAGTCTGTCGTCTGTCACTTTTCTTTTCACACACACACAAATATATCTGGGAGAGCAGGCTGTCTTTTCACAGCAACAACAAACACTCTGGTTGCGACATGCCGCTACACAGGAGACGCCACAAATAGCCGTGCAGATCTGGAGCAAACATGTTTTGACGGGAGAGAAGTCGTCTCACGGACGACAGTGGTCTTTTGTCTTGTAACGAGCATGACAAATTAAAAACCAGTTAGTGTTTTTGTTGCCTCTTCTCTAATTTTGTAAGAAAAGCTCTCCATAAAAAACTGTTTATTAGAAAAGAAAACAAGGCAGGACGCGCTGTGGTTTCCCCCTCTTTAAAGAGTCATTTCGACATCATCGAACCTCATTGACCTCGGACACAGCGGCACGGTTACGGTACAATTACCACCACCACCGCCCGCCCCCAGCAGCAGTGGCTAACAATAGGACCAAATGGCCAGGCTGTTCGCATCCGAGACAACAGACCACCAACGTCCACCATCCATCACAGTCAGGACGCTCGCACTGCCTCGCACGATCTGGACGACACCACTCGCTATTTCCAGCTCCACGTTGAGACGCTGTGTGTTTTCCAGTCAGACATGGTGTAAGACAGATTTCTGCTGTCACCGTCCATACATGCTACTGCTAATTTTAGTTCACTTTTACAACCTGTGAATGCAGAGAACCAGTCTGCTCATGATTTAAAGTCATTTCACAACAAAGTATGAAGGACTTTTTCCATATATTATAATATTTTTATCTACATTTTAACACTTAAAGTCTAGAGCTGCAACAATAAATCAGGAACAGATCTATTTTGGTAACTTCTTTGAAATAAAAGCATGTTTTTCTGATTTTTAACTTCTTAAATGTGGATATTTACTGGTTTCTTGGCTCTTGAAGAATTAATTGAGCAAAATAATCTGCAAATGAATCAGTAATCACTATTTTGGTAACTTCTTTGAAAGGGTTCAGGTAAAGGTAAATAAAGGGTTCAGAAAGGTTTTCCACAATTTTCAGATATTTAAATACATATTTTCAGCTGTGGACGAATACATTACACATTTCAACGTTGCAGCAGCAGAAAAAACAAATCACTAGGTCTGTACGGTGTTTTCAAGTCAGTCACATGACATATGAATGATTTCCTACATTTAATAATTGAAATTCACCAGTATAAACTTATTAAAAGTGATTTTTAACCCAATTTGTGATAATATCTCAAGTAGACTAAAACCTAACTATGACTTTCTACTGTTAATAATAAGTATTCTGAAATTATTCTCCATCAGTGAGCAAACATTTATGAATCAAATATAATTTACACTAAGCTATTGCCATTCTTTTCTTTTGTAAGAAGACTATCCATCATAGCATCAGCTGAAAACTGGAAGATACAAAGCCTCTCCTCGAGCGGGGGCCAATCTGCAGGATGCCCCGGGCCCAAGGGAGCCAGCAGCCACCAGCTGACCGACCAAGCAGCTTTGCTCAAAGGCACAATTAGAGGGTCTTTGTTTCACCCGGAGTGGCTCTTTGTGCTGCAGTGTCGCCTGGCGCTGAAGGGGAACATCATCAGTCAGTGGCTGAATGGTCCGAGTCAGAGCGCGCACACACACACGCACAGGTTGAGGCCTGTGCCGCTTCACTAACCAGCTCTTCCTGAGAATTCACTAATATCACAAGGATGAAGGTTCATCGATCGATTCCCTGCTGTCACTTTAAGTCGAGCAGAGCTGGAATTTGCCAGATGTCGACTGGAACCTTCACTTTAAATCATTTTAACCACTGCAACACGAAGCATGTGCAGCTTTTACCACCTTAAAGGCATATTTCGGGTTTTCTGGAGTGTGGTTTTTTAAGGTGTGTGACAAAGAGGCTGACTTTCGGTGAAGACATGACTAACAGATCAGATTTTATTCACTTAAAACCAGACTTGCCCAATAAAATCTTCAGATTAGGTCTACAGAATTTTAAGAATATGTTTACCTCTTTATGTCGCTGGGAGAGTGAGTGGTTGACAACCTTCAGTTTGCTACTGGAAAAGTCTGTCTAACAATGAGATAAAAACATGAACATATTCTTAAGATATTGTAGACTTAATGTAGAATTTATGTGGTGAGTCTGCTGTTAGGCGGGTAAAATCTAATGAGAGCGAGTTTCCGTGTTTTATCCTGGTTCTTGAAGATGGTGGCACTTGTATCACTTCAAAAAACCTGAATTATCCTTTTTAAGCTACATGGAGCCAGTCGTGGATTATGACACGGCTGACATGGTTTCATTCTCCTCTCAGGAGCTGGGTCTGAAAGTGCTCCATTAGTGTGATTGCTGGTGAAGTCAGTGTGAACAGTCTGACTCACCTGCTGAGTCTAATCTGTCCTGTTAACATTAAGCCAACTTCATATTTACACACACACACACACACACACACACACACACACACACTCCTCAGTGATCGTTCTCATGTAGGAACACTCACTGTTGGTATTCATGGAAACACCGCAGGCCTCTGAACACAGCTCTGTAATCTTGTAATTTGCTGGTGTCTGAATTAAGACGAGCCATTCTCGATGAAGACACGCAAAAGTGACAGAGCCATAAACCAAACAGCAAGGACGACGGTCTCCAAAAACAGGTCATCAAAGTGAGGCGAGGCGAGCTGAGAATAGAGCAGCGCAGTAAATCAACACCACTCCTTTTATTTTCCTCATCCTTCATAGCTCAATGGTTGTTTTTCTCAAGATGGAGGCACAAGACAAGGAGGACAGAGTGCGAGTGTGTGTGTGTGTGTGTGTGAGAGAGCAGGACAGTGACATTCACGCGTTACGACATGGCGACACTGACGAGGTGGCCTCCCTGCCGCTCGGCCAAGCTGTTATCACAGTCGGCCTCGTTTCCAGGTCGCAACCCTCAGCGGCACCAGCATTATTGGGTCGCGGCTTGGTGCCACAACCCGACCCGGTGTGGGCCAGCTCTGCCATTGTACGACAGTGAAGCGTGGCTGTGAGATACTGACACACACACATAAACACACAGACACAGGGGCCCAGTGATCCATCCTGGCAACCTCCCTAGTAACCATCTGTCCATGCTCGGGCTCGGGCACAGCGAGCAGTGGGCATGCCTCGACACGACCGAGTCGACGGGACAAAACGGAGGAGCACACAAGGACAAAGAAGACAAAAATGAAAGAATGGAGCTGAAAAGAGAGAGAGGGAGAGAGAGAGAGGAAATGAAGGAGGACAAGTTAGGACACTTCAGCCTTTGACCTTTAAAAAGAGAAAAGTCTCATCCTGGACGTTGTACATGATACCAGTTTATATTGTCACTTAAAGACTTGAAATTTTGCATAATTTGACCTTTATCAATGTCACACTGCAAAAACTCTTTAAAATACAAAGAATTTAATGTACCTAACATTGTGGTCAAGTGGTAGGAGCATTCTGTCTTTTTTGGGGGGGATTCGTATTATGAAAATTAATTTCAGATTAACTAAAGTGAACGCATCATCAAATTGTCTGAAAAATAACATGACTTTCCATGCTCTGTGGGTGGAGCTTTGACCAGAGGGTGGGATATATCAATCATATTTTCACCACAGATGTCATTTTCTTTAACAAAATGAATGTTCAATATTGTTATTCATAACACTAGTAGGTGGAGTCTTCTCTCGATTCATATCCATAAATATGGATCATTTGTCCAAATTGTGTACATTTGCATGTTGAAAAATCTACTTTAAACTTCTAAAATGTCTCTAAACTTTAATGTACATTTAAGTCCAAAACAAAATGTCATAATTATCACTTTATTGTCCTGTTCCCGCTACAATTGTGAAAGTGGTTAATTACTCCAATAAAATGGATTTCGACTTGCTCCATCTCTTACAATGTTGGTATATATTGTCATTGGACAAAACAACTAAATTAGTTTTAAATGTTAAGACCTTTCATATGAAGAATTAAAGGATTACGTTATGTTTCACAGTTATATTTAAGAGCTTAGAGTTCTTTTGTGTAGGAATGCACTATATATTTTGCTGATATCCGATGTTATATATATACCAATATTTATGTTTTTCTCTGAGCCCAAGTGCAGATCATTATGAAGTCTTTCCTGTCGTGAAATTAACATTATATTTTGCATACTAATGTCATAGCAGATGGAGAGATACATTTTCTTCATTGTGCAAAATAAATTAAGGAAAAAAAAATATTCAGCTTAGGATTTGCAAAATATTCCCTAATTTATTGATGAGAATTTCTTTTTAATAAAACAAAAGTTTGTTTTTTTAGTTAAAGTTTGTACATTGTACAGCTACAGTATTAATAAAACATTTAAAGATAAATGAATGTGACCTCTGTCCACAAGTAACATATGAAAGTGTCCAATAGTTCAAACTAAGTGGAAACACATTAAATATCACATTAAATGTACCTTGAATTATTAGGCAACATGTGATTAACAGACCGCCCATTATGTGGCTACACTGTCCTTTATTATTAATTTCAATTTGGCCTAAACTGTGTTGAGACAAGCAAACACAACAGGGCAAAACAAAAAACAAGCATCTTCAGCTGCTAATGAAAACATTACATCAACAACACTCACCACGCACACCATGCTCTCTGGTTATATTCCACTTCCCAAACATGCCGTGCGAGATCCACGGTACATTTGTTCATGAAGTCTTCGGAAGTGCAAAGTTTTGCACTCACTGTGCTGTGAGGTTAACATGCTAACTGGGCTGACACTTGACGTCCACATGTCTGTCGTAAAGCTCAGCAAAGTGACACCGGCAAATAGCCTTGATATGTGGCGATCACTGCGTAAAAACATATTTAATGTTGAATTTGAAGTTTTTATTCATCATTTTTCTGTATTTAGCTTGTTAAGGTTTTGGATTTTAATTCTATTTAACATGTAATAAATCAATTTAAATATAAATCTTTATCTCGAAATTATCTCAGTTAATCAGTGTATGAGTGTTTTTTCAACATTTTGACATTTGATTTACTCTAACAATGCCACGGTATATTGATAACCAAGATAATTTTGGTCACTATTACTGCAGTATGAAATTTCATACCATTACATCCCTAGTTTCATATGAAGAATAAAACGATGTTTAAACAGAGAAAAGCAGAGACGACCGTTTATTTCCCCGAGTTGGCGAGTGCGTGCTGAAGGGGTGTGGCAGACCAGGGTGTGACGCTGCATCAGAAGCAGATACGTCTTCTTCTGTCAACTGTGCGTTGTCTTATCTGTGCCATGGCGAAAAGCCTCGGAAACAGCGAGACATGACCTCCCGTCTTTGTCTAAAATGCGGAGACGCCACCTTTGTCAACTGAATTCATTACACACAGAATCAGTCCAACGTCCCCTTTAACAGCAAAAAAACAAAAAAAACAATCTGCCAAGTCAAGAAACTAGACAGGAGACAAGTCATGATGGAGCCTCTTTTCATTGCAACTACACTGGTGTCCAATGTCTGTTTGTCTCCAACCAGAAAGTCTGAAAACATCCTCAATAAGGATAAAAAAAAGATATAAAGGGACAAAGATAAAGGAGTTTGTGAGGTTTTAAAGATATATGACCTCACATGTACAACAATAAACTTTGATTTAAAGATGCCGTGCCTCTCGATCTTCCTCTCTCTTATGTCTAGACCATGTTAACCTCAAGAAAACGTTTCGCTGTTAACAACATGTGAGCTCTGGAGACGAGACAAACAAGCTGCATTGAGTCAAAGACAGAGAGAGCCACTCCCCCGGGGCTGCCCAGGTGGAGAGACCAAGCGCTCATTGTTCCCGAGTTTGATCTCCTCAGACGGTGAAGCACTGATGAACCTGAATAGAAATATGATGATCTGGAAGATTCCTGTCACTATTATTCTGAACAAATAAGTTTAACAATATTATTGCTATAAATGTAAAGACATGTCTCAAAGTATTTTTCTTACATAAACAGGGTGGAGCCTTTTGTCTATAATCTACCTTCATTTTAGAAAATGTGCACTAATATGGACAAAAGTCCATATTGCTAACATAAAGAAAGGCTGTTTTACAAAAAGATTTACAAAATGTTAAGTCTCATATATATGTTGATATAATTAAAAAATTGTATTGTCACAAATGTCATGAAATGTTGCATAGGTACATTAACATTGCAAAAAAGCTTTGTAATGTGGACAATTTTCAAATATTACAAAAACATATTACTAACTTTATAAAATAACTTATGCTGTTACAAAAATGTTATAAAATGTTAAAAAAAATTATGAATGTTGCAAAAGGTTGTAATTTTTGGTGTGAAACAAGGAACATAAATGTGAGTAACTGGTTTATGATGCAAAAAATAGAAATTACATTTACAAAAACATTTTAAGGAATAAGGTTATTGAGGATACATAATTTTTCGTGGACGAAACAAGAAATTTGAATAAAATTGTTCTAAATCCTGACATCCTGCAGCGCCCCCTTGTGGCACTTCAAAATAAATCACTAGTACCGTATGATTACCTTATTGCAAGTGTTTTCCAATCGTGTTATGTGATAATTTTATTTCTTTTCTGATCTCTGTGGTGAAAAACATCGCAGCTGAAGTTCAATCTTTCTCTCTTAACCGTTGTCCTCTTTTTCTTTCTTTTCCTCCATTGAGGTGCTCGTTGTCAGAGCAGAGAGGCCTCAGTGAAAGTGAGCGAACCATGACCACAGGCAGATGCTCCCACATCTCATCGTGTGTCCTTCCCCCTTTACACCCTCCATTTCCCACAGCTATGCTGCAACACACACACACACAGCCTCTGGCCCTAAAATCGACAGGTAAAACGTCCTGTATCACTGTATCTTTAAATAATTTAAAGTTAACTGTTGTAAATTGTTATGTATTCAGGGGCCATTTGTTAATTTCTGTTAATTCCCTCTGGGCACTGGACGACCACACAAGCACAGATGGGACATTTTCAATTGCTTTGACTGGTTTGGATTAAAAAAAAAATTCACAATCTACGTAATACACACATACACGCGCACACACACAATGTGTCTCATCTCAAAACAACAAAGAAGGCACACATTTCCCATTTCCTGTTCATCTCTGCATCTTCTTCCTGCCTCCCTTTACCTTACATATTTATATATATATATATCATAGAGTTTCTCAGAAGAGTAATTTATTTTGAAAATATGACTGTTGTTGTTGGTCACACAGTTGGTGTAGTGGTTAGCACTCTTGCCTTTGCAGCAAGAGGACCCAGGTTCCTGACCCGGTCTATGTGGCTCTGTGGTGGACTGGCTGTGGGGGACTGGCTACCTGTCCAGGGGGTACCCCACCTCTCGCCCTATGTCAGCTGGGATTAGACACCAGTGCCCCCCGAGACCCTGAGTGGAGGATAAAGTGGTAAAAGATGAGAGAGAGTGATAAGTGACTTTTGTTGTTCATCACTATTTCAAACTATTAACTTTAAGACATTTTATTACTTTACTTAAATTGTTTGCAGTAATGTTTTTTCCCCTCTATGCTGAAGTAAAGTTTTTGTGATTTACACTGAATCTGCTTTTTTTAAACCAAAGAAATTTTATTTTAAATATAATTTTAAATAGGAGGTGGAGGAAAAAGTCCTGAAAGCAGGAATAGTTTGTTAAGCGTCAATATTCATCTAAAGATGCTGTTTAGGAAGAAAACTTTTAAGAAAAATAAGAGTAGACCAACTTCAAATTATTAAGAATGTTTGAAGTCTGAAAAGGGATCAAATTAAAGTAGATTTTTGCAGAAGCTGCAAATGCAACATTTTAAAAACCAAAATATAGATTATGTTCCTGGTAACTGGCTCGCAGCTTTAATTGTGACCATATGTTTGATGTGATGGAAATTTGCGGGTCTTTATTTAAAGAGGTTTGTGTTTATTTGTTAATTTATTGATCACAAAAACAAAAATATGCAGCTTTATCTTCATTTTACATCGTCATAAAGTCATATTTTGGTTCAGGATTACAAAAACTTTGTCAGCTTTGATGTTGAAAATGTGTGTGTGTGCATGTGTAAGTATGGAGGGGAGAATAATATGGTTTTATAATCCACAATAACATGCAGTCTGAGCCGTGTGAAGGACATGATGTGGGACAATCCCCCCTTTTTTGAAGAGGAAAAATCCACCCTGCACTAAATTAAAGTGTAAATTGAAACTACTCTATTGTAGAGTGATGTTATTGCTTCAGACAGCTTCTCTGTGTGGAGATGGAGAGCAGCCTCTCCTCTCTCTCTCTTACCACCGCTGATAAAAAGGTATATGGAGAGGAGAAGGAAAGAGAGGATTTCATTTCCTGCCCTGCACGGAGAAAAGAGTATCAGCTGGGAAAAACCTGGCCCATAGATGGTAGATTCCTCCTCTGAACATTGATAACCATTCGTTCATTTCCTGACAACAAGAGGAGGAAAAACGCTGAAAAGTCTTTCCTCTCTTTCTCTGGTTCTAATCACAGAATCAGTTATTACAGCTTGGGCCTGTATGAGCTGCAGCCATGGGATCTGCGGTCAAATTCCCCCACTTTTTTTTTTTTTTTGTTACTTAGCTTCCTCTCCTCAGCTGCTCAGGTCAGATTTGCATTTTAATGGAAGGCTTTTATAGACTTCTCCATGACGTTCCGGGGCAACACAAGTGGAATCATTAAGTGGAGTAAGCCGGATTAGAGACGATGCTGAGGTCAGATACTCATACACCAAAACACAACGCAAGCTTTCTGCTGCAGGATTAGACAGACAGAGAGATGATGAAGGAGGGAGGAAAAAGAGAGAGTGAGAGAGAGAGACATTAGCGTAGAGAGGGCAGACAGGCCGAGGTGATGAATTGCTTGTAAAGTGGTTCTCCTCTTCAGCTAGAGGGCCTTCCACACACAAACACGCACACACACACACACACACACAAACACGCACACACACACAGATAGAAAGAGAGCAAACCTGGCGATAACAGTGTTTGTAAACAAAGGTGGCGCTGCTGAGTGATGTTCACACTGCGACAGGTGAACGGACTGTCACATGATGGTTCGAGTGGTTTCAGATTTTTGAAGTGTGGTTGTATGTCAAAAAAGTTCACCTACTTAAATCCATATTTTTAAATTTTAAATCATGATTTTATTTTATCTTATTCTATTGACCATTGTAATCCTTTTGTATGTGTAATTCATCAATAAAATAAAATATAACAATATATCTCTGTGTGGCCCTGCAATGGACTGGTGACCTGTCCAGGGTGTACCCCGCCTTTTGCCCTATGTCAGCTGGAATTATGCACCAGCCCCCCCACGATCCCCATATGGAGGATAAAGTGGAAGAAGATGAACGACAGACTGGTGAGTGAGACTTTTCCAACAGAAAACTGAACTTTGTAAATCACTCGCTCTCCTACACCAAAGTCCATAAAGTCAGTGATTTTAGCTCACAGGGACACAGGAGCTGCTGGTCTACTGCTGCCTTGTGTGGTCAGTTTGTGTCACTGAGGTCAATTTGAACAAAAGATACACCCTGAAGTGACAAAATAATACATTTGAACATACTGCCTCCATCAGTAGGTTCAAATGTGTTATTTTCATGAATTCAATGTTTGAAATCCTACGTTCAGATTGACCTCAGTGACACAAACTGATCACACAAGGCAGCAGTAGACCAGCAGCTCCTGTGTCCCTGTGAGCTAAAATCACTGATTTTCTCTATGGACTTTGGTGTGGGAGAGTGAGTGATTCTACAAAGCTTTTATAGTTTTCAGGCTAGATTACAGATGATGATACTGAAAATGATCTAGAAATCCTTAAATCCTCCATGCGAAAACTTTTTATACAAGCAAAACAACAATTTTCAATTCCTCTATCACAAATTTCTGAAAAATCAAGATGATTGCTACAAATTGTACCACTCTTTTGTATAAGGTCTTTCTATACATTTTGTTGTTTTTCCTTTATCATAATGTATAAAAATATTGAATACACTTTTCTGTGTGTTGAAAAAATTAATTTGTGGACTTTAAGTCTAACTCTTTCTAACAAAAAAATGTAATTATTTCTTGCTCCATAAGAGCCCTTATTTAAATTTTCTAATTTGTCAAACCCACAGCCCCTTATACAGAACTGACCTTACCCTTAAAGTGATGTGGCATTTTAGCTTGTTTGGCTTTAACAACATGCCGACAAACAACATATTATAATGTTTTACAATGTTTACGGTGTTCACTGGAGACACTACATGAAAAAAAGAACTCTACACACCTTTACAAACTTTAATGTCAGGGATAGTTTGACTGTTTTGTTTTCCAATTAACCTTTGCAGCATCCAACCTTTGCATGGAAAGACACGGATCAATGGCTGTGGTGATAAACATCTGCACAGCACCAACGACTGGCTGGAAAAGTGGCTGCAGTGGGTAAATATTAACTAATTGCGGCTGTTTGCTGTGAAAAAGTGGAAAGTTGGTGAAGCGTTTGAAAGTGCAGGTTGGCAGGTGGGAGTGACAGAGGAGCGCTGCTGGGAATAGAACCTGACAGATGGGTCCAACTTTACGTCTCGACAGTGTCGCAGTGTATTGTTGAAACAGGAGGCCATAATCTGAGAAAACACACGCACTTCGCAAAGTCTGAACAGTTTTAGAATTCAAACTATCTTTATACGGCCCAAAAAACTGTAAAGGTATAATTATATTAAAAATGACAAACTTTGATGTAGCTGAACACACACCAGATGTTAGGGATGGGTTTTTCTAGCAAAAATGCTGTCCTAATATTCAATGCTATCATATTTGTAGAATTTTCTTAACTCCACTGCACAAGAGCTAGTTAAAGTAATGCTAATAAGGTGCTGAGCTAATAAGATGCATTCAAAGACCCTGGTCAATCACATAACTTCTGCAGGCATCTATAGCAAGTTGACTTTACACAAGCAAATTCAAGATACATTTAAGAAACGTCATAAATTTCATCTAAAATCCTCTGGCTAAATGCTTAATGAATGTACCACAAGTTAAGTAGTTAAATATTCTTTTTGTGTCTTTTTAATACACAACCCCAATTCCAAAAAATGTTGGGCTGCAGTGTAAAATGTAAATAAAAACTGCATTGATTTGCAAATCTCATAAACCCATATTTTATTCCCACATAAAAACAACAACATATCAGATGTTGAAACTGAGACATTATACCATTTCATGAAAAATATTAGTAAATTTTGTTTGTAATTTGATGGCAGCAACACATCTCAAAAGTTGGAACAGGATGATGTTCACCATTGTGCAGCATCCGCTCTTATTTTAACAACTGTCTGTAAACATCTAGGAAGTGAGGAGACCAGTTGTTGGAGTTTTAGGAAAGGAATGTTGTCCTATTCTTGTCTGATGCAGGATTCTAGCTGCTCAACAGTCCTGCTTCAAATGTTTTCTATTGGTGAAAGGTCTGGACTGCAGGCAGGTCAGTTCAGCACCAGGACTCTTCTCCTGTGAAGCCATGCTGTTGTGATGGATGCAGTATGTGGTTTAGCATTGTCTTGCTGAAATATGCAAGGTCTTCCCTGAAAGACACATTGTCTACATGGAAGCATATGTTGCTCTAAAACCTCTATGTACTTTTCAGCATTGACGTTGCCTTTCCAGATGTGTAAGTTGCCCACACCATAGGCACTAATGCAACCCCATACCACCAGAGATGCAGACTTTTGAACTGTCCGCTGATAACAAGCTGGATGGTCCCTCTCCTCTTTAGTCTGCAGGACACAGTCCTGCAATGGCAGTCCATTGCATTTTGGACTGTGGGAGGAAACCTGAGAACCTGAAGAAAAGCCACACGCACACATGAGGAGGAACATGCAAACTCCATGCATCCCGAGTCTTCTTGCTGCAAAGGCAAGAGTGCTAACTACTACACCAACTGTGTGGCTGTGGGATCTTCAAAGTCGTAGCAATTTTTACATTGAGGAACATTTTTTTAATTGTTCCTCAATTAGTAGATGCAGTTTATTGCAGATTGTTGAATGTCTGCCCTTCTTTACATCTGAGAGGCTCCGTGTCTCTGAAATGCTCCTTTTATTGTTACTGACTTGTTGCCAATTAACCTATTTAGTTGTCAAATGCTCGTCCAGTTGTTTTTGATTGTGCCATTTACTTTTCCAGCCCTTTGTTGCCTCTGTTCCAACTTTTGTGAGATGTGCTGCTGCCATCAAATTCAAAATGAGCTTATATTTTTCATTAAATGGTAAAATGTCTGTTTGTACAATATGTTTATGTTCTATTGCGAATAAAATATGGGTTCATGAAATTTGCAAATCATTGCATTCTGTTTTTATTTACATTTTACACAGCATCCAAACTTTTTGGGAATTGGGGTTGTATTATGAATAGCCACAGTAAGTGGTCAACTTTTTCTAATCAGTTGAATGATCAAACACTTGTGCAAGAGATGTCATACTTTCAGTATTCAGTATTATATAAAAAAGCAAATTATTTGTGAATGAAGAAAACTGAGTTGATTTGAAAATGCTACCTCACCAATATACAATGCTAGGTACCACAAGGAGAGCTTCATTTTTCAAGTCATTCCAGGACCTCATGATTTATAACACTCATATTTAAGACTCTTGTATGTTTCCATTTGAAGTGTTCACAAAAGTGTTTTTTTTTTAAAAGGCCAATAAAAAACAGATATTTAGTTATTGCAATAATAATCACAATTATTTGCGTACTCGCAATGTGACTCTCTCTATACAAGTCTTTTTATGTTTATGTAGTTTTTTTTAACAAATACAGGTAATTCCAAGTTCTGTCAACTAGGGTAGGGTTTAGAATAATCTAGTTTCTAAATAAAATTGTGAAATGTAAGTGTATATTATGCACCTTATCACATAAGTAACCTCGTACTTGCTATTTCATTTTCTGAGGACGTATGGATACAAAGTAAACAAAAACAAAAATAATTTTGCAATGTTGTAATAATGAGGTTGTTAGGAACGTAATGTTAGGAAAAATATGTAAACAACCAAACTGTTTCAAAATGTTATAAAAACATAGTAACGTTACAAAAAAATCTACCTAAAAAATCTACCTAAAAAAGGATGCATATTTTTTCATGAATAATTAAAAGTGAAAAACAACCTCCCCTTGACACTTGACAGCATCAAATCACACTTGTTAAAAATGTAAAAAATTTTCTCCATTCACAATACAGTGCATTTTGTCCTGATGCGTGTCCCGCACCTGGTCCATATCAGTATAATATATCATCAAATGGGCAAAGCTTTGTTTTTAAATATTTAACAGTTTTTTTTAAATACACAATGACACACAAGCTAGTTTTCTGCTGCGACGTATGAAATAGAGTTTTGTTTATGAGTTTAACACAGCTTACCAAGCAGAGACGATCAACCCATCACTCAGCAACCATGAGACCGACAGCTACAGGAAGAAGAGATTATTTCTGTTTGTGTGTGTGAGAGAGAGATTCTTCACTGTGATAGAAAAGTGTGAAAGTGTGTTACCGTCGAGGACTGTGTTTGGATCCAGCAGCATTGCAGGTTTTTAGTTTTAATCCTTTCACTGGCTGATTTGGCACTTTTTCAGAGTATTAGAGCAGTGGTCCATAAAGGTTTGTTTTCCCGACAGACACCAGTCATCATGTTTAATAAAATCCCACCACTGCCACCATGTTTGTTTGTTTTCCCTCTGCAGCGCTCTTCATTCTGATTTTCTTTCAGTGACAGTGAACCTCTCACTTATACATGTTTCTGGAATTTGTCTTAAAAAGAGATGTAAGACTTAATGCAGCATGAGGACAAACCAAAAAAAACCTGCACGGATTTTAGTGTTAAGACAAGAATCAATGATTATTTTCAATACTTTATTCTTGATTTACAGTAGTTGGCGATTAAGTCATTTTAATTTGTTGCAGCCTTAGTCTATTTTAATCAGATTTGTAAGCAGGGAAATACAAAGATTTTGGCTGATATCACTATAAACAATAAATAATTAGATTAAAAGGTCCAGTTTGTGGCATTCAGTGGCACCTAGAGGTGAAGTAGGATACCGCAAAGGACTGAAAAGCTCATTGTAAGGGAAAGAAAATAAATCAGATCTTAATGTCCAGGTGATAAATGAATGAAAACGTTTTTATCAATATCTGTTGATAGATTACTCCTTAAATTCTACATAATGCACCTTTAACTGTTAGAGCGGTGCATAAGAAAACATTAAAATGTGTTTTCAGGAGCATTACTCTTACTTCTGCAGCTTTTATCACAACCTATCAATCTTTGTCAGAAGATGAGGCTCAGATTACACCATAATTAGAAACTTTTGTGTGTGTGAAAAGGTTCCCTCCTACCTTCTCACCTGCCCACACTCCCTACAGCAATTAGGCTCAAGTGAAGCTACTTGTGGGTGGTTAGCTCCGCTCAGCATGAGGCTGATCATAGGTGTTTGTGATTAACTATACAGACAGACATTGAAATCATCTAGTATAATTTAACAGGTACTTAGGGATATTTTACATATAGTATTTTGTTATAGGATTAAGGTTATTGTTTTTTTTTGTCTGTTTTAGTTTACCCACTTTTACCTTTGCAATGGTCCTCTCCAATTAGGGTGGAGCTAGGAGGGGGTATAAGAAGCCAATTGGCTATTGGTTTTGGGGAAGAGGTGGTGGCAGCTTGATGAGAGGCTATGTCATTAAGGTTTTCAATTTGTTCATATTTTTGTTATTGGCTATTTGGGACTTGGGCTCTTTTTTTTTTTAGCATTTTTTTAGCACAACTTCTGCTTGCTGAGACTTTCTTCAAGCAAAACACGTTTAACTAACTCCAGTGCTAACAGCTACAATCAAAGGAAAAAAAATCCCTATTTTATGTAGTCGTTATCACTGTAGCATTACAGGTAGTAAAAGTAGTTTTAAAGAAGATAAACCACTAAGATTAAAAAAAAAGTAGCAAGTGGACGATATAAAGGTTATTTTCTCATGATGAAACACTGGCTTCATATTTAAGTCACTGCAGAAACAAAGTATTTCTCGGTGGTAATAAAAAAAATTTAAAAAAGGCAGAAAAACAAGTTTGTGAGGAAATTAGTTATAAAGGGATTAAACAGCAGATTAAAATCAATTGTTTGAAAAAAAAAAAACACCACTTTCACAGCTGCTTTGATTAATGGTCTCTGCAGTGGTGATAAATTAAAGTTGAAAACCTTCTGTACACATTATTAACCCCCCGTTCTCTAACTCATTTAAAAAGCTGCAGGCTTGTTTCCCATTATGTTGATATTGTGGCCATGGTTTGCCAAAACTCTTTGTGCTAATTGTGTGTTGGTTTCAAAAAAAGAAGAAAAAAAAAAAGCCATTTTCTGTTAGAGTGCACAAATCCATTACAGCCTCCTCCTCAAGTCAGATAATAGGCATCGAATTAATGTAGAGGGAAAAAACTAAGCCTGCGACTCCTACAGACTGCGGCTGATATGATTGATCATCTTATTTCTGTCCCTTCAACCAGTTTGGTTGAGCTGATCAATAAAATTAGCTTCTTTGGATTAGACAGTGATCTGTTAACGAACTCACAATGAACAAGAAACGATCTGAGAAATACTTTAACTGGATTAAAGTCACTGACAGAGACAGAAAACTTTCAATAATTTTAGAGAGGAAGGTTCGTAAAGAAAAGATGACATGTCCTGAGAACTGTTAATATTTCAGGTGACTGACATGAAAAAGTAACTCACCAACATACAGTCCTAGTGGTTTATTTTAAAGTGCCACAAGCGGGAGCTTCTAGTCATTCTAAGATGATTTTATTCAGGATTCTAGTTCTTTCAAATGTTGATGAAAATATGGTAGTTATACTAAAAAAAACATTATATCACAAGTATTTCACAATGTCAATAACGTGTTTTTGTTCAATATTTTGGGGGGTAATGTTAGTCGTTTTTTGTTATGTCAGTAACATACAACCCCAAATACAGAAAAGTTGGGACACTGTAAAATGTAAATAAAAATGATAAAAATTATTTTTAAAATTATTAAATAGAACATAAACAACATATTAGATGTTGAAACTGAGACATTTTACTATCTCATGAAAAATAGTATCTCATTTTGAAGCAGCACATCTCAAAAAAGTGGAATAGAGGCAACAAAAAAGGCTGGAAAAGTAAATAGCACAAATAAAAAAAACAACTGGAGGAGCATTTGACAACTAATTAGGTTAATTGGCAACAGGTCAGTAACACAGTGACAAACTGTGGAACAAGTTTAGAAAAAAAAATGCTCCTCAACGTAAAACTGCAATGACAATCACACCATCTACAGTGTATAATATCATCAAAGGATTCAGAGAATCAGGAGGAATCTCAGGCCCTGAGGCGGCACTGCGTTAAAAACAGACATGATTCTCTACTGGAAATCACTGCATGGGCTCAGGAACACTTCCAAAAATCACCGTCTGTGAACACCTTGCAATCCACAAATGCAAGTTAAAGATGTATCATACCAAAAAGAAGCTATATGTGAACAGTCCAGTGACGCAGCCTTCTTCTCTGGGCCAAAGCTCATTTAAAATGGTCTGAGGCAAAATGAAAGACTGTTCTGTGGTCAGATGATTCAAAATTTGAAATTCTATTCAGAAACCATGGACACTGTGTCCTGCAGACTAAAGAGGAGAGGGACCATCCAGCTTGTTATCAGTGCACAGTTCAAAAGTCTGCATCTCTGATGGTATGGGGTTGCATTAGTGCCTATGGTGTGGGCAACTTATCTGGAAAGACAGCATCAATGCGGAAAAGTACATAGAGGTTTTAGAGAAACATATGCTTCCATGTAGACAATGTATCTTTCAGGGAAGACCTTGCATATTTCAGCAAGACAATGCTAAACCACATACTGCATCCATCACAACAGCATGGCTTCACAGGAGAAGAGTCCTGGTGCTGAACTGACCTGCTTGCAGTCCAGACCTTTTACCAAGAGAAAACATTTGAAGCAGGACTGTTGAGCAGCTAGAATCCTGCATCAGACAAGAATAGGACAACATTCCTTTCCTAAAACTCCAACAACTGGTCTCCTCACTTCCCAGATGTTTACAGAAAGTTGTTAAAATAAGAGCAGATGCTGCACAATGGTGAACATCATCCTGTTCCAACTTCTTTGAGATGTGTTGCTGCCATCAAATTACAAACAAAATATGCTAATATTTTTCACAAAATGGTAAAATGTCTCAGTTTTAACATCTGATATGTTGTTTATGTTCTATATGGGTTTATGAGATTTGTCAATCATTGCATTCTGTTTTATTTACATTTTGCACAAAGTTCCAGCTTTTTTGGAATTGGGGTTGTATTTATATAGCACTGCCACATTAACGTAAGTACTTTTTGTAGTTAGTAAAATGTTTATATAACATTGCAAAAATGTTTTTATTAACATACTCAAATGAAAAAGATTTGAGAAGTATTTCAACTAGATTAAAATCACAAACATCAAGCAGAGACAGCACTTATGAGAAAGGTTCAACCAAAAAAAATGCTGAATTTTACATGATTTGAAAACTAATTCTGACACACTTGACTTTTTATTCATTCATATTTGGCAAAGTGGTTATTGACATTTTTCTGAGGAGTGACAAAGTCAGAGGAGATATTTTTTATCACTTTACAGGGACTTTAACAAATTCTTTTTGTCTTAGACTGCTAAACAAGTCCACCTACAGGTACAAATAAAGGATCTTGATGAAATAATATTCATGGTCACGTCTCCTCACCTCCTCGGGTTCCTCCCTCTGTCCACTCACACCTTATCTAACACTCCACATTTAGCTCTGGTGTTTTTGTCATGTTTGTCTAATTATTCCACTCTTCACCTACACACAGGCGGCAGAGGAAACCCTGAGGCATTGTGGGAAGATGGTCCTGTGCCCTGCCCACTTGACTTTTCTCCATGTGCACACACACACACACATCCACAAAGACAAGCAGGACGTCCCTGCCCTCCTTTCATTTCAGTCACCTTTGAGCGGGCCCCCCTGGCCCCCGAGGCCTCTGAGCAACCAAGGCTCAGTGATAAAACTCCCCAGACACTCATCTATTGTGAGGGGAAAAAAAATCACACACTCTCTCTCTGTGGTGAAGGGAAATACACAAATGCTGCTACATAAAGGAATTCACACTGTTTTCTTATCGAGTCGTTTCAGTAGCCGCTACTGCTCCTCAACATAATCCTGCCATCGCTGATAGAATATTTTGTTACCTATCAGAAAATGGGATTGGTAACCAGTCTTTCATACCACACGTCGTTGAATTCTTTACAGTGGCGTTTTCAATCCACATCAGCCAAAGAGGGATATACACAACATAAATCATACTGTCTCAGGACACAAGAGAAAATATCTGATATAAATTTATTAAATATTTAAGCATTAACTTTTACTCCTTTTTGAAGGAAAACCTGAACAATGTATTTCACTACAGACATTTTTGACTGAATTTATGTTTTTTTATTTTATATTTTTTGGAAAAAAACAAACAATTTTTTTTAAAAAAAAATTGAAAATGTATGCACAAAGCAAATAATTTAAAAAAAATCTTATTTAACAATTTTAATTCTATATATACACGTTATTGCTTATCCTTAGTCCACCTTTATGTGAAAATAATTTTAATCCTTATCTTTAACTGGTTCTGTGCTACATAAAAATCCTATCTTGGAATTTTATTGTTTAATCAGTCTATAACACATAAAATGTCTGCCTAACAAGTTAAAACTTAAATTAAATTTAAGATGAGGTACATTTACAAGTCTTTTGTTAAGTGGCTAAAATCTGTTTTTAGCCACTGTTTGTAAACTGTGCTTTCTCCAAAGAACAAATCTGATTTTATATCACAAAACACAGGAGTTGTTGATCTACCGCTGCCTCCATCAGTAAAGTTTTATTGTGTTATTTTGTAAAATTCTGTTTGAAAATCTGTTCAGATGTAGCGAGTGGCTTCAGTTTCCTGTTGAAAAAGTCTGTCTGACGTAGATTTTATTAGGCGAGTGTCAGTATATCGCTAAAAATGTCTTCTGTCACACAATTGGTTAGGTCAAAGTGTGTATGGACATGTAGTGCCTTAAAGAAAAGGCGTTTTATGTAGTTTACAGCTGAGGATTACACCTTTGCTGAGCAAAGGTTACAGAACAAAGCTCCCCTCAGGTTTGTGCAGCACTTGTCACAGCGGGGCGTCTCGGAGATGAGCAGGAGTCGAGCAGGAGTCAGGCCTGTCAGGGTCAAACAGTGCTGTGGCTGCAACCACATGAGGCACTTGTGTGTGTCAATGTGTGTGGGAGGACCTACAAGGGCGATAACACCGACCCTTCCCCTATATCAGCTCACTTGATCCCAACACACACACGCACGCACAATGTGTGATTTTAATGAACCTAATCTCCAGGATCACCAGGTCTCTGAGGCGGGAAATTAACGAGAGCAGGTTAAACACACACACAGTATGTTCTCAGTGAAGCCCCTTTCAAGTGTGTGTGTGTATGTGTGGGGGTGAAATTGGTTTTCCCTGGGATTAAAGGATTAAAAAGGCTGTTGGGTTCCTCAAAGTACTTCCAAATGCTTCCCTCAATATTCATTACAGCGCGGACAAAAGGGCAGAGCGCGGCTCATAATGGCCTCCACCTTCTAATCATTTTAAGCAGGGGACGCTGCTGCTCTCACACACACACACAGACACAGAGAGACACCAGTACAAAAACACGCACAGTCCCTTTTATTATCATTATCCACGCTATTAGCATTAGATAAGAAGTGTCTGGAAACCACAACGGGATGAGATTATTGAGGAAACTGTGGCTTTTTTCTTTTATATTCATGCAACCAGATGGAAATATAAATATATAATTTTTATTATCACAACAAAAAAAAACCTTTGCAATGAAACGATCAGGGTGAATTTATGCTGTCTAATTTAACATACAGTCCTAATGATTTATCTTGAAGTGCCACAAGGAGGAGCTGCGTTTTTATAGTCATTTAACACTATTTTTTCCCCAGTTAAAATCTTCATTAAAAAAAAAAAATCATTGTCTTTTTAAATACAATTTTTTTTTGGTAATGTATTTTTTAAAAGATGTGTGTTTTTTGTAAAATTATAGAAATGTAAAAAAAATAGTTAATGTATTTGATAAAAAAAAAAATCAGCTGTTTTTCGTTAATAAATGTTAATTAACATTCTGTGTGTATAAAAAGCTGGTATTGTCACATTTCGTTAACGTAAAAAAAAAAAAAATTCAACTTTTTTAGGTACAGTAAGTATTTTTATACCAGTAACATTTTTTTAAACTACGAAAATTATTTTTAAAAACCATCAGTAACAATTTTTATGTAAAATGGTGATAAGTAAATTCCTGTAACATCAGTGACATGATTTTGAAATGTGTAAACAAAAATGTTGCAGAAGTTTGTAATAAATTATTTTCCTTGGTAATAACAGCGACACATTTTTGTAAAAAAAGAAATGTTACCAGAAATGTTAACATGTTTTTTAATGATATTTTGTAGCATTTTCTGTGTGTCGTATATTAGACATTTAACTAATGTACATGCAACATAATTTCACCCTTTCCTCCACGTTTGTCGATATTTGTGCACATCTATCACCTTATGAATAACAAGTACATAATACACACACAGAATCTGTGATTTTAACAATTATCACAATAAAAACAGTAAAACAGAATTATATGTCAGGATAATACAGTATGTTCACATTTTTGACCTGCTCCTGTCGTCTCCAACAGGTCTGCCAGTCATAAATACTCTACAAGAGGATAATAAATCAATATCTTTGCTATCACAGTCAGGAGGGGGCCCTCAGTGACCCCCCACCACCACACACACACAGCCCATGGAAAACTGTCCTTTTTAAAGTCCCCTCCAACAAAAAGGAGGGGGGATTAATTGAAAGTGATTGAGAGCGTTCTCACCGAGCCCTTTTTTCAGACAGCGGGGAGCCACTTGTTCACTGACAGCTATAGAGGGATTGGTTTACATTGCCTGCTGCTGCGTTTGTGTGTGTGTGTGAGGCCTAACAAGGCTGAAATTGATGCCTTTTTGAGTAGGGAGTCATTTTTGATTATCACTGACATTCAGCCGCAGAAAATATTAAACTGGATGAGGAAAAGGTCAAGGATAGAGGAGAGAGCAAAGGAAACAAGGAGACGAGAGGCAACACAAGTGTATTCAAATGAGTGTTTCAGCTCTGCACATACACTTCACACCTGAAAACATTCAGTCAGGTTAAATAAAACTAAGTGTTTTTTTCCAGGAAAACCTAATTTTAGCTCACAAAAGATTACAATATCTTAAAAATACATTTGTTGCTTTATCACACTGTTAGAAATTTTCCAACAGGAAACAGAAGTTTGTTAACCATTCACTCTCCCACACCAAAGTCCATAGAGAAAACCAGTGCATTTAGCTTGTTGGGACACAGGAACTGCAGGTCTACTGCTGCCTCGTGTGGTCAGTTTGTGTTACTGAGGTAAATCTGTACGAAGGATTTCAAAAACTGAATTTAAAAAAAACAATGCATTTGAGCTTACTGATGGAGGCAGCAGTGGATCAACAAGTCGTGTGTGCTGTGATAATTACTGATTTTTACGGCAGGCTTTGGTGTGGGAGAGTGAGATGTTTACAAACTTCAATTTCCTGTTGGAAAAGTCTGTCTACTAACAAGATAAGGAAAAAAAGTTAAATCCTGCAGGTTTTACAAACATTTTAAGAGCGAAACACTTTTTTTTTTTTTTTTACAATAATTGCAATATTACGATGTGAAGATATTTGGTCATGATAACCAACTACGCATGTACAATATTTATAGCTGCATCATCATCATCTATTCTCCCAAAAACAGCGGAATAATAATGTTTGTGTGTGAATTAGCTTCTGATTCACAGCCTCATAAGGACACAAGATGTGCACACTGGTGGCAGTTTTCCATCATCACTGGTTTCACTGTCTGAAGATAAAAAGCTTTTATGTTTTCAGAGGATGGACTCAGGCAGGAGACAGGAAACTATTACGCACATCATTTTTCTTCACTGCTGCCACACTGCAGTGAGCGCAGACAGACACACACAGATACTCTCCTTCTCCTGGATCTTTTTCAGCTGAACCTCTCGCTTCTTTATATCTCGTCATGGTTTCAGGGACACATGGACATTTGTCACGTTTACTGTTATTTTATTTTATAAGTTCCACAGAAAACTTTTCCTCTCCTACACCTATTTTACATTGCTGTGGATCAGAGTGTCATATACAGTTAGTGTGGACTCAGCTTTAATTTGAGGGATTGAACAAAATAGTCACATTAACCATCAAGGAAAAATAAGCATTTTATATTTTTGTCCATTTTCTGGGGCTCAGAAATGATAGGACAATTGACTAAAAAGCGGTTTCATGGCCAGGTGTGGCCTGTTACCTCACTGTTCACTGTCAGCCCAAGCAGATAAAGGTCTGCAGCTGATTGCAAGTGTTGAATTAGCATTTTGTGGCTTTTCATCGAAATCCAGTCCAAAGAGTTGTCAATTCAAGTGAAGAAGGTAATCATTCAGCTTTGAAAACAAAACAAACCAGAGAGATAGCAAAAACATTAGGAGTGGCCAAATCAACAATTTGGTACATTCTTAAAAAACGGAAATCCACTGCTGAACTCAGAAACACCAATAGACCATGGAAGACAAGTCAAGTTGATGATCAGAACTCTTCTGATGGTGAAGAAAAAAACAGTTTACACCAACCAGCCAAGTCAAAAACACACTTGAAGAGGTAGATGTGTCATTGTCAAAGTCTACAATCAAGAGACACCTTCATTAATGTAAATGCAGAGGATTTACAACAAGGTGCAAACCACTGACTCAAGACCAGGAACAGGAAGATGAGACTTTGCTAGAAAATATCTAAAACAGTTCCTGCAGAGTTCTGGAAAAAGATTCTCTGGACAGACAAAACAAAGATGAACTTGTACCAGAATGATGGGAAGAGAAAAGTGTGGAGAAGGAAAAGAACAGCTCATGATCCAAAACATACCACATCATCAGTCAAACATGGAGGAGGCAGTGTTATGACATGGACATGTATGGCTGCCAGTGGACCAGTCTCACTTGTGCTTATTGATGATGTGACTGCTGGTAGAAGTAGCAGGATGACTTCTGAGGTGGACAGGATTATAATCCTCTCTATAATCCTCATTCAGCCAAATGTTTCAAAACATTTCACATTACAGATGGATAATGACCTAAAACATACTGCAAGAGCAACACAAGAGCTTTTGAAGGTAATGATTTTGAAGGTAATTGTGTAACCATGCGCTCACTTACGTCGACGCTCTGCCAGGATGATTATCAACATGATCACACATTCAGCTCACACGCTCACACGCCAAATATGAAATTTCACACACTGTTAAGTGATAAAACTCATTGCACATAAATTAGTAATCTATGAATGAATGATGCGAAGGCAGATTGCTCTGCATAGTCCATTCATTTATTTGTTTTGAATTGGCAACCTATCGGCCAATCAGAAAATAGTATTTCTTGTTGCCGGGTAAAGTCTGAAAATAGGTTTCTGCTACAAGTACCCGTTCCACGAAAGCGCACAAACGCTGTGAAATCTTGCACAGGTTTCAGACGAGATGTGAAGTGAGAGAGCAGTCAGGTAATCACTTCAGTTATATTACATTTATTATAATAGCTGCTTATTAAAGTGTAAAGAGTATGAACACAACATTTACCTGTTTTTTTTTTGAAGACAGGTGGCGTTTGTGGACTGTGTGAAACCTTGTTAAAACACTGTCCTACTCATTCCTAAATTTCCGAGTCAAGCCCTTCTCAAATGCCAACTGGATGTCTTCCATGCGTGTGAGTTACACTACTCGGTGCTGCTGCTTCTTTTTTTTTCCCTAGCTGCCGTAGCTAACCCTCCTAGCATAAATGTTTGCTCCAGTGTTACTGTTGACATCTTATGCTTCTATTATGGTTCCAATAGAAGTGATTAGCGCTGCTTCCTGATCGCTCCTGTTCACATCATCATTTCTCATCGTCCTATTTTTTTGAAAATAATTCTGGAAATCCATAATAACGTTAAACGCATTAGTGACGGTGACCATGGATGAATGACTCAGCGACCCACTCCCCTCTATCTACTAAATCTAGATATCTATCTTACAAACAGCTTCCAGTCCAGGGCGGGCACGGCTGACTCTGTGGGTGGGCACAGCCCCCCAATGCCCGCCCATGCCGCCGGGCCTGGTAGTAGTCCTGCTCATCAACACTCCATCTCACTCCACGCTAAGTTCCAAAATTGAGAGCCCTGGTAAGATGAAGTTAGTTTACGCTACAAACATAACTGAAGCGTGGAAGGATGAGATGAAGGCAGCGAGAAGCAAGGGGAAGATATGCAGTGTAAGAAACGACAAAGTGTGTCAAAAGTATAGGAGCACTACAAACTAAACAGTTTTTTTATGCGATTACTCAATTAATCGTCATAATAATCGATAGATTCCTCAAGTGTAGCAACAAAAAAAGGCAACTGGACTGTGACTGTTTTGTTCAATCCCTCAAATTACAGCTGAGAGTCTACACTTTAATCACCTCTTGATTGTTTCATTTCAAATTTGTTGTGGTGCAGTACAGAGGCAAAATGACAAAATATGCGTCTTTGTCCAAATATGGACGAACCTAACTGTAAGTATGAGTCAGCACTTCAGTTCTTGTAGAGGCTAAGCCAGCGCTCTAAGTCAGTGAGATGCTGCACCTGGATGTGATCTATTTGACGCACTGAGTGTCCTGTTGGTAAATCAAAGTCGGAGACAAAGGCTTCCAATCAAACACTCTGCTTATATTCTTTGTCCTTAGTGCTCAATTGTTTCAATGCAATTAACAAACATACATATCAGTTACTTATGAAAACTGATGTACTGGCTGTCACAAACATTTCTCTCAATCGAGGTCAACACCTGCACAGGCAAGGCCTAGTTCCTATTTCTCTTTTGGCTCTCAATTTGGCTCCTACAGTCCTGTTCCATTGATTCTTTCCACATTTTCATCACTATTTACTTTTACAAACACTGAAATATTTTACTTACTGAAGCTACTGGTCTGGTTTGATTTTGAAAAACTCTGGGTTGTGTTTATGTGTGAAAGTAATGGAGTTAATAGGAGCAACTTCAAGATGCATTCAAGAAACCTTGTAAATTTCATCACTTGTGTGCTGCTGCTGCCATCTTGTGGTAATAGATGCAGCACATATTAGGTCGTCAATGCACTAGAACGTTTTATTTTTAAAAATATATTTGTTGAAAAAACATTTTTTAATATTACAAATTGACTGCAGCCATTTCAATTTCATGGTTATTATTATTACTATAATTATTAGTCAACTGTGAAAACACAGCTCCTGCCCAGTTATTGCCCAGCATTTTTTATTAAAAAAATGAAAATCTGCCTTTTTTTTTTGCTTTTTCATAAAACCTTGCCAAATCAGCCATACTGCTCTTCTTTAAAGGTTAACTAAATAAAAAAAAAAGCTACATTTTTATTTATCAATGTTTTTTTTAGTTTTGTTTTTATTTGCAACATTTCTGAAAGCTTTTAGAAAATGTGCAAATACAGACATTAGTCAAACAAATTATCTATAAAACATAGGGATACTAACCAAATTAAAGTATATTCGGAACATAAAGCTTTGTGGGGGTAAATTTTCCATTTCCTTCCGATATGTACGATGTAAAAAAAAAAAGTTTCTTTTAAAAATATGGTGAAAAAGTAGGCTTTTTTCAGTCATCGCAATAATTTTGTAAATCTCATTACTTGCATGGTTTTACTGTTACATTGAATTGTAAACGCGATTCTCTTTTCTTACAATTGACAAATACTTATCAATTTTTTAAAAGCTTGATGACAAAACAAACTTATTCTTAATGTATTTATTCTTAATAACCTCTGATGGATAGTGAGTTACTCATTAAAATAAAAGCTTGTCAGTGCAAAAACAGAGTTTCTATTAAGGCTGCAACAACTAATCGCTAACTGATTTTGATAATCGATTAATTGGTTTGAGTGTTTTTTTTTTAATAATTTAGATTTTCCAACTTCTCAAATGTAAATATTTTATTTGCTCCATATAATAAAGAAATGATTAATACTGAATTATGTTGGGTTGTGGCCAAAAACATCAACATAACTAGGTTTGGGAAACATTTTTCAAAATTTTCTGACATTTTACAGTCCAAACAACTGATCAAATTATCAGTTTGACTCTTTCCCTTAATAAATAAAACAAGATTTTTCAGGTTCTTAAATAATTAAAGAATATTTTCTGGGGAGTTAAATGACCACATCAGAATCCTCATGTATCATCTGCACTGAACCTGACTTTTCAACAATATCCTGCCCCAAAAATTCAACAGATATTTTTTTTTTTCCCAACACTTTCTGGATAACTCATTGATTAATCAACAATAATCATCAACAGATAATCAACAGATAAATTGCCACTGATCTTTTTTTTTTTTTTTCTTTCCTCATGGTAGCTATGTTGATCTCCATTTCCCTCCACCATCCTCCATCTTGGCTTCATTAAAGCACTAATGAGTCTCATTAAAGGAGCCAGGGATCAATTCACTGCAGCCTCTGCTAATGAGGTGTGATTACTGTTAGTTTTGTTCAAGCCTCCATACAAACCTGTTTGTGTGTGTGCGTGCGCATGCACACGCTCTTCATTGATTTCCTGTTGGCTCTGTGGACACTCAGGCGAATCTCTGCCTCAAACAGACAATTTCAGGATTGCAGCAAACAAACACTAAAATGTAAAATAAAAAAAACAGACCCTCCACTATTTTTTCATTTTTTTTCTTCTCTATGTTTCACATTATCCTCACTCGTCTGTCTGTGGTTTTGAAGTTTCAGTGGGGAAGTGGTCGTGGCCTGGACCTCCTCGGCTGTAGCCTCACAGAGGTTACACACTGATGTCGACATCAGTTTAATGGGATTTCCATCTGCTCCCAGTTCACTTCAACCTGGTTTCCTTTTAGACTTTGTTTAAAAGAAAAGCAGAAAATATCACTGTTTTGAAACAATGCAATTAGGAAAAATAGCTGCAGCTGTGATTTATCTGCTCTATTTTTATATTGCTTTGTGCCAATTTAAGTTCTTATATTTGCATTTGAAAAATAAATGTCATGTGGTAAAGTTACATCACTTTCAAATCACACAAAATTAAACAGACTACAATGAAATTGTATCACAATCTACAAGTGCAATATCAGTCAGATGTCTGTTTGCTATGTTAAGAATAAGTTGAAAAAAACTTTGTTATAGTTACAGTCTCTGACAATGTCATTTTTGACATTTAATTTCAGATTTAATTTTAGGTGGAAAACGTGATTTGAAATGTTATGAAATGTGATTAACTACCATGGACTTTATTCACACATGATATGTACTTTATGTAGAACTTGTGTTTAAAGTCAGATTCCACTGCTTTTTCCAGTAAGCAGTGGATAGTAGATTTTCTAAAGAATTTTCAAGTTAAAGACTTGAAATCTTGATTATCAAGTTAAAAAAGTAAAATTTCATCAAGGTCAATGACTTAAAATTAGGTTTATTCTGAATTCAGTTATGTTTTTTTTTCCTTATTTGGTTTAACTTGTTCAGTTATGAGTAGAAACCCTATAGAAATGAA
This sequence comes from Brachirus orientalis, assembly GCA_016785285.1. Classification (NCBI taxonomy): domain Eukaryota; kingdom Metazoa; phylum Chordata; class Actinopteri; order Pleuronectiformes; family Soleidae; genus Brachirus; species Brachirus orientalis. The sequence goes on from JAFBJR010000587.1 coordinate 845,724, forward strand.
TGCCAAGTGTGGAGTTTTGTGTGGACTGTCTTTTGTTTGATGTTATCTGCTGTGCGTCGCTCTGAGGATTCCCCCTCTGAGAGACGCTGCAGATATTGTTCTCTGCCGTTTGCATCTGCTGGTTTGATCATGCAGTGATTCCGCCATCAGAAGGGGATTCTGGGAGCGCAAACACGCCACAGCTCACAAACCTCTGGACTGTGACGGTGGCCATTGTTCCTCACAAACAATGTCTTCACTTTGATGCGTGTGATGCTTGGCTGACCGAGGGAAGTTTTTTCAATCTGTGCTTTTTTAGCACCCAATTCCCTCACAGGCTCTTTTTCCACCTCTGTTTTCCCCACAGAGGAAGTTATTCTACGCATCATGTACACTTCATTATCTGTAAAGGCTTTGTAGAATTTCTCAAAGTCATTAACACTAAATATTTTATTATACAGACTCAACAATGAAAGAGTTCTGTCACTATAAATCCTGAGCAAAATATCTGTCCCTAATCTACCTTGATTTAGCTCGGATTTGTCAGCTTTAAGAAAATAGGCACAAATATGAACAAAGTTGTGTCACTGATGTTATTAAAAAAAACTATCAAAAAAGTTACAAAATGCTAGTAAAATAACAAAAGAATTACTAATAATAGCAAAGTGTAGTAATCTTTCAAAATGTGTTACCATTACAAAACATGTAATTTTAAAAAAAAGTTACAACTAATTTAAAAAAAAAATTACAACTAAAAAAAAACTATTCTATAATGTTTGTAAAGCAAAAAAAAAGTTTGAAAAAAATAAATAAATACTTGCATGCCAAAACATGTTACAAAATGCCAATCTTACCAAAAAAAAAAAAAAGTTACTAACACTACAAAAAAACCTTAGGTACAAAATGCTTTAATGATATCAAAATATGTTAGTAACATTAAAAATGCATTACATTATCCAAAAATGTTGTTAAACCCCTATAATGTCAGAAATGTCAGTAACAAAAACAAATGTAAATGTACCAAAAAAAATTTACTATAACAAAAACATCAAGTATGCATTAAAAATGTTACAAAATGCTGTTATGTACCAAAATATGTTTGTAACGTTGTAAAAGTACTACATACACACAAAAAATTAACAGAAGTTTTTAACAAACAAAAAAAAAATACTGACAGCATACTAAAACATGTTACTCCATTACAGAACACATTACTTATGTAACAAAAAGCGCTGCAAAATGCTGGAATGTTGCAAAATCATGTTGCTCAGGACAGATATTTTTGCAAAAATTTTAAGGTGATGTGAAAAATCTTCAATAATGTTACAAGTTTCCTGGAATTACTTGACAGATGCAGCTCCCCCTTGTGACAATTCTAAACAAATCACAGAGACTGTATGTTGGTGAAACAGACAGCATTCACTGACATGAAATATTGTAGAGTATTTTAATAGCAACTTATGGTCATTTGGTAGTTTATATTCTTTTCCTGGAGTCCATAAAATTGAATTTCAACTTATACTGTAAATTACCCTTTCAATGGAGTAAAATCCATCACTATTAAAAAAGCGAGGACATTTTTATATATTAAAAAATGGAGTGGTAGAAGGTGTGTAAGTGAGTTTGAAATTTGAATACAAGATGTGTTTTGACAGCAGTAATGTTGTGATGACAAACATTTCCCTTCTCATTTGACTAAAATAACACCAACAGCCATTTTATGAGGATAAGCCTGGAAAAAAGGGGGGGTGGGGTGTGTCCTTGTCTCGCTGCCTCGGCAACACTCTGCCTCCAGCCTTGATTGACAGGCTCAATCCTCCAATGTGCTTTAGGGGAACAAAAGGTGATAAGCAGGACAGGAAATTGAGCTTTTGTTCCCGTCTCTGAGCGACTTCACCTGAGCCTGAATCCTTGTCTATTCAAACTTAAACTCTCAGGAAAAAAAAGGAGTTAAACTCTTATACATACACCAGCTACAAAAAAATGCTATCTTTATGCATTTTTAGCTTAAAACTTTTGATATAATTTTAAGGGTTTTATATTAATCTACATTGATGCTTTGCATTACAGTAATTAAGAAATCTCAGTTTAGAGAAAAATTAATTTTCTCTAAACACCAATTTAGAGAAAATTAATTTCTCTAAATTGTCATTAATATGATTTAATTGAGCAGCTTTTATGCTTTTTTATAGAATTTACATTTTTTGGGGGGAACTTTATGCGCATGACAGATAATTTCATCAGTCTATGAATTATATGTCTTCTAGTGTATTTTGTGTTTAATAAAAATCGAATCTGTAACATATAATCTTTATGTTTAAGGATTTGTGTATCTAGAATAAAATAATTGTACATGCATATAAATAAAAATGAGACTATTCTGATTTTTTATTACTTTGCATGGATGTGTTTTATTTTTAAAATGAGATAGAGATTTAAAAGAGTGAAGATAATTTCCACTCTTTTAAATTGTGTGTCATTATCACATACCTGCTTCACAATAAAGGGGAAAATAAAAATGTAAATGTACTGTAAATGAGCAGGAGTGAGGAGCCTGAGGCTGATTTAACCTGCTCTGACTCTAAACCAAGAGTTTTGTGCCCCCTTTTGGTGAAAGTTGATCAGCCCATACAGTCCTAATGACCAGAATAAAGGAGAAACAATGCTGATATTATGAACCCTGTGGATGAGCATTAAAAATAATAATCTAATTTTTACATCTAAAATTGTTATATTGTTTGCAACATTGTGTCTGTGCTGTATATTCACTAATACTTTTCTGAGTTTAATTATTTGTTGACATAAATTAAAAACAAACAGTAAAGAAAATCATCCACCACCTCCCTCACTGTCTGACTGGACTACATTACTTGTCACATTCGTTAGTTTTTAATGACAGATGCTGACTTTGCTTCTCTGCCTCCCCCTCCATCACTCCTCCTTTATCTCATTTGTTCTCGTCTGTTTTTGCCACTTCTCTCTCTCGCTCTCTCTCTCTCTTCTTTGTTCTTGTTTCACTCTCCTCTCTGCTCTTAATCTGAAATGTACCGGTGTTTCGCCACTCTGTTCTGACCCCCACACTTTGACACATGACACATTCATTTCCAAAACAGAGATGCTGACTTTGCAGTATATGGCACCATCAGTGTGGATGTCAAAGGCACAGTTCAGGTTTCAGGAACTCAAAGAAAAACAGATTACCTTCACAAAAAACTTGCTAAATAAAAAACTAACCAGATCAAATCTATGACAATTTAAGAATATGCTCAAGTCTTTATCTTTTCCCAACAAGTTTGTAAGCTACTCACTCTTCCACACCAAAGTCCATAGAGAAATTCTGTGATTTTAGCTGGCGGGAAACATCCACTGCTGCCTCATGTGGTCAGTTTGTGTCACTAAGGCTAAATCTGAACAAAGGAGTTCAAACGCAGACTTAAAAAATAACACATTTGAACTTCCTGATGGAGGCAGTAGTGGATCAGCAACATCTGCTGCAATGTAAAATTATTTCTCCTTGGTGTGGGAGAGTGAGTGGTTTACAAACTTCAGTTTCCTGTTGGAAAGGTCTGTCTAACAGTGAGATAAAGATGTGAACATATTCTTTATGAGGTAAATATGTATAGTGCCTCAAAAAATAATGAAATATCAATTTACACTAAGAAAAACCTGGTTATTTTATGAAAACCTCAACACAAGTCGCAAGTTTGCTAAACTAAACAGAACAACAGAGAGCTGCTTTGTGTGTGCGTGTGTTACCAGATCAGTGAGGAGGGAAATTGATTCCCGTCTCAAAACAGTGAAACCATTTTATCGCTATAAAGCACAGAAGGACAAAGTAACCATGACGGAGTCCCCTGCACTCAAACATATTATGTTTACAAAAACAGCGCAGTAGTAAATTAGTCGAGCTAAAACACGTTGTGTGCTTCCATGCACCAGAATATTGTGTCATTACAACACCAGCACGTTCAATTACAACAGCCGTGAAAGCACAGTATTACAACATATAATGATGACTGGATTTAAATGCAAGAGAGAAGAAGGTAAATCCTTTCTTTCTTCCTTCACCTTCTGTCATTTGCATTAATATTTCCTACTCCTTTTCCTTCTTTCCTCCCACCTTTCTCCTCCTCCCCCTCTTGGCTCACTTCCCAAAGATGCATGGTGTTCTTGTTGGATCGGTCTTTCCTCGGAAAACAAGCGACAGCTGCTCTCTGTGTGTGTGTGTCAGTCATATGCTGGCCCTCACCTGCTTGCGGGCGAGGATTATTAGCTACAAGCGCTTATTAAAACTGGATTTGTTTACCCTCTTACTTGCTCACCGCGACAACAAAAACAGTATGACCTGCCAATCGCTGGGTCGACGCCCGGCGATGAGGAAAAACCACGGTTAACAAACACCAGTGGGGGCTGAAAATTATGAAATAAAACACAGAAAGAGTTGAATCTTAGTCATTATTGAATGAAAGGGAATTGTTTTTAAGCACATGGTGAGGTAGAGTGGAAATAATTAGTGCAGTAAATGAAGGTAATTAGCCACTCTTATTGTAAACTTAAGCTGATGCCAATTTTTTTTCTTCTTCTTTTTTTTGCTTTTCCATTAGTGATAGTACCTCGTACTTTTTTAGTCCCTGCTCTGGCGAGGTTCTAAGTAAGCTGAGCCAATATATGTGGCGTCTCAGCCACCGATCGACAGTGAGCGTTGTTACTGGAAGAGTCATGAACATGACGTCCGACACAGGAATCAAACCCAACAATGCCAAACTATAGATCGGTTATAAAGATTTATAAATCCCCAAAACATTTATTAATCTCCAACATTCAGCAAAGACATTTATAAAATCTTATTTTAATCTTGATATTTAACAGAGGAGTCTGGTATATTTAGCAACAGTACTGCTGAAAGCTGGTGATCGTGAGCCGTGATCATGAACTGAAACACAACCCGCTGTGTTTAAGTTCAGAAACTGTGGCAGGCAGAGTCTGTGCTCCGGTCATGTAGGAAGTAACTAATCTGTTTATTGAACAGATTCTAATGATTCAGTACACCAAAAACTAGTTTGTGTGTTTGTGTCGCGTATAGAACAACATAGTGCAGTAGGCAGTTTCGTGCAGTCAACCTTGGAACTATATACTATATAATGGAAAAGGAGACCAAAGTACAGTAGAGAAGTACAGTAGAGTCAAGTCGAGTCGAGCCGTGCCAGAAATGTTGTGGAAAAGCGCCATTAAACTCAATGTTAGACAGACTTTTCCAACAGGGAACTGAGTAAACCACTTACTCTCCCAAACCAAACTCCTCAGACAGCACACAACAGACAGTGTTGTTGATCCACTGCTGCCTCCATCAGTAGGTTCAAATGTGTTATTTTCATGAATTCAATGTTTGAAATCCTACGTTCAGATTGACCTCAGTGACACAAACTGACCACACTAGGCTACAGTAGACCAGCAGCTCCTGTGTCCCTGTGAGCTAAAATCACTTATTTCTCTATGGACTTTGGTGTGGGAGAGTGAGTGGTTTACAAACATCAGACTATGTTTTCCTAACAGAAAACCAACAGTGAGATAAATCGAGGAACATATTTTTACATTATTACAGACTAACTTGGATTTTATAAAAGGCATGTATTTGTTAAAATGATTAAAATCTCTCTTTTCACTGAGAGCGAGCCCTTTAAAAACATGACCTCCCCCCTAAAAGAGATTAATGAGATCAGTCAACAAGATTTAAACTATGAATTATAAATTCTAATACAATAAGATGTGACTCATTTGGACGTGTATTTGTCTGTTTGTTGACAAGACAAGCTAAAATGGCTGCAGGAGCCTATGAGTCTGCTTTTCTCTTTCCCTTTTCCTGCTTCTTCTTCTACCATCGCTCTGTCATCACTCTTGTTCTCTCCTCCCCCTCGGTCTCTGAATTTCCCTCTCAACCTTGTTCCACATTCTTCAATTCATCCCTCTCTTTCTCTCTCTCTCTCTCTCTCTCTGTCCTCCTCCCCTCTCCTCTGCTCTGCTCCTTATGAAGTGTGAAAAATGATCGTCTGCGGGATGAAGTGGACAGAATTCTCCGGGCGTAATGGCCTGACAAAATGAAGCGCAGCCTTCCTTGCCATCCATCACTGCTCCAAGGCGACCGCGGTTAAGATCTGTGAAGGTGCTGGCTTATTGATTACTAGTTGTAACTGCAAAGTGTCTGATTCAGTGTTGGCAGCGTGGCAGTGGAGGAACAGGGAGGGGGAGCCAGGGAAGGCAAAAAATAAAAAAAAATAAAAAAATCCCCTTTTGATAGATTTTAAATGGTGAAATATTGATTACTGTCCAGCTCAAGGCTTGGACAAGCAGGTCCTGGCCATTTATCGGAGGCATAATACCGGACACTCAGTCGAGCTGGCCACCATCAGTCATTGTGACAGCAGGGAAAAATGAGAGGAAGAAAGAAAAGGGAGAAAAAGAGAGAGAGGCAGGGGAAGAGGAAGAGAAATAAATCAGCTTTTCAACCTTTTAACTCCATTCAATTCTCACCAACTCTCCTGAACACAGGTCAAAACACACACTCCTACTAAATATTCTGGAAAAGCTACAGACACACAAATGCACGCTAAAAAGAGAGCTAAAAATGTTTCCCAGACAACCTGCACTCATCAGGATTATAAAACAGTTGACAGTTAAGTTTCATCTCCAGAAAGTTTCATCTCCAAAAAATAAATGGAGAATCTCTGTCTTTAACCCCTCCCACCATTCTGAAAAACACCACCCACATTCATACATGTGTTATCTGTGCAATTGTCCAATTCTCTTTAGACTTCAGGTAAGTCTAAAGAGCTCTTTTTACTAATTATATTCCCAATGGTTTATTATAATAGTTTAATTTTTATGTATACATGTATTTAAATCTGTATTTGTATGTATATTATTTCATTTCTTATTTTATTTACTTATCTAGTGTTACCTAAATAAATTTTTATGTTTAGTATCTAAATCTCTGTCAAATGTGTCAACTTTTTTAATATTATAGTCAGTATTCAATATTCATATTCAACTCAATATTTGTCATGTGATCAATTTCAGTATTAATGTCTTTTTAAATGTGGCATTTTCATGTCGGACTTTAGTTTACAAACAATTTGTGTTTGAATGAGACTGTTTTATACTTTAACACATTCCCAATAGAACATATCAGATGTTGAAACAGACATTTTACCATTACATGAAAAATAAGGTATTAGCTCACTTTGAATTTGATGGCAGCAACACATCTCAAAAAAGTTGGAACAGGGTGATGTTCACCATTGTGCAGCATCCGCTCTTATTTTAAGAACTGTCTGTAAACAACTGGGAAGTGACGAGACCAGTTGTTGCAGTTTTAGGAAAGGAATGTTGTCCTATTCTTGTCTAATGCAGGATTCTAGCTGCTCAACATTTCAGGGCCTTTGCTGATGGATTTTTCGTTTCAAGATGCACCAAATGTTTTCTATTGGTGAAAGGTCTGGACTGCAGACAGGTCAGTTCAGCACCAGGACTCTTCTCCTGTGAAGCCATGCTGTTGTGATGGATGCAGTATATGGTTTTGCATTGTCTAGTTGAAATATGCAAGGTCTTCCCTGAAAGAGACATTGTCTAGAGGGGAGCATATGTTGCTCTGTAACCTCATACCATCAGAGATGCAGGATTTTAAAATGTCCCCACTGATAACAAGCTGAATGGTCCCTCTCCTCTTTAGACTGCATGACTTAGTGTTCATGATTTCCAAAAAGAATTTCAAATTTTGATTCATCTGACCACAGAAGAGTTTTCCATTTTGCCTCAGATTATTTTAAATTAGCTTTGACCCCAAGAAGAGGTCTGCATTTCTGGATCTTGTTCACACATGGATACTGCTTTGCACAGCCTTAACTTGCATTTGTGGATTGCAAGGTGAGCTGTGTTCACAGACGGTGATTTCTGGAAGTGTTCCTGAGCCCATGCAGTGATTTCCAGTAACCATGCCTGTTTTTAATGCAGTGCCACCTCAGGGCCTGAAGATCATGAGCATCCAGTTTTGACCTTCAACCTTGTCCCTTGAGCACAGAGATTCTTCCTGATTCTCTGAGTCTTCGCAATTTATGTTGAGGAACATTTATTCTGAATTTGTTCCATAGTTTTTAGATGCTGTCTCAGACTGATCAATCTCAGACTGATTAACCTCTGTCCATCTTAACATCTGAAATGCTCCTTTCATACCCAGGCATGTTACCGACCTGTGGCCAATAAACCTAATTAGTTGTGAAATGCTCCTCCAATTGTTTTTGATTTCTGCCATTTACTTCTCCTTTTGCCGCCTCTGTTCCAACTCAAAATGAGCTAATATTTTTCATTAAATTGAAAAATGTCTCAGTTTCAACATCTGACATGTTTATGTTTCTGTGGTACACTCAAGTTAATATAAGATATATTTGTTTGAATTGTTATGTGAGCATCTCACGAGGAATCATGGCAGCAGACAGAGGACAGGAGTTATATTTATTTCAACTCAAAAGAGAACACTTTAGCTAACTGTGCCCAGGCCCAGGTCGTTAAAAAAAAAAGGTTATAGGGGTAACAGGAACAATCAGAATAGCGTTGAAGGGATCAGTTATTACTCGTATGTCTTTGGCCTCAGTCCAAAGGTCCGAACGAAAATAGAGCGGCGTCCAATCTTGAGAAGGTGTCAGCATTAAAAGGTGATGGAATGTCCAACCCACAACATCCGCCACAATCCCAGAAAGTCTGTGCCTCAATCCAATGCAGTCGCACTCCTTCAGAGGAAATTTGTGTTTTCCCGGTACCTGCGAGGCTCCAGAGAGAAATCCTTGGTGCATGTGATGGGGGAAAGAACTGTGTGTGAGCCCCAATAGCCCTAAGATCCGAATGTCCCTGTGATGAAGGCAAGCGAACCGCATCCTCAGATGAAATACGGTGACCCAAGAAGTCAAGTCAACAAGACAATTGGCCAAGTTGACAATCAGGTCGTGTTCGTCAAGGCACCAGAAAACCTGTTTCACATGCGACAGGTGCTCCTCAGCTGATGCACTTGCCACTAATATGTTGCCAAAACAAACACCAAAGCAAGGTGTAAAACCGAGTCCTTGGGCACATCCTCCGCATGCATGGGAACCTGGTGATAACCACGCACCAAACAAACCACCAGGAGGCAGGAGCTGGAGCAGGAAGATGTGCGAGGAAGAGGAACCCACCTTCATCCAAGCCCAAAAGTGACATCAAAACATCATATTGTCCATCAGATCCATAGCCATGCCGTAGCCCAAACCAGAGAGAGAAAGGGATCTATCTGCTCCATCTGCAGCAGACAGACTAAGTACTTGCCATGTTGCGGGGGAGCAGGCAACAACAGCATGACACGATGCGTAGAGTGCTGGCCAAGAGCAGCAATGACCAGATAAAATCTGGTGTCACTGTCAGCGATACCTCTCAGGTGGAACAGTGCCTCAACATACTGGAACCATGAAACCAGGTCGCTTTGCCAGAACGGCGGAAGCTTCACAGTCGTTGCTAACATGGCCGGCTGTGAAAGCTGGGGCGCTGTGGCCGAATTCTTCCGCAATTTGGGGTCAACAATGCGTCAGTATGATGGAAGCAACAGAAGCCGAGGGTCAACCTAATAAACTGAACTCACATTGCCCAAAACCCAGGAAAAAAAAAAACACACTCACCACGCCACCCCTACCCACAATCCTGCTGGGTGAGAGGCCAAATCCCCAATGTCCACCAAAGGGGTGCTAAATAAGGCTAACTGCAACTGGCCGCAATTCACGCATATAATTACTGTGCGCTTCATGAGTCACGGAAACTGTTTACATTTCTGTGGGGGAGCGGAATGAATGATTGACGTGTGTATATTTGTAAAGACTACATGTAAAAGCTGAGAGCCCCGAAACTAGGCATTTCTTTGATTTCACGAGAAACAAGTTATGGTTCATGTCCTGCGAAGTCAAGTGCGAGTAGCAACAAATCTAGTAACTTTTTCTGGTGTTACTGAAGGTTTTTGGAGACTCTGACGTAAAAGCATGTATTGTTCTAAAGGTCTAAACACTCCGAATGGGACGCTCCCTCCCATACACAAAGCAAACAAATAAATTATGAGGACAAGGGGGGAAAAAGAAAAACGCATCACGGTTCATCTGAGCCCAGAGCAGGCTTCTCACACACACACACGCTGCTGTTAATATCCAGAGTGATTATTCACAGATACAGCCTTGACTTCTACCTCTGTGGTTTGCTCACAGTACTATTTTCATTTTGATATTTAAAAAAAATGTATATGAAAATTATCTGTTGTTGAAAATACAATCAAGGAGGAAAAAATTGTACTTTAATTTTTCCACTTTGTTTCTCAGCAATTGTTTCTGATGGCACTTTTATGCTGTTTGAATATGGTATTGAGAGCTACTGCACATTAGGAAGACCTACCATGTAATTATTTATTTTCATTTGAGAGTGTATGGGTGAAGTTGCCTGTTTCAAAGTAAATGCTCAATTTAATTTGATTGTCATTTTCCCATTTTTGCATGCAAGTCAGTGTTATGCATCCAAGATGTCAATTTAACATTTATAGTGTTTATACAGTATTGCAATATATCCTAGAAATATCGCAATGATGTTTACAGGCCATATTTCTCAGAAAAATTGTTTTCTTCAAACCAAAATGATTCCATTTTAACATTTTTTTTTGTCATATGGACCAAAAAAAAAACAGAAAATATTCACATTTAAAAAATTAAAAAAATCAAAGAGGCATGTTTTAATTGTTTAGAAAAACACTTATTTTAGTCATCAATTGTTCGTAGATTGCCTTGGATTGGCTTATAGTATAACTATAAGCCAATCCAACATTTTAGAGGAGAGTAATTACTAGAAGAATGAGGTGAAAAACTGCAAAACTAAATCTGATTTAGTGATTTTTGACCATAAAATTATTAAAAATCTGGTGGAGGCTGCATTCTGTGTATATACGTGCAGTAGAGAAGAAGAGAAGTGTAAATCCAAAGCTGAAAACTCCATTAGGCCAAGTCAGTCATGCATCCGTGTACTTCAGTGTCAGACAGCTCTGTAAATCTGCTGCTCTTTTTCCAGCTCCACTGAAGAAAACAATATGGGTAGAGTCTGGGTACTGAGCGTACACATACACCCAGGGGGCCTGGCTGCTACAGAGTGAGACCAAATGCTCTGATCCAGGTTGAACTAACCACTGACATGTGCACCTGTCAGACATGCACTGCTGAAGGTGTGTGTGTGTGTGTATGCACATTAAGTACATACAGTATAAAAATTCTTGTGTGTGTATGTGTTATATAGTATGGTGCAGAGTCTTTTGTATCAATAAAACAGAATCAAACTTGTTTTTATTCACAATTTGTAGATCATTTTCTGATTTTAATATAAATTTTACTCCCTTTTGCATCCATTTTCTTTTTAAAAATGTACATATTTTGTTCTTGTATTGTCGAACACTGATTTGTTTTTTCTGGTTTCATGCCATCAAAAGCACCTGTTTCAGTCAACAGAATAAAGGAATAAAAAAAAAAAAAAAAAACCCTAAACGTCACATAAATACTTCTGTGTGGACAACACAAATTAGTTACTGGCAGCTTAGTTGTTAAAAGAGATACCAATGTTTAAAATGGTATAATTCAATACCAAGTTCACTTTTAAAGCTGTTTAATTCTTATAGTTTGCACAGATGATCTTTTCCACATTTTAAACTAGATAAAAAAAATAAAAAAAATAAAAAAAATCAGTAAAAGTTACAAAAATACGTATCAAGCATAATCAATTGTTATTAATCCATTCATATAATCTAATGATGGTTTAATTATTGCTGCCCTGTGATACACTAATTATCACCCATTAGACAGTAGATATACATTATAATATTTTGGAATGAGATATTTTAATTTTAAACTCGTAAAATTACATACATAAAATAAAGTGTTTGGGTAAGAACTTTCTTTCTCCCAAAAACAGATTCCCCCCCCCCCCTCACTCTCTGTGACTGTGTGTGTCATTGTGAAACACACAGACTGTAAAGTAAATGGATTTGGAGTGTGTCCGCTTGTCCTAATCTGTTGGCCAGTAAAAGCTGACGGAGTCTGAGCAGGTGCAAGACACTTGTCTGAGGAATGTGCATAACCAGACCTCAGACCTCCCACCAGGCCTGTGTGTGTGTGTGTGTGTGTGTGCGCTAGTTAGTCACCACCTGCTCACGTCCTAATTTTGTTTCCAAAACATTGCAGAGATTGTTTAGGAAACTGAAATTTATATAGGGATAGTTTTGATTTTTCGACTAGTGTGGCTGTAAGAGATATTGATACATTTTCAGTTTAGAAAAAAAAAATATTTTAGCAACTTAAAAAAAAAAAAAAAAAGGTCCAGTGTATAAGAATTAGTGACTCTAGTGGTGAGACTGCAGATGACAGCAGGAATTCCTCCGCTCACCTTTGCCTTTTCAGCAATTCACGTAGGCTTTCACAGACCAAAACTAAATTTAAACAATGTGACATTTAACAAAATCTACATCAGTTTAAAGGAGAATTCCATTTTTTTTTCGACCTGGGCCCCATGTTTGTAAGTGTGGGTGTATATGTGAATGGCACTTACAAAAGGTTTCATAATTGTTCCAGTACATCGTATCAGGCAGGATCTATGACAGGCGGCATTGGCAGCAGTGTAGCCTTTATGGTGCAATCTTGCAAGAGTAATGTCCAAGTTTTTGCCATAAAAAAAATGCATGATATCACCATTAAATGGCTGGGATTGTTATTGTAAGCGTCTGGCAACATGACTGGAGAAATAGTGCCACTCAAAGTCTCGCGAGACATTAGAGTTGTTGCAGGAAGATGATGTTGGAAACGTGAGTGAGAGTTGGAAAGAGGAGAGAGTAGTTTACTAAGACAAGGTGCCAGGATAGCAACTTTGAATTTGATGGCCGTCCCTTTTTATTTGAACCAGATTACACAGACAAAAAGCTCATTCAAAATTGATGAGCGAAAATTTTTGTGGTGAACTGAAGATGAAAGTACATTGGACACAACACAATGCTGTGTCTCCACGTCGCAGGATTTCCCTCCTCTGATCAACGGGGCTTTGAGTGACACTGCAGCGCCACTCACTCAGACTCTTACAATAACAAGCCTTTTATTAATGGTGATTATTAGTTAAGGTGTTTAATGGTGAAATCAAGCACTTTTTTTTTTAATGGCAATAACTCAGACAAAACTCTAGACTGCAGCCAGTGCTGATATCTATTATTCTCCTTGCACCAAAGTCCATAGAGCAAATCAGTGATTTTACATCATAGCACACAGGAGTTGTTGATCCACTGCCTCCATCAAGTTCAAATGTGTTATTTTGTAAAATTCTGTGTTTGAAATCCTTCATTCAGATTTAACTCCGTGACAAAGAGAGACCACAAGAGGCAGCAGTAGACCAGCAGCTTCTGTGTCCCTGTAAGCTAATATCACTGACGTTCTCTGTGGACTTTGGTGTGGGAGTGAATGTTGGAAAAGGCTTTCTAACAGTAGGATAAAGACATGAACGAAGTTTAGACTCAAGATTCCTTTCAGTAATGTGTTAAGTAATGTGTTAATTTCTGTTTGAAATCCTTCATTACAAAATAACATCCTAAAACAAACCATAGATGTTAAGTTTACTATTACAGAGAAACCAGAACATAATCAAATTTTCAAACAAACACACTGGGTCAGACACACTGAATTGCACTGTTTAGAATTTTGATTTGAAAACACATTTTTCAGCTGTAGCAAAAAAAAAAAAAATTCTCCCATTATTTTCTATCAGGTTAGTGTGTGTGAGGTGACTATTGCTCTTACAGTGACTGCTGTCCACAGAACAGCAGGTCACATTAATCTACATTAAAGACACCCAGACAGTGTGGACAGCGCCATTCTGCTGATTCACACTCATTTACTGCAGTATGTCGTTGTTGTTACACTGATAAGCTTGAATTAATTGCATTTTAATAGTGAACCACGAGAGGGGGAAGTCTGCAGCTTGTTTATATTCAACAGACGACACTTTGACATTTTAACATTTTCTGATATTTTACAGGCGAAACAGCTCGTTAATCAAGGGAAATAGTCTACAGAATAATCAATCATGAAATGAATCATTAGTAGATTTACAGAGAATGAAGTTGGTGACAAGAATGGACTGTGTAAAATGGCTCCTACTCTAAAGTCAACTATTTGCAGTGGCTAATGAATGCTACACAAAGTGGGAAACTGATTTCTTTAACTCAATTACATTATTTTATATTTCAAAGTGCTGCACTATTAAACCTCTTATAAACCTCAGGGGTGTAGAGAATCTTGAGCAGCCATTTTGTGAAGAACAAAATGTGATCAATTGATCATTTAATGCACTAGTTATGAGAATACACTGAAACTTCCTGTCATAATTATTCTGAACAGAAACTCTCTCTCTCAGAACAACATGACTTATGTTACTATAAATTATGTAATGTTAAAAAATATGTTACTAAAATAACTTGTGTGTCCCATGTTCGATTATGACCAAAAACATTTATTTACTTACATTACAAAATATGACTTAGGTTGTATCAAAATTTACAAAATGTTATTACTGACAAAAACATGGAACTAACATTACAAAAGCATTGTGTGTGTGTCCCAAAATTGTTACGAAATGTTGTATCCATGTTTCCATCCATCCAGCCAACTTATCGGGAGTTGGATCGTGAGGGTAGTAGCTTTAGCAAAGAGCCACAGACATTGGTTTCCCCAGCCACTTCGACTAACTCTGAGCGAGGGATCCCAAGGCAGTCCCAGGCTAGTGGAGAGATATAATCTCTCCACCTGGTCCCGGTCCTGCCCCGAGGCACCCTGGTGACATCCATATCAGATGCCCAAACCATCTCAACTGGCTCCTTTCCAAACAAAGGAGCAGCGGTTCTACTCCAGGTCTCTCCCAAACAGCCGAGTTTCTCACCCGATCTCTAAGGGAGACCCCAGCCACCCTGCAGAGATAACCCATTTTGGCCACTTGCATCTACAATCTCCTCCTTTCAGTCATGACGCTTCACTTGGTGCAAGAACTCATTCCCCACCTAATGGTAGGCAATTCATCGGTTTTATACTGTGAAACATGGCCTCAGACATAGAGGTGCTGACCCTCATTCCTGCCACTACACATTCAGCCACAGAACAATCTAATGAGTACTGTAGATCTAAGGCCGATGGTGCCATCAGGCTAACATCATCTGCAAAAAGCAGCGATGTGTTCCTCCAGTCACCGACCTGTAACCCCTCCTCTCCATGGCTGCATATGGTAAACAAGATCGAGGACAAGGCACAACCCTGGTGGAGGCCAACATCTACTGGGAACATGTCCGACTTACAGCTGAGTATACGCACACAGCTTATGCTTTGGTAATATAGGGATTGGATGGCCCCGAGAAGAGACCCCCTCACCCCATAGTCCCACAGCACCTCCCACAGAACATCCTGGAAATTCGGTCATATGATTTCTCCAGATCCACAAAGCACATGTGGACTGATTATACTCCCAGGACCCCTCCAGGTTCCCTGCAAAAGTAAAGAACTTGTCCTTTGTTCCATGACCAAGACATAACCCACATTGGTTCTCTTCAAATCAAGGTTCGACATTGGCCAGACCCTTTTTTCCAGCACCTTGGAGTAAACTTTCCCCAGGAGGCTGAGTAATGTGATGCCCCTGTAATTGGCACCTACCCCAAAATGTTGTAATATGAAATTTTTTTTAGTAACAAAATATAATTTAGTAACATGAAAATTACAAAATGTAATGTTAGAAAAACATGTGGCTAACTTTACAAAAATGACTTGATAATCATAACGATTGGTGTGATCGGACAAAAGTTACAAAATACTGTATTATTTTGGTTACAAAAGTGAAAAAATGTTAGGATCACTACAAATGACTTAGGTCATGAAAAAGTTATAAAACGCTGTTAGTGACAAAGACATATTACTAACGTTTTTACTAGCATGTTCTAAAACTGTTATAATATGTTGTAATATGACAAAAAAAACTAAATATTGTTTGGGTTACAAAAAAGTTACGAAAATGTAAAATGACAAATGTTACAAATTTAACAAAAAAGTTACAGATGTTGGAATATTCCAAAAATTTTGAAAATATGTATATTTTTTTACAAAGATACATATATTTCATTTTCAGTGAACATTTTAAAGTGAAAAAAACAAAAATAAGATAATCAAAAATGAATGACTTGAATAAATGGAGAGAAGAGGCTCCCCTTGTAACACTTCAAAGTAAATAACTAGGTCTGTGTGTTGTTGATATAAATTGACCATTGTCAACTTGTATGGGATTTTTAAAAGGCACCATGTGATAAGTTTTCACCAACTCATGATTTCTCTGATTCAGTGGATTCTGGCTCCTAATGTTTGTAGCGACCTCACTCTTTCCTCTCGTTTATCTCTCTTCTCTTTAATACACTCTCTCTCTCTCTCTCTCTCTCACTCAGCAGTATCTGTGCAGCCTCTCAGCTTCCCACATTACAGCACCAGCAGCAGCAGATGATAAGAGGAGAGGCCCTCAACTGACAGAAACCCCAAATTAATTTACAAGCAATGATGCCGTTCCTGTGCTGATAGAACAGTCTTTATACAATATGAAGAGATGGGGAGTGGCGTCGCTGGGGAGGGACAGCACAGAGACCCTGCTATCTTTGTAATTACAGAGGGAGGGACCTTCACACTCGCACACACACACACACACACACACCACTCTTCTTTCCTCCATTAAAAACCCTCGAGACCAATCCAAAGCTCAGAGCGAGAAATGAAGAAATCCGTGGTTTGGTTTCAATCCACACTTTTCTTGTGTTCATGAAGCAGAGAAACGTGACCATATATAACATTAATGTGCATGACAATAAAAATCACCATGGGGAATTTTATTCATCATGGGGAATTTCCATCATTAGGATTATTTTCCATTCACAATTATCCTAATATTTCAAATCTGTTATGTTTTTGTAGCATTTAAACATTTTTGCCGATGTCTGTCATGGTTTTTGTAACATTAGTAACATTTTTGAGAAAACTATAATATTTGCAACTTTTTCTGTTACCCAAGTCATATTTTGCAGTGTTAGTAACACTTTGTGACATATTACAACATATCGTAACATTTTTGTTGCGATAAATAAACAGCAGCACACTGCCACAATATATTTTATAACATTTTGTAACACCTTTCAGTCAGTAAGTGATGTTTTTGTAACATTAGAAACATTTGTTTCATGTGCATTTGTCCATATTTTTGCACATCTGAAAGTTTACAAATACAAAAGCAGATATGTTAAATTATGGAAATAAGTTTATCTGTTTATGTTTGAGAATCAGGAAAAAAAAGTGCATCATAGTGTATTTTTACAATTATCACAATAACATCACACCTCGCAATTATTTTTGGTAAGGATAATCATGACAGGAAATTATAGTAAGAATGAGATCTGGTATTCAATTTACCATCTCTCTCTGTCATTCACACACACACACACACACACACACACACACACACACACACACACAGAAGCTATTAGTCACCAGGCTGGACTCTCCACCATGAGGCCTTCACCTATCAGCACTATTTGTCCCTGTGTCATCTGCGACAGATAAATCTTCTCTCCAGCATCCATGTTTAAATCCGCCCCCTATTACCTAAGGTGCAGCCCTCTCTCATGATCACATGAGCGAGCACACACACACACACACACACACACACACACACACGTCTGACCCCTTCACTTGTTTCTAATTAACCCTTCACACACTGTATGGAGTTTCAATTCCCTCTTGGCAATAAACAGACCTGACTATAATTCCATTAGGTGCCGCAGTCCAGGCACTGAATTAGGTCGCTGGGATGGAGTTCATTCAAATACCATAAAACTACTTCCTGCACTCACACTGTCATATCTACTAATACAAATATTTTATGTATGCAGGTGAATGTGAGTTAAAGGGATAATTCTGGGTTCTTTAACTGTGGCTGTAAGAAAAAAAAACTGATTTCAATCACTTAAATGTACAATTTAAGTCAACAACATTGTAAGACTATTTTTACCGCTTTAATTCACTGCTGGACATGGGAGTTGTTGATCCAATTCAATTTTTGAAATCCTTTGTCTGGATTAACATCAGTGGCACAAACTGATAACATGAGGCAGCAGAAAAAAAATAAAGGTCTCTGGCTTTATCTTTTTCTCTAGCTTCAACCACACTACATTTTAGTTTAAAAACACATTTACCTAGCTCACAGACACACAGGAGCTGCTGGTCTACTGCTACCTCGTTTGGTCAGTTTGTGTCACTGTGGTAAATCTGAATGAAGGATTTCAAACACAGACTTACTTACTGATGGAGGCAGCAGTGGTGCATCAACTCTGTCCCTGTTAGCTAAAAACATTGATTTTCTCTATGGACTGTGGTGTGGGAGAGTGAGTGATTTACAAAATTAAGTTTTCTGTTGAAAAAGTCTGTCAAACAGTGAGATAAAGACAAACATATTCTTAAGACATTACAACTCAAGTTAACATAAATTTGATGAGCCGATTCTTCTTGCCACACCCCCTTTATAAAATGACACTACTCCAGAGTTAATTATGTTGCTGTAATTACAATGCATTCTTTGATAGCTCTGTGCTTGTAACAGCTAATTTATGTTGGGGTGACAATAATTTGTGGCTGCGCAACAAAATTAAAAGACAAATATAATAGAGATGTGTTGCCTCTGGGAGGCTTTTATTTTGTGAATTTCAAAACAGACAACAACAGACACTTATTTTATGTTGGAGTCAATCGTAACAGACAGTGGTTGAAAATAAAAGGCTTTTTATGTCTATAAATTTACAAAAAAAAAAAAAAAATTGTTAATTCTCCACCAGAAGAATCTAATAATGTGAGGGTCATTTTTTTTTTTTTTAAAAAAAAGGAAGCCCTTTGTTTCCACCAGGAAAAGTATGAGTAATTACTTTCATGTTTGTGAATGTAAACACATTTTCTTTCCCCTCCACATTAAACAAAGAATGTCTTCTTTTTCATGTGGCGATCCACACACTGTTATTTCAAGTGTGCACACAATGAGCGTGAGCATATTCACATATTTTGGCAGACTTCCAACACCCAGTCCCCCCCCCCCAAAAAAAACAACAACAATGGAAGCTATTTAAGCAAATGAACAATAAGACATGCATCATCTATTGTCAGCCATTGAATCCACATAAAAACACGGGCTCGTATCCAGATGTATGATGCATGTGGAGGAACAGTGATACACTCCCAATAAATGAATCTGTCCAAATATTCTTAAAATAACAAAGCCAAGCATTTTGTACTTTTAAGCTTATTTCTATCTAAATAAACTGAACGTATGCATTAAAATCCCTGATGTCTCCTTCATAAAAGCTGTTTTTTTATGTAAAAAAATTTACCTATTAAAGCTTCAACAGCTACAAGAACAATTTCAAAAAATTATGACGTGCACTGCAAGTCCAGCAGGATGACAAGCAGATCTCTTTTTAGATTTATGATTATCTGCTGCCACCTGGTGGAGCACTTGTTTCAAGAGACAGCAACATGCAGATGAAATGTACAAAATATTCTAGACTTAAATTTGCAGAAACAAATGTTTACTGAGATGAAAAAATAAGATTTAGAGGTATTTCACTCACTCATTCATCTTCTACCACTTTATCCTCCACATGAGGGTCGTGGTGGGATGAAAGGTGGGGCAAACAAATCATCCATTCACACCTACGGGCAATTTAGAGTGCCCAATTGGCCTAACCCCAAATCTGCAAGTTGTTGGACTGTGGGAGGAAACTGGAGAATCCAGAGAAAACCCACGCACACACGGGGGAGAACATGCAAATCAATGCAGAAAGGCCCTTGTACTGTAAAATGTCAGTGTTAAAACCATAAATTTAGATGGACAATTAGGTTTTCTATTTGTATTTTTAAAAAAATATGTATTATTTAAATCCATTTTAAAACCTAATATCTTGATTTGACACAAAAAAAATTATTCAAGTAATTATTATGCAAGCACTCAAAACTCAAATTTTTAAAGTTGTTAAATAATTTCAGATTCAAACTGTTCACAAAAGAAAAAAATTCCAAAAAATGGTGAAAAGACATTTGGAGAAGTTCAATAGGCCAGATTTGCCAAATGCCAAAAGCAAATCTCAAATCAATAACTGATCAAAGATAGAAAACCAGCAGAGGACAATAAATCATGTTCATAATTATCAGAGTCTCTTTGATAAGTGTCACCAGACTTTTTCTACTGGAAGGAAATCTGTCCATTAGATATTTAAAATTAATTTCACCTGACTCTGCTGTAGTGTACACACAGATTTATGACAAACCAGAATTCAAGTATCATAGTTGGAATGTTTTTTAGAGCACATACACTTTGTTATTTAAGTCACCAACATTTATACCGAGACCAGAAAAGTGTACATAAATCAATATACATGAAAACACATGACTGACGTGTACGACATATTCAAGCCAACAAATGTCACACAACAAAAACTAATTCTCCTAGGCAACTTCATGAGCTACATAGCCACATATTTAATTCACCCCTAAGACATTTTAATTATTCACATTTTGTCTCAGCAGCCAACAAAAACACAACCAGTAGCTTAAACACAGTATCACAATACTTCAAAAAACAGCACCTGCAGCTTAAATACAGTATCACAGCACTTCAAAACAACCACAAAGACAACAACCAACAGCAGCTTGAGTGCAGTATCACAACGCTTCACCACAACAACAACTAAGCAGAAAATAAACACAAACAACGACCACTGCCGAGACAATTAGCCAACATTAGCTAGTTAGCATGTTTAGCTAGGACTCACGTTTTTGAAGTTCATCTTCCTTCTTTCAGTTCCTGTAGTTGTTGTCCATCTTCACTTCTTGATGTTGTTGTTGTTGTTGTTGTTTTTGTGGGCAACATGCTGACTCCTCTGCAGCAGTCGAGTGTGTGATTTGTCTGAGGGTTGAAAGTCGATTACTTTCACGTTTCTCTTCAAAGTTCACTTCAGGGAAAAGCACATGTTAATTATCTTAATCAAGCGCACCTGTTGTTTCAGCAGACGCCACAGAGGCTGCAGTACCACCTTTAACCACAGAGACTGTGAGAAGGTCATCTCAGAGCGGTGAGCAAGATCTAATTCACATATACAGTATTTACTTAATGAGTACACTTTTGTTTAATAAATGTAAATATATATGGCCATTTCATATTTAAGGAAGACAATTTTCACCAGTATGCAAGAACAGACGAATAATTGTTAAGAAAAAAGCCACAACTATGAGATAACAAATGTAAATTATGAGATGATAAATCGAAATTATGAGAGAGTACGTCTTAATTATGACCTAGTAATTCGAAATTATGAGATTCTTGGAGCAAAAATAAACATGCACATAACGAGCTTACAGCAGATTCTGAATACTGCTGCAAAGTGTCGCATAGGTTGATCAAGTTTTACGTTTTGCAAGCATTTTCCACAATTGATGTATTACTACACAACTGAGCCAAACACACCACACCACATTTAGAAACGTAGATAGAACGATGTCTGCTTGCTGTCACTTGTTCTACATCATAACTCCGATGCAGTATGCAGAAGACACGAGCTGATTTATGCACCAAAACTTTTCAGAAACAATGCACAAATGATGTTTCCACCCTGTCTCTGTTACTGATCATTCCTATACCTTTTACATTGGAGTCACATCAACAAAAACAATATACTGTCACAAGCTACTCACAGGCACCACCTGCTGTCTCAAACTGTTATTACAGGCAAAATCAACACTCAAGCTCAAAACAGCTATTGTTCTGTCATACAGTCAGAGACAACATGGAAAATTAACAGTGTGAATTTATGAATAAAACTGTATTTTAAAAAAATAAACAAAATGTTCTGTGGGATCCCCGATTTCCCAAAACTATGGAAACAATTTCTGCCATTTCAAGTCATAATTACGAGATGCTAAGTCATTATTATGAGATTCCATTTAATGTTGCCTGTGAGAGGGTAGTTCTTGTACAGTATTAGGGAGCCTTTAACTTTTTTTTTATCTTTTTTTTATACTGGTGGAAATGGTCTTCCATGCATATTTTTACACAACACGTTCCTTGAAATTTGTGGTTCTTTAGCATGAAAACTCTGATTCCCCTTGCAGCAAGAAGACCCAGATTCGTGACCTGGTCAAAACGAAGGCCTTTCTGCATGGAGTTTTCTTGTTGCCTGTGTGTGTGGACAGGTAGGTGTGAATGTGAGAGTGAGTGGTTGTTTGCCTCTGCGTGTTGACCCTGTGATGGACTTGCAACCTGTCCAGGGTGAACCCCGGCTCTCCAGCGCTCCTCGCGACCCTCATGTAGAGGATAAAGCAGTAGAAAATGAGTGAGTGAGTGGCAAGAGTGTTAAAAAAATGGAAATTAGCACAAATGTACTCAGAATAAATTGCATTAGCTGAAAATGATGTTTATTAACATAAATGACACAAGTTAAACACTGTTCCATACCGCATGGTAATAAAAATAATCCTACACTTTATGATGAAGTATTTTTAAGGAGTTCTAATCACAGTTACAGTGGATTTTGTTCTTTTCAGTGTTGATATTTATAAAAGTGTTGTTTGCAGCTAATTATGTTGAATCAAAAGGATTTCAGGAAATAGCTATGTAAATCCTAGAGTAAAAACCAAGTTTCATAACTCTTTAATCATAATAAAGCAGCATTTTATTACTCCTCTTAACAAGAGTCTTGTTGAATGAACAAAGATAAAATGTTTAAATGTACAAGGCAGTGTTTTTTCCTCCACTTGTGTTTGGTCAGTGATGTTTTCCTGTTTTACTTTTTGTTGTCTGTATTTTAGACTTTGCTGCAGTCTCTGGATGTGAGACTGTACTGGAAAGATGTGGACTGTGAAGCCTCCTGGTGGTCAAAGCTGTCTGCTCTAGTTTGAGCTGCAGGATGTCACTGAGCAGAGACAGTTCTAGGTTCAGACTGTGCAGGATCTGCTCCTCAGTGGCTTTCACTGCTGCTCGTATCAGCTTTACAGCCACCTAAAGAGATGAGAAACCAAAGATGAGGAGGGTGTTTTTTACATATATATATATTTTAGCACATTTTAAAAAATATATACCTCTTTGTCCACAGGCACATCCTCAGGAATGTTGTGCACAGTGACCCTTGAACCTTCTCGTAGCCTCTTTAGCTCCTCCTCCTTCTGTTGGAGAGTTGAGGAGATCTGGTTCTGCTGCAGCCGATGCTCCAACTCATGTACTTCTGCTCCCTACAGTGACCGGCAGGGGTCACTTATGTAAAGGGACATTCATTTGAAGTGTGTTTGTATGAGTGTGAGACCTACCTGTGTGAGAGGGTGAGGTGTGGGCGGCAGCTGCACCTCCAGGTGAAGCTGAGTGGTGATGACGTTTGCAGCTCCGCCCACCACCGCCTGGAGAAGCCTACGCCGAGTGATGCAGGTTTCGGTGAGGAACTGAGTGACCTCACGTTGGTGCACAGGGGTCAGCTTTGGCAAACACTGACAAAGAGCATCTCTCAGTAGGGACAACAGCGTGGGAGCGTCCACACCTGATGGACAGAGGATGATAGGAAGCAGGTTCATGAGTTCTGTGGTTCTTCATCATCATGTGAGCAGGACTTTCTGCTGCTTTTTGTTCTCACCGTCCAGCTGAGGGAAGATGTCTCTGGCAGTCACAGCTGTTTGAGCAACATCAGGCCACGAGAGGCCACGAGCAGCAGCAAACATCGAGACATCGTAGACAAACTCCTGATGGAAGAGACGTCGCTCGTCACTGAACTCAGGCCAAGAGAAGAAAGAGCTGAGTCTCTGCAAACCTGCTTCTCTCTGACCAAAACACAGTCACACACACACAGCAGTGACATTATTATACTGGAGTATTGTTTGTCATTATTTTAATTATTGTCAAAGTACATATTGTATTATTCTAAATACTTATATATTAAATACTAATATAGTATAAAGTTATTATATTCATAAAATAATCACATTATGCATATTTAGATTTTTATTCAGCATTATATTAGCATGTTATTATTCAGATTATTATTTCATATAATTATATATAAATGACACTCAATTGTTCTAATTTTATAGTTTTTATTTTATTATTTCATTCTATTATGCATACTTTAGCATATATTATGAAATACATGCATATAATTATTGTCAAATTATATATTATGAAATATATATATTTGTATATATACTTTCTTACAGTATAATGTTATCATTACAAAATAATTATGTTTAATACACATATTTGTCAGGGTCCGGTTTTTTCCCTGCTTCCTGTCTCTTATTTTGTGATGTCTTTTATTTTCCTGCGCAACCCTGTCTTTGCTTTTTGGTTTCAGGAGGCTTCACCAGGCTGCTGGGTGGAGTCCCTCCCCACACACCTGCTGCACATTTCCTTGATTTCCCCCCGGCCTTTATCAGCTGGTTCCTCCCTGCAGCAGGTGTCAGCGCGTCTCTCATGCAACACGGTGCTCACCAGTACAAGTCGTTACTCTGCTCAGCCTGCTTCCATGCGTTTATACTCTCGTTTTCTAATTCGTGATTTTTTCCCCTTTTTTCTAGTTACCCCGGGAGATGCTCGCCCAGCCAGCCTGTCAGTCTCCTCGCTTTTTGTTTCCTCTTAGTTGGCTCGACCTTTTTGTTTATTGCACCTTTTTTGTAAATAAATCCCTCATACCTTTTCGTTTGCAACCTGGCTTCCGTTTACCGTTTATTCCATACATGCCCAGTGTTAAAACCTTACACATATTACTTTACACTTTTATGTATTCACCATTTTATTTTATTTTCAAGTATATGTATTATTTAATATATATTAAATATATTTATACTTAATTATTCAAAATGTTATAGTTATACGTGCATACTTTTTATATTTATTACAATATGACAACAATATTACTACAATTGGTGTCAAAAACAATTTTTATAGATATTTGCGAGTAAATAAAAACTTTTAATTTCAAGCCTTTACTTTTTATTATAGATACGTACAAATGCTTACAATCTGGTCGTTATTCTTTATTAATTTAAGTTAATTTCGGTTAGAAAACAGAAAAGGATTAAGAGTACTTGCCTACATTATCCTTATATTTACATGATGACACATCATTTTCACAGCAGCCATTCTGACATAAGGACAACGTACCTGGTAAAGACAGGCATTTTATATGAAAGATTAATGCAGCCTATAATGTGAAAACATAAAAAATAATATGAAAACTATACACATTAATGTAATACGCTATAATAAAATCGACTTATATTCCATGAAGAACAGAAAATTAGGGAAAAAGGGACCAATCCAGGGTGTACCCCGCCTTTCACCCTATGTCAGATGGGATTAGGTACCCGCGCCCCCCGCGACCCTCATGTGGAGAATAAAGCGGTAGAAAATGAGTGAGAGAGTCAAATAAACGTCATTTAAAACGTTCATCTGTCATACGTGTCCCTACCTGAGGTTCTTATCAAAATGGCTGCTGTGGAGGAAACCAAAACAACGCCTGTTATGGTTGCGTTTGTGAACGAGCAGCACTTGAACGCAGCACAGTTTTCTGTTTTCACTTTGTACCTTAAGTTTCACGATCTGCGTCATCTCGTCAGCGAGAGAATCCATCCTCGTGTTGTGGACGATACTCAATGGTTTCCATGGGAGACGGACGCCGCGGCTAACGCGATGACGTCACGCGTGGGAGACGGTGGAACGTTCAGGTGCATATTTCAGACGTGACGGTTTACTTGTAATGAGTCTTTGAATATTTTTAAAAGCCTTTCATTTTACAGCACTGTATATTTTATCTCACTCACTCTCACTCGTACACATTTTTCATTATTTGTTTTTTTTTCCTTTGATCTAAAATATTCAACATTTTCTAAATTTAATTTTCACTTTAATGTTTCAGTGTTGTAACATTTATACTTCATTTATAAAATCTGAATTTTACACAACTTTCTTTTGAAGACTGAAAATTAAGTGAAATTAGATATTGAAAATTTGAAGAGGCTAATTCAAAGAGAAAAAAAAATGTAATATATATATTAATGTAAAACAAATCAGTTAGTTATCTCACTGTTAAACTTTTCCAACAGGAAAGTTGGAAAAGTTGGAAAAGTCAGTAGAGGAAACCAGTGATTTTAGCTCATAGGGAAACAGAAGCTACTGGTCTACTGCTGCCTCATGTGGTCAGTTTGTGTCACTAATCCGAATGAATGATTTCAAACACAGAATTCAAACTGTGGTGTAAAATCACAGAATTATCTATGGAATTTGGTGTCACTTTACAAAGCTCAAACAGCCACATTTTATAAAACCTGAACTATCCCTTTAATACTCAATCACAATGCTATTGTTGCTGTCAAAAGTATTGTTGCTAAAAAAAAATGTCATTGTACACTGTGCAATGACAATAAAAGGGATTCTGATTGTGATTCTGAGGTGAGCAGACAGCAGATGGTTCAGACTCATCTAATCCACTTATTAATGAATCCCACCCCTCCTCCTCCTCTTTCTCTTCTTCTACAGGGAATAAAGCAGAGGAGCTCAGAGAGGATTTAACAATGTAAACATAAAGGATTTTACTTTTGTCCAGTCAGCACAGAGGAAGAATACTGATTCCTGTCATGCCCTTAAAAAAGTAAAAGTTTTTATAGACAACCTCAAAATTGCCATTTTCTTCTCAGACCTCAAGAAACAAAAGAAAATTGTTTTAATTGCATGTAACCTATAAAATATTTTACAGTATAGAATAAAATGTAATTTATTTTCATTTGTGTAAAGATTATATTAAATTATTATTTCTTAAATATATTGTTTACTTTGTTTCTTCTATGTCATTCTCACTTATTTACTGTTGCAGACTATTTTGAAAGTGTGCATCATCTACTTCCTGTGTGTGTGTGCTATGTGCTTCATCAAATCTCTGCAGGAAACTGAAGTACAGCAGTGGTGGAGGATGAGGCTGACACAGCTGACCACACCTGCTGATCAGAACATATTGATCATCGATCAGTGCAACTGATGATCATGCATCATTATTGGTGAGACTGATCTCTGATTGTTTTTTTCTCTCTTGATTAGAAGGTGATTTGAATCCAAGGAAACAGACCTGTGGTGTATTTGAATGTTTGTGCCTTTATTTATTGGTACTGTTTGTTTATTTTGTTGTGTGTGTGTGTGTGTGTGTGTGTATCGCACACACAACTAAATAAATTAACAGTACTAATAAATAAATCCCATCTGCACACACCTGCAAATGGGATGAAGGGTAAGTAAACTAGGCCACACACACTCAACAGTTAATCTCTCCTGTGCTCTCTTCTTCCTGTGTCCTGCTGCTGAACTATATTTTGATTTATTGCGAAACACAGACATGAATGACGTGAGTGTACACGGATGTCAACAAGAGGCATTTTACTACTATTTTTACATTCTAACTCTGCAAAAGTCAAAGCTTTTTTATGTATTTAAGGGAGAAACGAGGAGAAAATGATAAAACAACATTGTTTTCTGTGTATTAGTGTAAGATTTGAACTTTTTCATGCTTCCTACATGATGCTGTTGTGTTACATCAACAAACCTCTGTGTATCCATAAGGAATTCTTTCATGGGACACATCCCGCCTCACGTCCTGTCAGCACAGGAACCCTCCTCCTCATCATCATCATCGTCTGTCCCTGTGTCTCATTAAGGCTGTAGAGCAGATGATTGATGAGTTACATAATTCTGAATTATGCAGTCATTTTCAGTTCCGTTATTGTAGAAGGCATTTAAAAAATATATGAACAGTGATTCTAGAAAACATATGCATGATTCTCAGTTTTTGACCTTTTAATTAAGCTTCAGTTAAATATTTTTTTTTCAAAATCTAGAAACAGTGCAACACACAGACACTCGCTAAAACCATGGCTGCCAGCAAAACCTGATTTTAGCCACTTAAAAAAAGACTCAACTAATAAAATCTATCTCAGCTTAAGTCTACAACATCTTAAGAATGTGTTCACATCTTTATCTCACTGTTGGACAGACCAAAAAATCCAGTCCCCATAACATAAATTACTACATTTTAAGATGAATGCATGTCTTAAAGTTAGGCTGAGGTTAAGGTTAGATTAAGTTTAAGGTCAGGGTTAGGGCACAAATAATTTAGTTAAGGTTAGAGTAAGTCTCCAGGAAATAAATATAAGTAAATGCAATGTCCTGTGAAGTTATGGAAACCATTGTGTGTGTAAATAGATCTATAAAATCAAAAAACGTAATAATTTCAGATAGACCAACATTTCAGCCACAAAAATAATTTGTTTCTGCTTCATTTGTCTGCTCTTGAAAAGTTTCAAATGAATGGATGTGCTTCCTGTTTACATGAGTTAAAAATGACTGTCCTGCGTCCAAGAACTCATCTCCATTCCAAATTAGCCTCTTCTTCTTTTTCCTCCAGGTCAGACATGCATACGAATATCAATTCTCTCACCATCTTGGCCTCTCCATGGCAACCCCATCCTACACACACACACAAAGTGGTTTCTATGACTTCAGGGGACATTGCATTAACTTGTCCCACAACATAAGGAATATCAGGCACACATATACACACACACACAGCTTCTTAAGCAGGCTTTTTGTTCTATCCTTAGCCCTCTCCTCTCCTCCCCTCCTGTCCTTTCCTCCTCCTCCTCCTCCATGTGCCCGATTACCGTCTGCCATTTTACCCAGAGATCTGTGGATGTGGTGTCTCTGCTGTAGACTCACAGTCTCCTGGTCTGACTCCACAGTCGGACCCCACACGGACAGAAACGGCTCCCCCTCCAGCTCCTTCACAACTCCTCACGACATGGTTCCTAAATATGTGAGTAGTGAAACTGTCACCAGCGATCACCTGTAACAGTAGTGACTTAGCTCGTTTCTTTCATGCTTAGAGTTCTGGCACTTGTTAAAATTAAAAACTAAAATTAAATTAAAATTATGTATTCATAGCTATTTTTATTAACGGTGTCAGAAACCACACAATATTCTGAATATTTTTAGATATTGAAGCAAATTATTTTACTTCACCACCTTAAAAAAACATTTTCATTGACATGAAAGCACAGTATAGTCTTTTAAATGTGAGGGACAAGAACATTCACTGGTCTAACTATGCTGTAATTAAATAGTTTTAATAAAATAAAATAAATGAATGTATGCTTTGATGCCGAGTGTAACTGTAAATAAACTCTTACTTATCTTAACTGTAGTTAAACTCAAAGATTATGTTTCCTCTTTCAGCCTCAGCCTGTGCTCTAATTTATATTATGACTTGGTCTGTTTTAATGAGGACAACTACAGAAACTGCTTTTGTCTGGTTAAACTGATCTGTTTCAAATTATCAGTTTGTATTGTCACCTTGGAAACCAGTGATTTCTTTCTTTCTTTATTAAAAATAATGCAGTTAATATTATTATACTAAATCTGTTAAACACAACTCACTTTTAGACAAACTTTTCTAACAGGAAACTGAAGTAATTTCACATCAAAGCACACAGGAGTTGATCCACTGCTGCCTCCATCACATAAAATCACTGATTTTCTCTATGGACTTTGGTGTGGAAGAGTGAGTGTTTACACAATTTTTCTGTTAGAAAAGTCTGTCTTACAGTGAGATAAAGACGTGAACATATTCTTAAGATGTAGACTTAAGCTGACATAGATTTTATGAGACAAGTCGTTTATTAAGTTGCTTAAAATCTGTCTTTTTTAAATTTGTTTTTGTTTTTTTGCTTGTGTCCCTGCTGGCAGCCATGATTTCACTGTGTCAAAAACCTAAACTATCCCTTTAAGAAGCAAATCTACAGTTAAGAACAGTCATTTGTCCTCATGGGACTTCAAATCCTGCTGTTTGAAAATGTTATAACTACTTACAATTAATTAAGACTCATTTTACTCTCATTAATGTCATTTGTGTCACTGTGGTCATGATCAGTCCTGTTTTTATTCAGTCTGAATTTATTTATACTGTCTTTTGGTTTTTTATATTTAATTGAGCTTTAAATCTGTTACTGTTTAACATCTCTTCACACAATGTGACTATTCTAAGCTTTCATTTAGTCGTACTGACTAAATGAAGAAAATATCTTCAATTAACATTGAGATCACAGATTTTTTTTTATTATTACACGTGTTAAAATAGATTAGTTTTTTTTTTATCAATGTTTCTCAGGTGAGTGTGAAAGTACAGTATGCCGTTGGTACAGGCAGGGATGTGGGACCCTCACCCTGCATTTGAACATGCCACACCCCTTCCACAACCACCATCCTCCACATTGCGCCATGCTCACAGGACCACGGCCACACCAGTGAAACGGATCACCTTCTACAAAAGCGGTGACAGTCGGTTTGGGGGCATCAAGATGGCCGTCCACAAACGCAGCTTCAAATGCTTCAACACCCTGCTGGATGACCTTTCACAAAAGGTTAGTGGGAGGAATTTCTTTTTGAAGATGAAGGTTGACTGTACTCTTAGATTGTCGCCTTGGCAACAGCTGTAGCTTAAATTTAAAGTGGAAATGAAGCAGTGAATAATATACTTAATTTTACAGATAGCATAACAATCAAACTGGATTCGGCTAAAATTTTCACCAGCAGGGTGACAGTAGTGGTGACATCTGGAGATGGGTCCACCTTTATTTGAGCATTTGCAAGTAGAAGTTGCAACAGGAGGTGTTGATAAATTTAACTGTAAAAACAGAGACAGCTGCTGACGTTAAACAATGATGCTATAATGTCTGGCTATAGTAGCTGCTTATGTTACACACTGATGCTACTACGTCTGGCTACAGTAATTGCCAACATTAAACACTGATGCTATAACATTTGGCTACAGTAGTTGCCAACATTCAACACTGATGCTATAATGTCTGGCTACAGTAGCTGCTAACGTTAAACACTGATGCCACAGTGTCTGGCTACAGTAGCTGGCAACTTAAAACACTGATGTTATAACATCTGGCTACAGTAGCTGCTAACGTCAAATAGTGATGCCAGAACACCTGGCTATGTAGCTGCCAGTGCCTAAGGTGAGTACCATGGCACAGTACCTGCACAGGTCAATGATACAGGGTCTGGTTAAAGGAGCAGCTAGTATAGCACTCCTCTACATTTTAAGATGATTTTCTAATGATAACATTTGTTCTGTGTCCTTGCACAGGTGCCTCTTCCATTTGGTGTACGGACTGTAACCACCCCCCGTGGCACCAATACCATAAAACATCTGGAGCAGCTCCAAGATGGTGGCTGCTACTTGTGCTCTGACCGGCGTCAAACTAAACCAATCAACATGGAGCTTGCCAGCAAATGCCCGAGTATCTGGTACCATCACAGCCGGAGACCCAAGCACCACGAAACCTCCTCAGCGACACCACCCAGTTATTTTCCTTACAGGCAGCGACGGATTCTGTTGGTGAAAAACAGCGATCCAGGGATGAGGAGGAGCGTGGTACTGAGCAGGAGGTTAACCAGGAGCCTCAGGGTCTTTCTGGACAAAGTATCTGAAGTGATGCAGTTTCATGTCTGCCAACTCTACACTGCAGAAGGTCGCAAGGTAAGAAGTCGAAGAAGGTTTATTTGGAGATGTCAAGTTTCAGCTGAAACTTGTGACACTGTGTGGATTTGTTTTCAGATTGACAGCATGCAGAGCCTCATAACTTGCCCAAGTGTGCTGGTGTGTGTCGGCCAGGAAGTATTCAGTCCACTGCTGTTGAACTCTGTCAAGAAGAGTTCAATGGAGAAGCTGCCTGGTCTTGACAGCAGGTCCCCTGGTTTTGGTCCTAGGACTCCTGGAAATGGTGCCCAATCTCCTTCTGCTCAAGGAGCAAGATCTCCACCTCATGGAGCTCAGTCCAGAGCCAGCGAGTACAGCGAAGGACAAGAGAGCAAGAAAAATGGTGAGTTGTTTTAAGTGTATTTTCACACAGTTTCATGGACTCAAATGGGTGAGTGATTTATTATTTTGCTTCTCTTTCAGTGAACTTTGGTCTGGAAACCAAAAAGAGCATCATCCACCCACGTTCGGACTCCTCAAACCGATCTACCCGCTTCTCTCTGTCTTCAGAGAAATCATACGGCAATGGCGTCAGTGCCTGCTCGCAGCCCAGACCGGCTATAATGAATGATGACATTGAAAAGCGTGTGTTAGTCAATAAAGATGGCAGCCTCTCTCTTGAGATGAGGGTACGTTTTCGACTCCAAAGTGATGAGACTCTACAGTGGTCCACACAGATCAACAAATCCCCCTCTCTGACCAATGACTGCTCCTCCCTGAGCCAGGTCCAGCCCCATTACCATCAGAAGGGCCAGTCAGAAACCTGTTCTGATCCTGATTCCATGTCCTTTGACCCAGAGTGTGTGGATTATTCTAACCCTATGCAGCAAACATTAGAAGCAAACCACTGTCCTTGTTGTTACCAGCAATTTGCGCAGCAATACGATTTGTGGGAAAACCCGGCTCACAGGAGAAAACAGCTTCATCATCCACACAGTACTAGCCACACTCACACTGTCATAAGACACACAAATTCCTCCAGCTCCTCTTCATCGTGTAATTCCAGGAGAGTGGTGCATCGCCAAGCACAGCTGTCCTATGGAGGAGGCTCAGGGTCAGAACAGAGTCAGCTGATTCAGGAGGAGATGTGCATGACAGAGAGCAGGGTAGAGGTAGAGGTAGAGCAGGAAGTAGACACCCGTGTGGAGGTGTGCAGGGTGAGCCCGTGCTGCAGCCGCAACGAAGTGGTCGCCATAGATGGCCACCTACAAGCATGTAGCAACAAGTCAGTCAAGGATGAGTTGATGATGGAGGAACAGCGTCCTCCGTCTGCAGTCAGCAGCTCCTCACATGTTCTGCAGTCACTGAAAGAGGACCAGGATGATGAGGATGAAGACCTCCCACCCAGTGCCTCACAATGCAGTCACATCAATGATCCATCACCAACCTCACAGACTCATCAGAATAAAAAGCTATCAAGAAGTAACTCAGAGGAAGAGGATTGGGTTCCCAGCTCCAAATCTACAATGAGCAGAGCCTCTTGCAAGCCAAGCAAAGACAAAAACTCAAAAGAGGAGAAAGCAGCAGATGATGAAGATGAAGAAGTAAACAGGGGTGGTAGTGGTATGACTGGTTACACGGGGCATTCAGGAGGTTCTCAGAAATCAGGAGCATCAATTATGTGCCCTAACTGCAGGGGCTGCAAACATGGAACATCAAAGCAATCCCATCATTCCCATCAAGCCTCTTCAAACCCTGCTTCATCTGTGTGCAAGAAAGAGAATGCTGCTAATTGCTGTAATGACAATGACTCAGACGATTCAGTTGTGTCAAAACAGTCCAACAAAACCAACCTCACCAACAGTGGGCGGTCTGGTGCATTATCAAACGTCCAGGAGGCCAGAGCATTTAGTGCCATGTCTGGAATATCCAATCCAGCACCAGCAATAGAACAGGAAGAAAAGAGTCTTAGTGTCATCTCAGCAAAAAGCCATAGGTCCAGGGAATCAAATATTAGCCACAGTGCCACGTCTGTCAAATCCAGAATCTCTTACAGGTCCAACTGTAGAGAAGAAGCAGAGGGAGAGAACACTGACGAAAGAGCAATCAGCTCCATGTCAGCCAAATCTGGTGTGTCAACAAAGACCTGTACTTCAGGCAAATATTATCAGTCCAACTGTCCATCAAGTGCTAAGGTTGCCTCCCCAACTTACAACACAGCAGTGGAAGATGATGATAGAAACAAAGAAACTCCCAGTAGACATTCAGACAGCACCCTGTCTGCTAAATCTGCCAAATCATATCTTAAAGCAAATTCTGGCACCTCTTGTAGTTCAACAAGACAGGAAGAAGGAACAGAGGAGGAAGGAGGAGCCGTGAGTGCCAAGTCCAATCTGTCTGTAAAGTCAAACAAATCCTATAAGTCTATCAAAGCTTCAGAGAGGACAGTTTCTCCCAGGTCAGAAGCTGAGGGAGATGGAGAAGAAAGGGCAAGTCAAATGTCTGTCAGGTCAGCTGTATCAAACAGATCTAACTGTAAAGAAATTGTAGTAGAGAAAAAGGAAAATAAGATGGAAAAAGAACATATACAAGACAGTCCAGAAAGTGATGAATCAGAAAAAGAGGAAACAGCCAGTGCCAGGTTAGCTAGGTCTCGTAAGTTGAACCCTAACGGTGGCACATGTTCTGAAAGTCATGATATAAGAGGAGATGGTGGCGCTAAGACTAGGACTGCCAGTGTTTTATCTGGTAAATCACAAACAAATGTGAATGGTGTGGTGGACAGAACATCCAGTGCCATGTCAGTGAAGTCATTAAAGTCCCAGCTGACAGATCACACAGCAGCATCTCCACACCAAGAGGAAATACAAAGTAAAAACCAAGAGCGGGTTGTTAGTGCCATGCCTGTAAAGTCAAGATCTTCAGTGAGGTCCAGAACATCTCTCAAGTCGAATTCAAGCAAATACCTTACAATGGGTCAAAAAGAGGCGGATGAAGAGAGAAATGAGGCCGTGGAGCCAGGTATATCAAGAAAATCAGTTTTATCAAATCATAACGGAACCGCTGATGTTGCTGTTATTGAAACCATTGACTCTTTTGGCAAAAACCTTTCACCTAAGAGGACATGTTCCCCCAGAATCATCTCACCCAGTACTCGCCTGTCTGTATCCAACAGTTCTCAGTGCTCTGTGGCACAACATTTGTTGCCTGACAAAAGTGCTGAAGAGACAAGAGGGCCCAGTGTCTTGTCAGTTCACTCCACAACCTCTTCTAAATCTGGCAGACCCAAATGTTGCTGTGGAACAGTTTCAACAATTGAGAAGGCAAATAAAGAAAAGAATGAGGAGGATAATGGTGAGGTGAAGGATTCTGAGCAGGCGGCTAGCTTCTTATCATCCTCTTCTAGATGTCAGTTGAAAGAATCAGGAGGCACAGAGCAACCACTGAGTCAATGCTCATCAGGGTCAGTCTCTCTAGGGTTACCAGAAGAGCAAGAAACAGGTGACACAGACAGCAGCAAGTCCAGTGTATCCTTTCATACAAATACTGAGAGTAAGGTCGGAGATAAGACAGCAGATCCCACTGTCCCCAAAAGCAAAGAGGGTTCTGCTGCGCAAGAAGTAGAGGAAACAAGATCAAAGAATAATGGCAGCAAAAGCACAATCACTCTTAATCCAGCAACAGCTGAAATCCCCACTATCGAAACTCCAGTAGGGCGTGAAGACGAAGATGAAGAGGAAGGAGGAACAAAAACAGGAAGAGCAGCCATTGTACTTTCAGCCAAGAGCAGCAAGTCCTCTTGTAAGTGTAGCAACATTCAAAGAGTTGATGCCCGCAACAACAACACTTCATCCTCAGTGTCAACAGCAAATGCTAAGACTCAGAACAAGTCCTCTGCAAGTGCCAGCGCTAAAAATGCCAATGTAGCAAAAACACCTGTGGGAGATTCAGTCAGTACTGTTGCTAAAAACCAGAACAGAACATTAACTGAGGTCAAGAGCAACAAAGACACTGCAGAAATAGTAAGTGTTCACTCTAAGAGTCCATGTCGCCTCAGGCCTGAAACTGCAGCTTTAGCAAAATCAAGACCAAAACAGAGAGAAGAGTCGGAATGTCTGTATCCAGTCAAATCTCACAAGGCCAACTCTACCACAGGAAGTGGTGAAGGTGCTCTGTCTCACTCTTTATCTGCTGCTGACCTGCTGCAGGGAACTATAGCTGCACAGCTTCACAGCCAACAGACAAGGGGGGGTAAGAAAAATGAAAAGTGTCAGAGAGCGAGAAACCTGAAAGACAAGGAGGAACTAACACCTGCCTACCTGCCCAGCGCCTCCCCTAATGAGGTTGTTAGTCACTGGCTGCAGAGAATTCCTGCAAACAGCAGCATGCTGGGACTTGGTGATGAGCTGGAAGAAAGTGAGCAGGAGAAGAAGGTGGATGAGAGAACTGTAGAGGAGGTATCAGAAGAGGAGGAGAGCCCTAAAGCTAATAAAGAAGATAAGGAGGAAATAACAGAGGCTGACAAGGAAGAAGAGAAAGAGGAAGAAGATAAATGTGATGTGGAGCAGAGTTTAGATCCAACTCCATGCGATGCATTTGGGAACTCTTGCCCCAACCATAGCAAATCTCTTCCCCAGAACTGGCAATCTTCTGTGGCTGTGATGAAAGTACTTCTGAATTCTTCAATGGGTCGGTGCCAGAGTATGCCAGAGGTAATCCAAAAACCTTTTTGATAAATAAATGGCTTCTTAGCCCCATGATCATCTTGTTCTAGTTTAATATATTTGCTGTTTTCTGCAGGTGTCTCCAATTTATGGTCGCAGACTGAGCACATCAGCCAGAGGTTTCTTGGACTGCTTGACTCAGCTCCAGTTCATTGAGCCTGCAGTGAACCAACAGAAGAACCACAACCAGCAGCATGAAGACATCATGGCCATCCTTCAGTCCCTCTGGCTTACTGAACCCAGGGACATAGATACCGTGACTGTCAAGGACAGTGGCCCAGAACAGGTGACACCTCCAAGGTCGTCATCCGGTGTGGGCATGAGCTGTGGCTCTGGTGGATCAGGAAAGGAAAATCTAAATCAAGGTGGGGATGAAACATCTCCAGGACCATGTACAGTTGTAGCAGAGAAACAAGTGCAGAGTGAAGAACAAAGTCCAATCCCTCCAAGTCTGGACAACCGGAAAGCCACGGAAAACCCATCATCTTCAGACAAGAGCTCTGCTAACGACAGCTCCAAGTCCACCACTGACAACGAGAAAATGGATGACACCAGTTCATACACACCCCCAAATGTACCCTTGTACAAACGATCATCCCAAGACCCTGATCTAGTTTGGGTTCTGCACCTTCTGAAGAAGCTGGAGAAACAGTTTATCAACCACTACGTAAACGCAATGGCAGATTTCAAAGTTCGTTGGGACCTGGATGACAACCTCATCCTGAACAAGATGATCTCTGAGCTCAGGGAAGAGGTGAGTCGCCGCATTCAGAGCAGCATTGAGCGTGAGATAAGGAAGATTCAGAGTCGAGCTGGCAGAGGAGGGAGGTCACCCAGACCGCCCCAAGGACGGAACCTCTCCAGAGACTCCACCATGACTGAGAAGAGGCGCCAAATGCTAAAGGTAAATCTACCACAAACATCTTTGCATCTACCAAGAAACTGTTGTTGAATGCAGAAAGATCATGTTTGACTCATTTTTTCAGGTCATGAAGAACCAATCTGTGAAGACAGCTGACTCTCTTAGTGATGGCGAGACAACAGGAGACTTCAGTGACCAGCGAAGTGAAGATGAGTACTGCCCCTGTGACGCTTGTGTTCGCAAGAAAATGGCCGCCCGGCCTCTTAAAACAAACCCAGTGGTGACTGAAGCACCGGTGATGATGGAGTTTGATCTCCTCAAGATACTTCAGCTCAAGAAAGGTCCTCCACCTCCGCCTGTGGCTGCACCCAAATCCATAGACATGGAAGGTGACAAAGTGATCCAAGAGGAGGAGGAGGGAAGGAATTTAGAGGTTGTGCATGAGGAAGAGGAGGAGGAGGAAGAGGAGGAAAAAAACCAAGAGGGTATTAAAGCTGAGACTGATTTAGAGGAGGCCATCCTGGAGAAGGGTAAGGAGATTGAAGAAGTTGGCAAGGCAGGAGAAAGTGAAAGGAAAGATAATAGTGTATATGATCAGGAAAGGAAGGAAGACAAACACACGTGTAGTGAGGAGGAGCAAGAGGAGACTTATAACGACAAAGGGGAGGATGAGTCACCAGATGATGGAGAGAAAGGAGAGGAGGAAGAAGATGAAGTAGAGACAGGAACTGGGAGGGAGGAGGAGAGTGACAAGGAGACAGTAAAGACAACAAGATCAAGTGACGGAGAGATCACTGATAATGGTGAGGATGAGGAAGCGGCAAAAGAGAAAGAGAAAACTGACAGTTTCAACGCTGTAAAAAATGATGAATCAACTCAGGCCAAGGACGGAAATAAAGGTCTGGTGGCCGATGATGAAGATGGGGGGAGAGAAAGTGAGGGGAAGGAAGGAGCCTCAACACAGGTAAAGCTCTAATCACAACATGTATGAATGCTACAATCTCTTATAAAACATTGCCTAAACATAACTCCAGGATTAAAGTCTGCTGTTTCCTCAAGAGTAATCTGACCAACTGTAGCCTCAATGCTAATTCCAAGCCTGTGGGAAAAGATAATCTCACCATCCAATTAGAGGCACTGAACAAATCTATTTTAGTTTGGCCTCAACTCAGAGCCTCCACTCATGGATGTATATGTCATTCTCACTCACCAAAGATAACTCTCTTTATTTTCTTTCACTTTCAGGAGCAGGCAGTAACTGAGGGAGAAGAAACTGACCAAAAAAGCCCAAGTGACACCAGTGTAGATGCTGAAACCAAAGGAGATGAGGAGAAGGAGACAGGAGGACCTGGAGATGAAGACAAGAGTGTGGTGGAGGTAAAGTCTGAAGAAGAGGGTGACAAGGTGACCTGTGACAAAATGCAGAATGCAACTCTCCTCCATCAGTTCACCAGGACTTCTGTAGAGTCCCAACCCGGCTCATTGGAAGACCCTCACCCAGATTCACCCCCAATACCTGTGAGCACCATCACCAACACATCTAGTAGTGGTGGAGCAAGAGTCAAGCGACACATGCCCAAAAAGAGTGATATGGAACTGGATAAAACATTAAGACTGTGAGAAACACAGATTATAATGCCTAGTTTAAAAATGTTAAACAAAACAAAGATTCAAACATAAAGCACTTTAAACCTCGAACAGATTTACAAGTAGATTTACATACAGTATATAAAGTACTATATATTAACATATAATGTGTGTGTCAGTATATATACATATATTATATATAGTACTAGGAAGATATTTTTGTCATGTGAATTTTGTTGAACTTTAACATATAGCCGATAATAAACCAGGTACCTCAGCAGAAGACGTGATAGATGATAAACTACTGTCCTGTTTGACAGATCCTCTGTAATGATTATTGATTATATATCAGTTAATCAGTTAATTCTCAGGGGTTTTGGCTGACTGTGTTTCTGTGGACAAGATATAAAGATTTGTCTCTTCATGTTTGTATCATAATTGTATACTGTACTGTACAATAATATAAACATTCAGCCAGAGCCACACAACAGTAAGCTTAGCTAGCATAAACACTCAAAACAAGGGGAAACAGCTAGCATGACTTGCGTTTATCGTGTCTACACCTAATAAGCATTGAGCATGTTATATCTTGTTTGTTTGTTTACTAAATCAAAATTTGAATATAGAAAAGTCACATTACAGCTATATGCGGATTCATTTAAAAATGCTATGAAGTTTACATGCTAGGTTAGCTTGTTTTGAGTCTCTAAGCTACCTCATTAAAGCTAATGTGGTTAATGATTTCTTTTTTTTTTTTTAAGTGTTTAACTATACCTGTAAGTTACTTTTCAAATACATACATTCACAGCATGCAGTTTAGCATTTTATAGCATATTATCTTGAATTAGGTTTAGTTTTCCGTTTTAATACACTTACATTGTCTCTTTTAAGCAACTGCACCTCACTATATTAATGTCATTAGAGCTCTTATGGTGTGTCTATTTTCCCAACAGTATTCATGAATATATATACTGTATATGTGTGTGTGTGTGTGTGTGTACCTATGCTGCTCTTGGTTCACTTGTCTGTCCATTAATCAGTGACCACCAAGTGAACATCATGTACCCAGAGCAAATGAATTTAATAGCATTTGCATATAAAAGTTAAATAATATAGAGGAAACAAGGTGATTGCAGTTGCAATTTCCAAACTGGTCTCTAGGTGGCAAACTTGTATTATTTTTTATGAATTCAGATGTGCAGTAGGCCACATAGTTAATTTAGTGGTTAGCAATCTTGCCTTTGCAGCAAGAAGACCTGGGTTCGCGACCCGGTCAGAACAAGGGCCTTTCTACATGGAGTTTGCATGTTTTGCCCGTGTGTATGGGTTTTCTTCAGGTTCTTGGCTTCGTCCCACAGTCCAAAAACATGCAGATTTAGGGATAAG
This sequence comes from Brachirus orientalis, assembly GCA_016785285.1. Taxonomy (NCBI): domain Eukaryota; kingdom Metazoa; phylum Chordata; class Actinopteri; order Pleuronectiformes; family Soleidae; genus Brachirus; species Brachirus orientalis. The sequence goes on from JAFBJR010000587.1 coordinate 885,955, forward strand.
GCCAATTGGACACTCTAAAATTACCTATAGGTGTGGATGGTGGTTACTTGTCCGGGGTGTACCACACCTTTTGCCTATGTCAGCTGGAATTAGGCACCGGTGCCCCCCGCAACCCTCATGTGGAGGATAAAGCGGTAGAAGATGTGTGAGTGAGTGAGTGAGTGAGTGAGTGAGTGAGTGAGTGAGTGAGATATGCAGTAACGCTTTCTGATCCAGGTCTGATGTAGACTTCAGCTTCTCTGCTCCAAATGTGTTTGCAAAGCTGCTCTCAAGATAAACACACACACTAATCTAGTACCCGTGAGTGTGTGTGTTGATCCAATGTGGGAGGGATTAAGGTTGACTAACATCATTACGGTACAGCCTGTACCTTGGAAAAGTTCATCATCCAGCATTAAAAGTAAATCAAAAGGCATATTGGTTAGTTAGCATAAGGGATAGTTCTGGTTTTTTCATGTAGGTATGAGGCACTGGTAGCTGTGTGCCCCCTGCACTCAGAACCAGCAACAAACAGAACTTCACTTCCCTGTTGGAAAAGTCTGTCTAACAGTGAGATGTGAACATATTCTTAACATATCATAGACTTAAGCAGTCCTTTGTAAAATTACTTAAATTGTTTAATGAGTGTGAAACTGGAGGCTGAATTATATGATGATGTAATAAACATTACATTTCACTAATTTTTTTAAAACACCTTTTTGTCTTTAAAAAAAATTAATGAAATGTGATGTGTATTTCTTTTTACTTATATTAGTGTGTGCACTATACTGTAGTTTGCATCTTGCACTGAATGTACTTAGTTCCACACACTGTCTGTTGTAATTCCAGTAAACATGAACAGTACATTTTCAGATTATTATAAGAACATGTGTGTATTCCAAGACTGGCCTTTGAAACACAGGATTGTTTCAGTCCATGAATCATAATTGACATATGTACAGTACATATATGAGTCAGTTATGAGAGCCATGCCTCCAAAGCTTCCCTGATGATTGGCTGTTTTTCAAATGAGACTCCGCCTCCGAGACAGAGCAACCTGTCAGCAGACAGAGGGACCACCTACATACACACACATAGAAAATATAATACAACCAGCTTCCACCCATCCATCAATCATCATCCTTTCACCTCCTCACTGTGTCTGTTTCTGGCAGTGTACGCGTGTGTGTGTGTGCAGTGATGTCAAAGGAAGTGATGTCATCAGTCAGTTGTCCACTCTGTAAACAACCTTCAAAAGAGACTCCTCACACTCAAACACAGGGAGACCAGACAGTTTCTAGAAGGAGGACAAGACAGTATCAGTTTAGAAGCATCCAGTGCTGTGTGGTATCATTTAAAGGGATAGTTCAGGGTTTTTTAAGCATGGGTGTATGAGATGCTGACAACATGAGGGTGGACATGGAAAAACAGATTTTAGCCACTAAACGAAGCTTAGGTCTACAGTATCAATGTTAGACATAGTTTTCCAACAGGAAATTGACGTGTGTAAACCACTCACTCTCCCACACCAAAGTCCATAGAGAAAATCAGCGATTTTAGCTCTGGTGGGCAAAGGAGCTGTTGGTCTACTGCTGCCTTGTGTGGTCAGTTTGTGTCCCTGAGGTTGATCTATATGAAGGATTTCAAACATGGAAGTCACAAAATAACACATTTCATAGACACAGCACTGTACATTGAAGTGAAATACATTTTATTAGTTGAGCCTTTCATTAACTGGCTAAGTTAAGTTTTCACTCTGACCCTTGGTGTCTAATAAATTGAGGTATATTGATACATTTATCAAGTAGGACCGGTTTTATGTACCTGGCTCTGTGGTAGAGTTTGCTGTTGGTGACCTGCACATCAATCGTGTGGTTCTGGGAAACCTTCCCCTTTAAGACGTGAGCTCCAGGGCTGACAGCGTTCAGAACCATCTTACTGGAGAGCTCCCTCTGCTGCGAGAGAGAGGGCATTGATTTTATTTACCTCTACATATAGATACCGTATAGATATATACTATATACAATATAAATAACACCATCGTCTAAAAATTAAGATGAGATGTACACAACATGGGAAATATGATTAATGAATGAATGAATTAATGAAGGATTAATGAAGAAAAAGTCAGTGTGTTAGTGTTTGGAGGAGACTTTCCCTGACCAGAGTTTTTTTTTTCTCTATCTCGGCTGGAAACCAAAGAAAAATAGAGTAAATTATACACAGCAGTTGTTTATCATGCTCCAATGAGTCACTGGATCAATGTGTATGTGTGTGTGTCCCATACCATGTGTGCTACACTCTCTGAAGCAGGCGTCGACTAAGAGAATTAGAGTGAAGATATCATCAATGTTGTCCTGAAAAAGACAAAAGAGACATATTCAGTCAGTCAGTCAGACAGACAGACAAAAGGAAGGGTTGAAGGAAGAAGAGAAGGAAAATGATAGAAGGAAGGAAGGAACAAAGGAAAAATTAAAGGAAAGGGAGGAAGGAGGGTTAGTAGGTAAATAGGTAGGAAGAAAGGAAGAAGAATGGAAGGTGGGAGGGTAGGATGGAGGGTATGACAGAAAGGAGAGAACTGACAAGGAGAGAGAAAAGGAGAATAAAAGAAGGAAGGAAGGATTGAGAAGAAAGGTAGTGGGGTAGGAAGGAAGGTATGTAGGTAGGAAGGAAGGATGGAAGGTGGGTAGGTTCATATGTATGGCAGAAGGAATGTAGGACTGAAGGAAGGAAGAAGAGAAGGAAAATGTAGGACAGAGGAGAGAATGAGAAGGAAGGACAAATGGAAGGGGAGAGAAGGTAATAAGGAAAGAAAGAAGGTAGGTAAGTCAGTACAAAGGATGGAAGAAAGGAAAGAAAGAAAGGTACTTGTTCTAGTAGAGCAGCTGAAGTCTCTTCATCAGTGTATAGATGATGACGGTGATGATAAACAACATGGATGTTGGTCGTCTTCTCACACTCTGCGTGTTAACTCTTCCATGTCTATGACATCATCTACACAGAGAAACTGTTCAGACATGAGCAGTGTTCTTCTAAACATGGAGAACATCACTGTCACGAGATCCAGACATGAAGAACATCACTGTCACATGACTCAAACATGGAGAACATCATTGTCACGAGATCCAGACATGAAGAACATCACTGTTGCATGATCTAAACATGGAGAACATCACTGTCGCATGATCTAAACATGGAGAACATCACTGTCGCATGATCTAAACATGGAGAACATCACTGTTGCATGATCTAAACATGGAGAACATCATTGTCACGAGATCCAGACATGAAGAACATCACTGTCGCATGATCTAAACATGGAGAACATCACTGTCGCATGATCTAAACATGGAGAACATCATTGTCACGAGATCCAGACATGAAGAACATCACTGTCACATGACTCAAACATGGAGAACATCATTGTCACGAGATCCAGACATGAAGAACATCACTGTTGCATGATCTAAACATGGAGAACATCACTGTCGCATGATCTAAACATGGAGAACATCACTGTTGCATGATCTAAACATGGAGAACATCACTGTCGCATGATCTAAACATGGAGAACATCACTGTCACATGACTCAATCATGGAGAACATCATTGTCACATGACCCAAATATGGAGAACATCAGTCAAAAGATCTAAACTTGGAGTACATCCTTGTCACATGATCCAGACATGAGGAAAATCACTGTCACTTGATCCAGACATGGAGAACATCACTGTCACATGACCCACATGACCACATGAACGATTTTCTCTATGGACTTTGGTGCAGGGGAGAGTGAGTGGTTTACAAACTTAAGTTGCATATTGGAAAAGTAAGTGAGATAAAGGCATGGACATGTTCTTAAGATATATTAGACTCAAGCTGACACAGATTCAGAAGTACAAAATACTCCAATAACATAAATTTAAAGCTTGTAAACCAATTTTGATTTTTTTAATATATATGCTATTTTTTAATATCCTTTAAAGATAGTTACAATCCAGAAAACTGTAATTTTGTATTCACAGAATCATTTCTGAAGTGACCTGTAGAGGTGAGTGGCACATGGTTTGCTATTAAAGACACATCAAAGGTTTTTTTATTACATGAACCTCAGTGTGTGTGAGAGTGTGTGGTGTGTTAGTGACACAAATTGTAATGTAAAAAACACGTGTCACTTTGGTGGATGTTCGTGTGAAATGTCAACATTAAGAAGCACTCAGGAAAACTGCCTGTGGGACCTTTGGGTGCAGAGTGGGAATCAGAGGTGCTCTGGTCCTGACACAGGAGCAATTATAGTGTGTAAAATCAAATGCTTGAAATGTAAAAACTATATTCCTTCACATGTCAAACTTCTTCTTACTTGTGGGTGATGAATGTGTTTGTGAAGGCAGCAGTGTGAGCAGCAGACAAGATGGCATCCAAGAGAATATTCATGGCGCTTCCGCCGTTCAGCCCGCAGCCCTGAACACACAAAACACACACATGTTTAACTGTGGCACGAATGCAGCCTGAACAGTTTGTTGTCTTTCTTGCCCCAACTGCTGGGTTAATGAAGAAGGCCTTTTTATTCTGAATAAGCTCCTGCATCCTTTGAATGATGCTGTGAAACGTGAAACAGCAGCCAGGTTCCAGGCTCATTGCTGCACAGGTAAAAACACACTTAGACTGGATGTTAAAAATAACCCCAAAGTGGCATTTTCTTTCCAAATTATCCCTAATTTAAGAAACAATAAAGGGTAAACTATAAATATAATATACTTGGCTTGATGTGTAGGGTTGAATCCAACCAGTATGGGAGTGTAAACATCTGGCTGCTGCAGACAGAAATTGAGTTGACCTGCCACAGATGGAGCCTGAGAAATAGTGAAAGTGAAGCTCTTGACTGATACATTGACATCCTGTCCTTGACAGATCAATTAATACGGATCAATAAGAGTGACAACTGACAGATAATCTACAGGAAATGCCACTGAACAAGATGAGCTTCTTTCCCTCACAGACCTGGAGGAAAATACAACATACAGTGTTTAAGCATCAGTAATTTTGACATTATATTATGTTATACTATTTTATTATATTATATTCGAATTAAGATGCTGACCTTCTTCAGTGTGCCTAGTGTGGGGTCATCTTCAGGAGCTTCTTGAGAGGAAAACAGAGCTCTGATGGAAACAAGAGGATGTGATTTAATGTAAATAAATAAATAAAAGTAGAAATAATAATAACCTTCTTACTTTTAAGCTTTAGGATGACAAGTTTAAATATACATTGGGGTTTTAATTGATGTCTTATTTTCTGACTTTCACTTACACAGTAATGATGTATTAAAATACAATGGCCAACATTAGCTAACTATTGACATTGACATTTGACATTTAATCAACATAAGTTGCATCTAACATTAGCCAGGCTTATAGACAGCATCAGCTAAGTTATAATAAGCATTAACTAACATGAGACCATATTAGCTAATTATTGTCAACATTAGCTAATATTAGCTAGCTTTAATCGAGATAAGCCAATGGTATCTAACAATAGATGGCATTACAGTCAGCATTAGCTAACATTAGCTAACTTTAATCAAAACAAGCCAATGTTAACTAACATTAGCTAACATTACATTCAACATTAGCTAATTTGAAGCAACATCAGTGAACATTAGCTGACTTTAATCAACATAAGCCAAAATTAGCTAACATTTGCTGACATTACACTCAACATTAGCTAAATTTAATCAACATTAATCAAACTAGGAAGCATTACCCACTAGCCAATTATTTAACGTAATTGAACATGTAAAATGAAAAGTGTACAGTATGTCTTTACTTTGAGTATTTTCTGTCAGAAAAACGAATCGACCAGATGTTCCACGTCCACTGAGTACAACCAAATTTTCCTCAGGATGCTGTGAGAGCAACATGAGCACAAATTTTGATCTCACATCTGACTAACCATCAGAAAACAACACACAGGTAAGAAAAGGTCACGTACCTTGAGAATAAGCTCCACTCTCTTTGCAACCTCTATCACAGTTTACACCACTTCTCTAAAAAAGACACTTGTGTGACTTTGTTTGGATGAACGTCATTATTTTTAATTCATTGTCTGTAGCTGATAGGTTCCTTCTGTTTCTTCCTGAAGCATCACAGGTCTGTAACATCCTGACAATGAAGCTCTGTCAATGTCACCTGTCAGTGGATTGGACTTCTTTGAAACAGGAAGCTCATAATCTGGGGACTAAAAGGAAAAAAAAAAAGATAAAAATGTCTTCTTACTTTAATTATTTTTCACATGTAAAACTATTAACTTACCTCCCATTCCTGCACTGCAGAAAGACTGCACGTCCAGTCTAATCCTGCACAAATGTATCCAGTTGGAGATTGAAGTTGGAAATAACGTGTGTTGTATGTACATACAGTATGTTATATGTACACTACCAATCAAAAGTTTGGACAAGAGAAAGTGTGTCCAAACTTTTGACTGGTAGTGTATATACTGTATGTTCATAATGGACAAGAGAAACAACATAAAAACAAAGACAACTAAGTAAAAGCTCAATAAAAACATAACTAACTGCTGATTTTGAAATCATAAAACCAACAGAAGAGTTTGGTTTTTTTAAAGTGTAGTTCAGTCAGCATTGGCTTCACTGCGGTTACAACATGTGCTAAGAACTAACATGTACACACTCTCTCTCACTAAAATCACTGCTTACATAAGGAAAAACAGATTTTATCCACTTACAAAAAGGCTAAGCAAACAAAATTCAGTTTTACACAGGATTTTAGCCCCTTACCAAACACATTTATCAACTGAAATCTATGCCAGCTTAAATCTACAATAATATAATTTAGAATATATTCACATCTTTATCTCACTGTTAGACAGACTTTCCCAACAGGAAACTGAAGTTTGAAAACCTCTCACTTTCCTACACCAAAGTCCATTGAGAAAATCAGTGATTTTAGCTCGCGGGGACACAGGAGCTGCTGGTCTACTGCTGCCACGCGTGGTCAGTTTACTGTCTCTGAGGTGAATCTGAAAAAAGGATTTCAAACACCGAAGTCACACAGTAACACATTTGAACTTACTGATGCAGGCAGCAGTGAATAAACAACCCCTGTGTGCTGTGATGAAAAATAAAAAAATTTGTCAATGGTATGGGAGAGTGAGTGGTTTACAAAGTTCAGTTTCCTATTGGAAACTGTCCACATATTCTTCAGATATTGTAGACTTAATTTAAGGTAATTTTAACCAAAATCTGTTTTTCTAGTGTCTCAAACTGGAAAGTCTTCAAAAAAACTGAACTATCATGTTAAATATTAAGCAAAAACCTATCAGCGCTGGAAGTGAACATCCCTTCAGTGTACAAAAGACTCTCAATTGCCTTTCAGTCTTGTGTGGAAATATTTACAGTCCAGCAGATTGTAGCGTCTCATGCATATTTCATCACTTGCAGTGACCGTTAGCTGCAGCGTGTCTCTCTCCTCCACACTCCCACCACCGTCTCTCATCACTGCCAGCTAATTACTGCCTCATAAACACATTCTCACATCGTTCTCTTCCAAAAAAAGAAAAGACTATTAATATTATTTCTCCCATCACTTATAGTTTCCTGTCTTTACTCAGATTCAAACCCATGCATATTGAGTGTAGTGATGCATTTGTTCTACACATCCTCTCACTGATTATTAATAATATCAGACATCGGAGGTGGTGTTAAACTGTGAGTCAGTCTCACATCACAGCTGTGCGTAGTTCTGTATGAGCCTGGATTGCAGCACCTCCACATTTTGAAGACAACTGCAACCCAGAAACTTAAAGGGATAGTGAAGGTATTTTATCTATCTCAACCCAAAGATGTCGACAAAAAAAATCTAAATTTTATTTAAATATCAAAATCCAGTTCAGCCCATTTTATTTATATTTTGCGTATTTAATCTGAACATAAAATATATTAAATCGTTGTACGATGGCACATCCTGATTGGCTCTTGTATAAAGTTTTCTCATAAAACTTTGTCTTTTCTACATTTTTGTGTGTTTTTTTTCTTTCCTTTTAAATTGTATGTACTATGTAAACTCTATATTTTGGCTACTTAATGTCTTTACTGTGTATTTTATTCTATTTTTGAAACTCTTAATAGTCAATATGTTTAGTGTATATTTATAGATGTGAAAATGCATCTATAAATATAATTTTTTTAAAAAATTCAAAACTTGAAATTTTGGATACACAGGATAGGAAGTTAAAACCTTTGCACCTCTCTGTGGAGTTTTTATACTTGATGCTGATGTACATGATGTCGTCAGCATATCTACAGAGCCTGAATCATCAGATGAACAGAAAATTTATATCTGGAAAAATCTATTTAGCCTAATTGAATGAACTCTTTATGTTAATCTGTCGGGATTAAAACTTTGACAATGCTTTTCTCTTTTCTCCATCATTTCAGGACAAGGTCGTTGTTTTCATCTGCTCAGGTTTAGTGCTGAACTGTACAGGCAAATATTACCATCAAGAAACATTTGAAATTTTGACTTTATCTGGGCGTACATGTTCTACACAAGTCGTGACGTCGATTCTTTGAGAAAGCAAACATCTGTAGGTGTCACATGAACCAAGATCTCCTACAGATTTGGTGTAATGAGCCTTTATGAGCCCGTAAAAGGACAGTTCTGGTGTTTCTGCATGATGTATTGTATGTTAGAACCACCATCACCAGAAACCAGTGTGAGATGTACAAACATGAACACACGCAGCTGTAGTACAGCCATCCACTCCCTCTGCCTGTCCTTCGACCGTACAGAGAGGGTTGTCATGACAACAGAGTGGCTAATCTCCATTGGTCAAAGGGAGATAGAAATTGCAAGGGCTTGCAAGAAAACATGTTCATGAGAATGAGGAGCACGTGTGCGAATGTGATGAAGAGAGACATGTTTGCATATTTAGTGCGGTATTATTATTATTGTGAATGTAATACACAGAAAGGCCAATTTAAAAATATACAAGATTATAGTATTTGCTCAATTCATCATCTGTTTTTCGTTTGGAAATTTAACCTTCATTTTCCTTTTTTTCTAACCTTCATTTTTTTCCATTTTCCTTTAGTCATGACCAAAAAAATCAATGTTTGATTAAATATCATCCCTTCCTTACTTAAAGAGATAGTTCAGGTTTTGTAAATTGGTTTTATAAGGTGCTGACACTCTCAATTCAATCCAATTCAATTTTATTTGTATAGCGCCAAACCACAACATACATTATCTAAAGGCTCTGTACATAGTAAGGCCAAAACCTTTATAATATTACAGAGAGAAAAGAAACCCAACAGTTCACACAATGAGCAAACACTAGGGGGCAGTGGAGAGAAAAAAAACTCTCTGTTAACAGGAAGAAATCTCTGACAGAACCAGACTCAAAGATTTGTGGTCATCATCGACCGGTTGGGGTGAGAGGAAAATGGGGGACAGAGGAGAGGTGGGGCACAGAAAGAAAAAGAGGGAGGTGAGGGAGAGACAGAAGAGAGAGACCAGGAGCAAATAAACAACACTTGTGTCAAGTTTAGAATCAGTCATGTCATGCTTATAGAACTACGGTGTCGTTTATACAAGCAGCAGCAAAGATTATTGATAAGAAATTATATTGATGAACTTTTAATCAAAGCATAATAATAATGACAACAATACCACTGTTAGTGATAATAATAGTAATAATATCATCAGAACTGGATTCTGCACCCTGCAAGATGAGGACAGAGAGAGAGAGAGAGAGAGAGAGAGAGAGAGAGGATGGAAGGAAGCAGAGACAGACTTGGAAGAAAAAAAGGAACCAGCCTGAGACGCCACTGGAAAAGGAAAAACATTTTAGCTAGTTAGTTAACAAAAGACTCAGCTGATAAAATTGAGACCTACTTGAGTCTACCATATCTGGAGAATATGTTCACTTCTTTATTTCACGGTTAAACAGCCTTTTCAATGGGAAACTGAAGCTTGTAAACCAGCCACTCTCCCAAACCAAAGTCCATATGAAATTAAGTGATTTTTTTGTAATGTCTCCTCTAGACATTCACAGGGCAATGCAGAGAGAGAGAGAGGGAGAGACGGCACCTCTGCCTGGCTTCTACTAAGATGCTGCACATACACCCCGCTTCAGTAGAAAAGTTGTTGCACAGAAACCTTTAAAAAAAGGAAAAGAAGTGAATTTTTAAACCACTCACTTTGATACACCAAAGTCCATAGAGAAAATCTGTGATTTTGAGCTCACAGGGACACAGTAGCTGCTGGGCTACTGCTGCCTTGTGTGGTAGTGCTTTTCCACTACACAGTTCCAGCATGGCTTGGCTCAACCCATTTTGCTATCAGGCATGTTGTTTTCCGATACTATAATACCTCCTCGACTTAGGCGGGGTTTTCATAGCATGGCTGCACAAAGCACTTCTTTTCGTTAGAATCAGTTTTGAACAAAAATATTTGCTCACCAAATTGTTCAATACTTCCTGAAGGACCAGAGAACAGACTCTATCCGACACAGTCACATGGTTGAACGGGTTGTGATGCGGCTCACAATCGCCGGCTTTTAGCAGTGCTGTCGCTAAATACGCCAGACTCCTCTGCTAAATATTGAGATTTTAGAAATTCCTTGTTAAATGTTGTAAACTAATGCATGTTTTCAGGATTATTAAGTCCTTTTTAACTGATGTACAGTTTGGCATTGTTCAGTTTCATTCTTGTGTCAGACATCAGGCTCATGACTCTGTCAACATCGCAATTATTATCAGCTCAACTAAAAACAAAACTAAACAAAAAAAAAAACAAGTAGAGTTGAGCCATGCTGAGCCGAGCCATGCTGGAACTAGTATGTAGTGGAAAAGCATAATTTGTGTCACCAAGTGCAAACTGAAGAAGGATTTCACACCCCAAAAACTAACACATTTGAACTTGCTGATGGAGGCAGGAATGGATCAACAACTCCTGTGTGCTGTCATGTTAAAATCATTGATTTTGTTTATGGACTTTGGTGTGGGAGAGTGAGTGACTTATAATCTTCAGGGATTATATAATCTTATAATCTTTTACAGCTGGAAAAGGCTGTGTAATGGCAAGTTAAAGACTTGTGGAATAAAATCTATGTCAGTTCAAGTCTACAATATCTTGTAGACTTATCTCTACATATCTTTATCTCACTGTTAGACAGACATTTCCAACAGGAAACTGAAGTTTGTAAACCACCCACTCTCCCACACCAAAGTCCATAGAGAAAATCATTAATCTAAGCTTGCGAAGACACCGGAGCTGCTGGTTTACTGCTGCCTTCTGTGTCAGTTTGTGTTTTTTTCAAATGTAATTTACAAAATTACATTTGAACTTAGTCATGGAGACAGCAGTGGATCAACAACTCTTTTGATGTAAAATTGTTGATTTTCTCTATGGACTTTGGTGAGGGAGAGTGAATTTCCAGTCATAAAAGGCTGACGGTGTTGTCAGTACCTCAGTGTGTGAACTCTCCGTTTAAAACTCATGTGTCTTCCTTTTCTGTCCCACTTCAACCAGTAAATCAGTTTTTCTTCTTTTTCTCACACACACACTTTCCCCTTCCCTCCAACAATTCCTAAATCTTTCCTCTTATCCTCTCTCCTGACTAATCTTTTCATCCTTTTGAACGGATTCAGTCTGACTCATCTCTTCTATCTTTGTCCCTCAAAACACATGCACACGAAAACACACTCCTTTCATCTAATTCCAAAATCCTTCCTAAATCCATCCCTTTCTGTTGCTTTCCTAAGAGCACACTGGGAGCAAACACACACACATTATTGATTAATTGATGACCAGTTGCAATTTAAAGTTGCACAGTTTCTGACATGCATAAATCATGTTTCTGGTACAGACTGGTCATGACATATGCAACAGAATTGTAAAAAATTTTGTGTGAAGGACTGTATTTCCTAGAATTTGATGAGGGTCAAATTTAGCTACTCAGGATCCTGCTTAACTTTGGTACTATTAAAGTATTGCAACTTTAATCTAACTTTTCAAAATTTAAACTAACTTTTCAAAAATGTGTTTTCTGTTGTTGTTTCTCTTTATTATTGTGGTAATATTAGTGGAAGCTGGAGCGATTTCACAGTAATTTCCAAATGTCTTCCTTTATTCACTGAATCTGTTTTTCGATTGCACTTTTTTGCATCTATTTCATAGATTTGTCAACTTTTCCACCTGCTGCAAAAAAAAAAAAAAAAAAATTCTATAACTTAGAATACATCATAAAAACGAAGAAAAATAGAAATATAGAATAGAAATATAGAACAGAAAATAGAAAAATAGCAAATTTTAAGAGTTAGTTCACTGAGATCAGCAGAAGTTCGCATTAATCTTTTATTTATATAAAAAGGTTATCCACCAAAAACGTTTATGCGATATTTACAGATTTTTTTTTTTTACATTTCTGTGTTAACATTGAGGTTTTTGTGGGCAAAATCAATAATGCGCAAAAAATCCGACTGATTGAAACGTATCCAATGAAAAGAACAAAATCAATCAGTATAGAGAGCGAAGTTGAACCGTTAGAACGTGCACGGCGATTGCGCGTGCACGTACAGCTGGGAATTGAGGGACTAGGGTGGTTTTATCCTGTAGAGGGCGAAGTGGGCGAAAAGGTGAGGAGCAGGAGAAGCAGGAGCTGCAGCGCAGGAGTAGAGGAACAGCGGAGCAGAGGAGAGCGGCAGCTGCTGCAGCTGGAACCCGGCACCTGCAGCCTGAGAGCGGCCAGAGAGAGAGGAGGGAGTCCTGGGTCCACAACCCGAGGACAGGACTCACACGAACGCGTGCTCGCACACACGCATTCACTCAGTCACACTTCTTAGGAAAACAGCGGGGGATGCATTACGTCATAGCCTCCCGTCGCCCTAGATGACCGCGCGCGCAGGACGGGATGATGCGGTGCTGATTCCGCTGCTGCTGCTGCTCCGGTGGCGGTGAGTGGACCTGAAGAGGAGGAGGAGGAGGAGGAGGAGGAGGAAGTAGCGGAGCCGCCGTCGCGCGGCCGCCGGCTCTGATGGCTCCTCGCGCCCCGGGCGGAGAAGAGACACAGCAGTTGCGGCCACGGCGCGAGAGCGCAGAGGGCAGCAGGTATCAGGGAAGTGACGTGGTGTCCGCGCCCAGCGAGGAGGCACCACGGTGCGGTTGTCGTGCGTTTCGCAGGAGGGCAGGAGCGGCAAGGGGAACATGGCCGCGCAGTCGGACGGCGGCGGAAAAGCCGGCGGTTTCGCGCAGCTGTACGACGTTGACGCGGATGAGCCGCTGGACTCCGCCGCCATCCACATCTGCCAGTGCTGCCGCACCTCCGCCTGCTACTGGGGCTGCCGCTCCGCCTGCCTGGGCTCCCTGCTCGGTGGTGGAGCAGCGGGAGGGGGAGGAGGGGTCGGTATCAGAGAGACTCACTGCCCGCCCCGGGAGCAGCTGTGGCTGGACTGCCTCTGGATCATCCTGGCCCTCCTTGTCTTCTTCTGGGACGTGGGCACGGACCTGTGCCTGGCGGTGGACTACTACCGCAGGCAGGACTACCTCTGGTTCGGCCTCACGCTCTTCTTCGTGCTGGTGCCGTCGGTGTTGGTCCAGATTTTAAGTTTCCGCTGGTTCGTGCAGGACTACACCGGCGGGGGGCTCGGGGAGGTGGAGGGGCTGACCAAGCGGGGCACTGTGGCTCTGGGCTGCCTGTACCCGGGCAGAGACCGCTTGCAGCTGGCCACCATCTGGCTGTGGCAGGCCACCATTCACATCTTCCAGCTGGGACAAGTGTGGAGGTACACACACAAGAACACACACATACACCTGAGCCTCTCTACCTCACACACACTCATTTACTATCACTGTTCATGTTGGTGGGGTGGAGAGAGGAAGAGCCAGCTTCATTCTGACCAGCAGCTGAGGAAGAGCAAGAGCTGAGGAAGAGCTGTGAATGACCTGAGCTCTTCAGCCACCGTCACACTATCATATATAAACTTATTCAGGTGTATTTACATTTTCCCATCAACATTTAGCCACTTATCAAAAGATTCATCTAATAAAATCTACATCACTTTAAGTCTACAAAATCTTAAGATTATGTTTAAACCACTGTATCTCACTGTTAGACTTTTCCAAGGAAAGTGAAGTTTGTAAATCACTCACTCTCCCACCCCAAAGTCTATAGAGGAAGTCTGTGGTTTTACATCACAGCACACAGAAGTTGTTGATCCACTGCTGCCTCCATCAATAAGTTCAAATGTGCAATTCCTTTTTAATTCTGCTTGAAATCCTTCATTCAGATGTACCTCAGATACACAAAGTGACCACATGAGGCAGCAGTAGACCAGCAGCTCAAATCACTGATTTTCTCTATGGACTATGGTGTAGGAGAGTGAGTGGTTATTATTATATTCTTAAGATATCGTAGACTTAAGTGCTGGCAGCCATGTTTAATGGCTGGTTTTCAGTGCAGGGGGTGCTCACAGCACAGTCATTGCTGACTATGTGTCAGTATCTTATAGTGCCGCAAAAAAAACCACAAGATAAACATGTATTCCAGTGTGAAACGCTGTTCATTTTCAGCACCATGGACAACGTCTCTCTTTCAGAACTCTTCTTTTCTGTGGCTGGATGGAGAATCTCTCTCTCTCTCTCTCTCTCTCTCTCTCTCTCTCTCTCTCTGCATGTGTGTGTGCTCATGCGTGTCAATGTGTGTGACTAGTGGGAAAACGGTGTCACGGCTCTTCCCATGAATGTCAGTGTGTGTGTGTGGAGAGAACAGAGAGGAAAAGCATCTGTGCTGCTGGCAACACAGCTCTCTCTGACACACACACACACAGTTGGAAAACGGTTGGGTGCTAATTACTGTGCTAAACACACTGGTGGGAAAAACAGAAACATTCACATGCTGAACTCGCTCACTCTCTCTCACACAAACATCTTTTATTTTAATGAATTCTTCATTAAAATATCCACACTGTGTGTTTGCTAGAGCAAGTGTGTGTGTGTGTCTGTGTGTGTGTGTGTGTGTGTCGCTAATAATATGTCCCCTTCCTTCCCCCACGTCTGAAAAGACTCCCTCTCTAATGGTGTTCACTTTGCCTCTGGGTGGACAGCAGGGAAAGTACTCTGTGTGTGTGTGTTTATGTCGGGATGTGTTACTCCTTTGCTTCACCATCTCTGTGGTTGTAGGGTTAAATTAACGCCCACACACACAAACACTCATTTCTCCATCCACCCCACCCTGAAATAAACTCTCCCCCTCCAGGTTGCAGAATGGACTCTCCCACCTGAAGGAGGAGAAGAAGAGGGGTGTGTGTGTGTGTGTGTGTGTGTGTGTGTGTGTGTGTGTGTGTGTGTGTGTGTGTGTGTGTGTGTGTGTGTGTGTGTGTGTGTGTGTAGCTAAAGGAATGGTTTGTCCTGATTGAGACAGATTGCTCAGAGATGGTGGTTGAGGATGGAGGAGGAAGGTTGCACACGCACAAATGGGGGGAGGGGAGAGGAGAACGAGTGTGAGGAGAGAGTGAAAGTGGTGGAAGGAGGAGAGGGGAAGTGGTGTAGTCACATCCGTCCATGTCAACGTGTTTTGTGGCGAAGACGCAAGAAGGATTTAATCCCTTATTTAAACATAATTGAAAGAATTCCTGTTGTTTATGACTTAAAAAAACAGCAGTAAATGAAGTGGGTGGTTGTTATCCTTCACTGCTCTCGGTCAAGGTCAAACAGCAGTTTGGCGTTTGACTCATTCAAAATGGCTTTGAATGAGTTTTCTGTTTGTAATCTACCCTCATTTGGTTTTAGAGGAAACGCGTCAAACAAGAGTTCCCTTTGTTACAAAAAGAAATCAATTCGTCATCCCAAAGAAAACACAAAATGTTATACATGTTACTATTGTTTCAAAACCACACAACCACTTATCACACAAGTAATAAGTTACTTGTGTGACTAAAAGAATGTTTCCAAATGTTAGAAAAACATTCTTAGTCATCAGCGTTTTAATGCAAAACAAGGTCCTTCTAAATCACAAGATTCTGAAATGACCGTAAGGATACAGCACCCCTTTGTGGCACTTCAAAGTAAATCACTAGGACTGTATGTTGTGAACTTAAGAGCATTTTCAAGTCACTCGGGGTCATTAATGTGAAATATGAATAATTTTCTTTTATGTTCATCATGTTAATGAAAATTCAGTGTCAGTGATTTTTATCACAATGTTATGATAATAATTATATACATTAAACAAGTAAATGCTCAAAATGAGTAGTCAGTGTTTGTTCATGAAACGGCAGTGTGTGCCGGAATATAGAGGGGTTTTCCTACACTGGTGCATTATTTATGTTAGGTAAATAAACCGCACACACACAGTGACACCCCGAGTGTACACTATGGAGAAGCCACTGATGCAGGAGGATTTTCATCAGAGAACATGAACGTGAACATGTAGCCTCTCAGGCTTCAGGCTGCTGTAGCTGAAATAACTGCCCACACACAGTTTGTCACCCACATGTTAATTAGTGATGCAGTGCTAGCACAGCACACTATTGTTACTGTGCGCATTTTTTCTTCTTTTTTTTCTTCCGTACGTTTTTCGGTCACTAATAATTCACACTTTAGCATGACAAATAATCCATCGGACTCGGTGTGCTATTATTTTTTTTTCTTCCATCTTCCGGTTCTTCGCGAAGTTATTCGCGAATGTATGCGAAGAGTTCCCCGATAGAGAATGCATTGGACGAGGTGAAAAGATTTGCAAATTTTCAACCATTTTCAAACATCAACTGGTTTGGCATACTTTCAGCTAGAGATGCAATTCAATTTTAAAATGTAGACACAAGTCTCCTCTACTGATGTTGTTTTCAACTTTTTGATCGGTTGTATAGTTTTTTGATCAATCACCCTTTAATGATCATGAACAATTTGGGAGAAATTCAGAGTTTATAATGGGTGTGTGTGGCGTCTGGTGGTGCCTCAGAGCTGTTTCTCTGTATTTTTGACGGGTTCACATCAGCTAATTAGGGTGTGCAAAAAAAAAAAAAGTTTTAAAGGTACAGTCCACTCAAACTATTACTGCCTAAATACTGTGCTTACACTTTTAAAGGCTTATTCTACAAAAATACACTATTACCCAACTATAGCAAACCTATAGGGGCCAATTGTGAGGTGTTCTTTCATACATTATTCGTAGCATTTCGTAACGTCATCATTGCATCGTAGTATCATAGACTGCACACAGCACATTGCATCACTCTCGCGATTTCCCGCAGGGGAATTGTCTAGTCTATACATCCACTCAGTCTCTACACCTCATTTACATGTTTGTTCACATAGTGTTTCTGTCAGTGATTTGAGCACAAAAGAGCTCTTGGTGAAAACATGGCTGCCAAAACCAGATTTTAGACGCTTTATAAAATACACACCTAATAAAATCTGTGTCAGCTTAAGTCTACGATATCTTATGAATTTGTTTAAATCTTTAACTCACTGTTAGACCTATTTCTTTTCAACATGAGGTTTTCAAAATTCTCACTCTCCCACACCAAAGTCCACAGAGAAAATTTTAATTTTGATTATGGGGACACAGGATCTGCTGGTCAACTGCTGCTTCATGTGGTTAGTTTCTGTCACTGAGGTAAATCTGAATGAAAGATTTCAAACTGAATTTAAAAAAAAAAAAACGCATAGATTTTTTTTTCCATGGACTTTGGTGTAGGAGAGAACTTTGGTGTAGGTACCAGAGAACTTTCCGCTCCACTACGGGAATAACTTTGAATTCCAAACATGACCAGGGAATGACATGACCTCAATAACACCACCTGACACACAGCAGATCCACTGATTTTACATCACAGCACAGAGGAGTTGTTGATCCACTGCTGCCTCCATCAGTAAGTTCAAATGTGTTATTTTGTTAAATTCTGTGTTTGAAATCCTTCGTTCAGATTTACCTCAGTGACACAAACTGACCACATGAGGCAGCAGTAGACCAGCAGTGCCTGTGTCACTGCAAGCTAAAATCACTGATATTCTCTATGGACTTTGGTGTGGAGAGAACACAAACTTCAGTTTATTACAGTCTGTCTAACAGTGAGATAAGGATGTGAACATGTTCTTAAGATATCGTAGACTTAATCTGACATAGATTTTTATCAGATAAACCGTTTTCATTATTGATCTGTCAATTAATTAATTTTTAGATTCTAAAAAATGTCAATCACTGTTTCCTAAACCGGAAAACGCCCTCAAATAAACCAAAGATATTCAGGTTTCTGTCATAGACGAGGAAAGAAACCAGAAGATATTCAGATTCAAGAAGCTGAAATGACATAAATATTAAAATAGTTTGTGATTAGTTTAATAATTGATTATTAATTAAAATATTGTTTTGCGTAAATTGTCTGTCTACAATTTCAGAGTGGACTCCTCACCAGCAGATTGTGAGGAACATGTCAGAGTTTTAACAGACTGACCTTTAACCCATGCAGGTACATCAGGACTCTGTATTTGGGCGTGATGTCACGGCGGCAGAAGGAGCATCAGCGGCGTTGGTACTGGGCCATGATGTTTGAGTACGCTGATGTGAACATGCTGCGGCTGCTGGAGACTTTCCTGGAGTCGGCTCCTCAGCTGGTGCTGCAGCTCTGCATCATGATCCAGGAGAACCGAGCCGAGACGCTGCAGTGTAGGTGGAACTGCAACTACACACATAAACAAACACAGCATCCTTTTTCCATGTTTCCATGCTGCCCACACAATTAAACAGCTGAGCAAACAGTAATCAGCAGTTAGTGCAGTCGTGCTCACTAATTTGTGGCTGTGTTTGGATTTTCACACTGTTGTTAATGTCCATGTTCAACCAGTCGCCTCTGCTTTACTTTAATATTGTTAATCAACAATGTCTCTGTCCTAAGATACAACATTACATGTCGAAAGTTGGGGTTCGGGTTCTTATCAAGCCAAGAAACTGTCACATGTGCCTTCATTTTCATGTGCCTTTTCTCATGTTTGAACTTAAAATGGGATAACGCATATAATCACCATAAAAAAATATTCTTAAAAAGAATTTTCACAGAGAATTTCTGTTGTCAGGATAATCTCTGTCAGAGCTCTACCACCAAAACACTGGAAGTCTTTAGGTAATGAAAATCAATTTTTGTAACATTATGTTTCATATTATGACAGTTTATAAAAATATTTTTAAAAACAAAATAATTCTTTATAAAATATTTTTAGAATACAAAATTGTATGCAATTTATTGAAAACAAAAATTATTTTTAAAATATATGTAGCAACAATATATTGTTACAATATATATGTTACAATATATTACAACATTTTATACAGTTTTGATACAAAGATCTTTTTGTAAAATATTTTTATTATTTTTGTAACATTTTTGTAATAATATAAAATTTAATACAGTTTTTTGGAAACAAAAATTAAAAGTTACATATTTTATAATATTGACTTTTTATACATATTTTTCAAACCAAAAATGTGTTATGTCAGATATTTCATAACATTTGATACAATGTTTTGGGAACAAAATTTTCAGTACCATGTTTTGTAATTTACTAAATATGTTACAGATGACATTTTACATTAATGTTTGGAAACAAAAAACTGTTTTTGTAAGGTTAGCAACAAGTTATAACATCATAGCCTTTTTGATAATGTAACCATTGCTTTGTAAAGCTACTAACATGTTTTGTACGTTAACATCTTGTAAACGTTTTTGATTCCTAAGTAATTGTTTTTTAACAAGTAACACTCAACATCTGTTTATTGTAAGCTTTTGGAAAATGTGCACAAAAACCGAAACACACACACAACTAATGTTACAAAAAATATTATAACATGACATTAACTAATTTTGAAAAAACATGTTACTAACTTTACATAAAACACAGTACTTGAACTGCATGAAGGTAGATTATGGACATTTAGTTTTTCTAACATCTGGTTCCCTTGTTTACATCCTGTAAAAAACTCTGTGTGTTAAAAGAAAAGTTTAACAGGATTATTTTTTATTCCTTATTCCTCATCCAGGAAATGTATCATGTCCTCTCACACCCACTGGTGTTATTCATGCCTGCAGTTCTGGGACAGTGTCTAATTTTAAAGTACATATATGAATGGTAGAGTTACTTATGCACACACAGGAGCTGGGACATTGATATTTTAGTCCAAATGTTTGTGCTGCATCATTCTCTGCCTCTTATTTCAGGATGATTACACCCACAGTGAGTCTTGGAATGATGATTCGACTTTGTTCTGATTGAGTGACTCACAGATAAAGACGTGTCTCTGTCCTCTGCTTTTGTGTCACCGTGTCTGTAGGCATCTCCTCACTGGCCTCGCTCTTGTCTCTCGCCTGGGTTCTGGCCTCCTACCACAAACTCCTGCGAGACTCTCGTGATGACCAGCGCAGCATGAGTTACCGGGGGGCGCTGCTGCACCTCTTCTGGCGCCTCTTCACCATCTCATCTCGCGTCCTCTCGCTCGCCCTCTTCGCCTCCCTCTTCCACATCTACTTTGGCATTTTTGTGGTGGTCCACTGGTGCGCCATGGCCTTCTGGGTGGTGCATGGAGGCACTGACTTCTGCATGTCCAAGTGGGAAGAGGTGCTCTTTAACATGGTGGTCGGAATCGTCTACATCTTCTGCTGGTTTAATGTGAAGGAGGGTCGAACACGGTACAGGATGGTGGCGTACTACACGGTGGTGTTGGCCGAGAACACCATCCTCACCGGGTTGTGGTGAGTCAAGCTCTGAGAGTGTGTGGGAGTCACAGCAAGCAAACCCCACATCCTTTAAAGGGAAAGTAAGTTTTTTTTTGAAGTGTGGCTGTATGAGATACTCACAGAAGACATGGCAGTCCCACAGAAAAAACAGATTTTAAAAAAGAATCACCTAATAAAATCTACGTCAGTTTAAGTCTACAACATCTTACATCTTTATCTCACTGTTAGATAGACTATTCCAACAAGAAAGTGAAGTTTGTAAACTCTCACTGTCCCACACCAAAGTCCATAGAGAAAATCAGTGATTTTACAACACAGCAAACAGGTGTTGTTGATCCACTCTTCCCTCAATTAAAATGTTATTTTGTAAATTTTGGTGTTTGAAATCCTGTGTTCAGATTTACCTCAGTGACACAGAGTGACCACAGGAGGCAGCAGTAGACCAGCAGCTCTTGTGTCCCCGTGAGCTAAAATCACTAATTTGCTCTGTGGTGATTTTGTGACTTTGGTGATGGAGAGTGAGTGGTTTAGAAACTTTAGTTTCCTGTTTTTAAACTAGAACAATGGCAACATTTGACCTTTTTACCAATAATAACTATGTCAGCTTAAAGCGACACAGCATAGGTTTTGCTCTTGGGATGCCCTAAAGTTGGAAAACACTACTGTCTATCACAACTGTGGTTAAACATACTCTGTGGTAACATGTGCATTTGTTGACAAACCAACAATACCAGAGAACTCTGGTCATGTCTTCAACAAGCATGTTAGACATAACTAACAGCTAGGGGGAAAAATGCTCCACTATGTGAATAACCTTGAGTTCCGAACATGACCAGGGACCAACATGACTTCAATAACACCATCTGACACACAGCAGCTCCAACGTACTATGTTTAGTTTGTAAGTGAACATTGTCAACTTACTAGTCCAACCGGAACAGAGCCAGGTCACTATCACTCTGAGTGAAAGCAGGACAAATATATTCACCCTTGTCCGGCATCGCATCTTATCACTCTCCCACTTTTTCTTTGACTCCTCTGACAAAATCTTCAAACTCTTTGGAATCTGGGCTGTCTCTTCCATTTTCAATGAAAGAACAACTTGTCACTCGCTCGAAGCACTGTGATGTATGCAATAAGCAGTTGAAGCAGTGAAGTTGGTTTCACTTTTGTTCTTGGAGTGACCCAAACCAAAGTTAAATATTGCCAGTACAGGTAATAGAGACACTCTCAGGCTTTGACGAGGGTGCTATTAAACTGTTATAAGTAGACAATAAGTTCAAAATATATTTGAAGACATTATTTGAAGGCTTAAATAATACATGGTGTCACTTTAAGTCTATGATATCTTAGGAATGAGTTCACATCTTTATTTCACTGTTACACAGAGAGTGAGTGGTTCACAAACTTTAAATAGGTTACAAATTTTAAAAAGTTATAGTCTACCAAACTATAGAAAATCACTGATTTTACATCACAGCACACAAGAGTTGTTGATCCACTGCTGCCTCCATCACTGAGTTCAAATGTGTTAGTAAAATCTGGTGTTTGAAATCTTTGTTCAAATTTACCTCAGAGACACAAACTGACCACACAAGGCACTGAGGTAAGTCTTTTGATAAATGTACCTGCTGACACCCATGTTGTCACTGAGGTTGAGCCTCCACGATCCTGAACTATAAGTTTAAGTAGCACAAATGTATGTGGAAATAGTCCCTAACATATATAGTTTACTCCCTTTTGAGCAAAAATGTAACTGTTTAGTTTTGTAGAAAAAAAAACAACAAACTCAACTCAGCAAACTAAATATGGTGGAAACAATTCTGAAAACACACACACACAGTAAAATGAGTGTTCTAACTTCCTGCAGGTACGCCTACAGAGACCCAGTGTTGACCGATTCCTATGCTGTGCCAGCACTGTGCGGCGTCTACCTGACATTCGCCGGTGGCGTCCTGGTCATGCTGCTGTACTACGGCTTCCTGCACCCCGCCACCCCCCACCACCAGCCAAGCCCTGCCTCCTCCTGCTGCGCTCAGCTGCTCTGGGGCCTCCCTCTGCCCCCATCCACGCCGCCCACTGCCCCGCCCACCCCAGCCCACATGACCAAGTCACAGACAGAGGAGGACGTGGCCGAGACGTGTCTTCCTGTCTTCCAGGTGAGGTCGGTGCCACCCATCTCAAAACCTGAGGGGCCGCTGATTAAGATTGACATGCCCAGGAAACGTTACCCGGCGTGGGACGCCCACTACGTAGACCGTCGCCTACGGAGGACGATAAACATCCTGCAGTACATCACACCTGCTGCTGTAGGCATCCGCTACCGTGATGGACCTTTACTGTATGAATTGTTACAGTATGAGTCCTCACTCTGACACACATACACACGAATATCATATAAGCACATGTGCCACCATGAAAAGATCCGTTTGTGTACGCAGATGTTTAGATTGAGGGAAGATGCCACACGACATAAGCACACACAAAAGCAATCTGTCACACACACACAAACAGACATACCTTGCAGAGACCTTTGACCTCGGAGTCTCGCGACCATTTTCAGCGTGAGTCCTTCCAATTATTTCACCTTTTTTTGTGCGCTGCTGTGAAGAAGAAGAAAAAAAGGGAAACAAAATGAAAATTTAAAATGATCTCAGTTTAACACTGGGATCTTAGATTAGATACACCGCATGCCGTTTATGTTGCGTTGTTCACGGGTTTCAGCCGAATCAAAAGATGGAAGTGAAGAAGAAAGACCAAATGTTTACGAAAATGTCGTCGTTAGTCCAGTTAAAGGTCATGTATATATATTTTTGCTTTGTTTAGACAGGTTTTTTTTTTTATGTAACTGTATTTAGGAGCGGAACAGGTTAGGCTAGCAGATTGGAAGGGAAAATACAAGAACAGAGGGATGTTTGTGTCAAATGGACAAGTTAAAACAAAATATAAATGGGTGCTGATTAGCTTAGTTAACATAGATTAGCATTAAAAGAGAAAATCAGAAAGTAGAAACTTATTTCTCTTTTTTTTTTTTAACTATTGGGACAGAGTCGAGGCTAGCTGTTAGCTAACAGTAGTTATGCTAATCTAGGCTAAATGGCTTTACAACTCCTAGCACCTTTTCCAAAATGTCCAGCTACATTATTTCTTCTTATTAGCACTAAAGTGAAAAATGATAATGAATGATATGATGAAGTATTAATGAGTCAAAGTACAACTACCTACATCAGCTAAATGGATTTAGCTTGAATTCTTTACAGCGATATTACATTTGTGTCAATTATTCCATAATTTTCTCAAATCTACAGGCCATAGACATACTCTGGTAGCATAAATCTATGCTAACATCTACAGTAGCATGGATCCAGTGTAGAATTTAATTTAAAAAAAAAAAAAAACACGTACGATGTGCCAATCTCAACCAAATGATCAACAAAACAGTATTAAGACAATGTAATTAATATCGGATGATAAAAACAAAGAATGAAAACGTGTTAAATAATTTTGGTGTTTTTATAATTTTTTTGTCAGCTTACTTTTTCAGTTTTGATCGTGGTGGTGCCATGGTAAAGGCGCGATGCTAATATAAAACCATTTTATGGCTCAATCGTCATAAACTCCACCCCACCCCCCCTTCTCCTCCACTGAGCCGGTCATGGCTGATTTGTGATGTGAGGCTCGTTATTTATTTATTTTCTGTTTGTTTATCCCTCTAATCCAAGCTGTTACACTGGCAGGCGACAACAAAAACGATAAGAGTCATCGACAGTAACGTGGCTCCTGTGAATTCACGCCTCGACACCACATGGTGACGAGCAGAGACAGTTCTTTGCTCCAAGACAACTTATCAGGTGAGAGAGAACGAGAACATGAGCTAAATGAGGTACTTCAACATGTTTATGGAGTCTCAGCTTGTTTTTCCTTCTTAAAATAAGTCACATTTTAGATATTTTCTTTTTCAGCAAGGGTCACGTTGATAGCCGGTTGAATGTTTTCCGTTGTAGTAATAATAATAATAATAATAATAATATAACATATGAGTCACAGCTGATGCTATACATGGTCAAATCAGGGTTAGAAGTTACCCAGAGTGTTTAGGAACGCTTACATTTAAACATTTTAGGCCATGAACCCCTCAGCACTAACTAAGAAAACAACTACTAAAAAAAAACAATGTTCACATTTGTGATTGATTGATGTTTTTTTTTTTTATTTGAGGTTTAATCATTAATGTTACCTTAAAAAGTCTGTTTCACCTTAGTGACAACCGACTGTAAGTTAAGCGGAAGTTAACATTTACTTTAAGTGAGGATGCTGTGTGAATATCATAAATTAAAACAATCAAGTAAAAAATGACAAATTTTCATCTCCTCAAGAGTAAAGATTGGCTGATTTTAAAGGACTAGTGTGTAGGATTTAGTGCACAGACCTGAAACCCGAGGCCCCTGGGCCTCTTACAGCCCTCCAATCAATTTTATGCAGCCGTTTCACTTAATATCAAGTTATAACCAGCAATTTTTGTCAGTTTTTTTTTATTATTTTACAGTCATTTTACATCATAAATGCATTTTTTAAAACTATTTTCTCATTCCAATTCAAAATAAATTCTAAGAAATATCGTGACAATTGAGATTGAGATCTCATTTACAAGGGTGACCTGGCCAAGAGGTCAGTAGCACCCGTCTTGATAAATATCACAAATAGAAGAAAGAAATTACAAACAACAAATTCAAATAAAACAGTGTTTAAAAAGTGCTCACAAGTTGACAGTTAAAGAGCAGGGGTTGTGAACACAGTAACAATTATAAGAACACAGACATAACACATGGTGGGAAAATGCATGGAAAAAGACCTGACACTAAATGTCGCTGTCTAAAATAACAAGGCAACAAAAATATTGTTTTTGGTCAATTTCTGTTAATAGATCCACTAAATTCTCGAGTACACAATTAAAATGAGACCTAAAAACTAAAACCTTTTATCTGACAAATTCTTAGGAAGCATTTACTAACCTCTTAATCTTGTGGCCTCAAAGATTTATCTAGTGACCTTTAAAAGGTAAAAAAAAAAAGAGACATCAGAAATGTTGAAGTACCTCTTCAAGTTTGAACAGCTTACATGATTTTTCCGTGGTGCTAGCTGATAAAAAAAAAAGAGAAATTGCTTAATTTGCTGCAAACTAGTAGATTCAGTGGCTGCGACCATGCGACAGAAGCATCGTCGATGATCACACGGTGCAACGTGTGCTCGGGCTACAGAGTCGACTGGCTGCTAATCCCACTTCATATGGTGCAAATACACAGTATATATATATAAATATATAAAAACACACACACGTACTTATGGTGCAATAAGGGCAGATTGTCTCTTTGAATTTCGTGGTGCAACTTGAGTACTGCCTTGAGTTTTCTGGCCGAGGCCGTGCCAAAGGCTCCGTCCAAACGGACAACTGCTCTTCCTGTCCTGCAGAAGCTATGCAAGTCTCCGACACAGGGAGATGTGCTTAGTCTACATGCTCTCTCTCACACACGCACACACACAGGGTTTTCTTCCTCAGCAGGGAGACATGCTTAGTACACACTTGACGACAATATGGGGTGTTTCCCTACCTCACTTCATGAACACATACACAAAAATAGCTGTTTTTAGATGTGAAATCTTTGTAATCTACGTGTTCATATATTCTGCAAAGTTCACAAAGTCTGGACTAAAAGCTCAATGTAGATAATCCTGACTGTTTTCTCTCAGATATTATCATCATGGAGCTGGCAGGAGAAATTCAAGAGAATATCCAGATTATAGTGCACGCCTGAAAGCAGCTACACACACACACACACACACACATATATATATGATCGTCCAATAATCCCCAACCCCTTTATTATTTGGGAACAATATTCATATGGTGCTATTGCGTAAAAAAGCTGGTGGTTTTTTGTACAGTTGTGGTTCCAGTGGTATGAAGAGTTTAGCCAAATATGTTTAGAAAATCTGAGTGTTTCTTGTTCACGCTAATTAAAAATGTGTATTTGACGTGTGTACGGACTGTACGTAAAAAAAAAACAAAAAAAAAAAAAAAACAACACCTTCCATCTGTGTGAAACAAAAGCTATGATGCCTTAACGCGGCACTCACACGTACGCAGCTGAAATGTAGCTTGTGTACACGTTAGCTTGTTATTGGTACACTCTAATCCAAGCATGGTTACAGTGTGTCAGAGCACAGATGTTAACAGGAAAACATTATCCTGTGTTGGCTTGTTGTCCTGGATTTAAAAAAAAAAAAAAAACTGAATATGTGCCATTTAGAGAACACAGTCGAGGCATTTCCGTCTGTTGTCACAGATCGTGCTTGTGAATTTCTTGCATGAATGTTCTAGATTTGAGGGCACGTACGACGTGCCACTAGGAAAATAACCTGTTAGTGTGTGTATGGAGGCCGAGAGGTTTGAAGAGTCATGGCTTTGTATGTGCTTCAGCAATGACCTCACTTTTTGATTCAAACCACGCCCCCTTCTTTGCACCTAAAGCTCCAGCCAGTCAGAGATCAGGTCTATTTCAGCCAAATCAGGTTAAACAGAACCAAAAACTACAGCTCCTTCTCTAAAATGTGTGTGGCTCCCAGACTTAGATGCAGCCTAACCATCAAACTGCAGGTGTCACTGATTTGTTGTGGATTCAGACATTAACAATGAATGAAAAGTCTGTGGCTCACACATGAACGTTTCCTCCTTCACTCATAAAAACCAGAGCCTTACTCCAGGCCCACTCTTTAGGTAATTTAACTCCAGTCAGTTATTGTATGGCTTCTCAACCACAGCTATGCAACAGAACAGACAGGATGATTCTGGGCTTGTATAATAACCTTTACAAAGAAATTAATACCACATCACTGTTCTCATGTATGTTTTAATCATTAGTTTTAGCCTTTTTTGTTTCTTTACAATAAAATGTGCCATTTGTTTACATTTTTTAACTTATTGCTCTTATAGTTTTATGCACTTGAGGGGTGAAGCCAGGACATTTGAAGTGGTTGTATTAGACAATGACACTACGCTTCACCACAGATTTTAGCAATTTAACAAAATCTCACTCTCCCACATTGGATATTCATGCCGTTTAGACATCATATTCTGGCTTGAAACTTACATTTATGTTGTTTTGTAAACCACTCACTCTCCCACACCAAAGTCCATGAAGAAAATCAGTGATTTGTACGTACACGGCACACGTGAGTTGTTGATCCACTGCTGTATCCTTTATTCAGATTTAACTCAGTGACACAAACTGACCACACAAGGCAGCAGTAGACCAGCTGCTCCTGTGACCCGGCGAGTGAAAATCACAAATTTTCTTCATGGACTTTAGTGTGAAAGAGTGATTCTTGTACAAACTTCAGTTTTATGTGAGCCTTTTGTCAAGTGTCTAATACAACCACATTTCAAAAACATTATGTGCCATTTAATTAAAGAAATTCATTTGTTTATGATAATTTAAGATATTTTTGTGTTTATTATTTTTCTATGTTTGTTGATGGGTTAACATTAGTCAGGAGTGGGAAAAACTGTGTAATGCATATTATCTTGGTAATAACCATGATGGATGCAATTTCCAGACTAAGGAATATGCATCAGATTGAAGAAATCAAAAGCAGACACTTCTTTTTTCACATAAATGTTTCACTATCAGGGTCTATGAAGCATATGAGGCTTCTGTGAGAGTGAGTGTGTGTATCTGGTTTTTCTTATGTTGTGGGGACCTATGTCTGTTTACACAATCACATTATGGGGACTTGTCTTCCTTATAGGGACAAAACTCAAGTCCCCATCATGTAAATTACTATATTCTAAGGTGAAGACATGTGTTACAGTTAGGTTGAGGTTAGGTAGCTCTAGCAATTGTGATTAAGGTTAGAATAGGTCTCAAGGAAATGAATGTAAGTTAATGCAATGTCCTCTGAAGTCATGGAAACCAGTGTGTGTGTGCATGTGTGTTTGTGTGTGCGTGTGCGTGTGTGTGCGTGTGTCAGTGATGCTTCATATGCTTTTTTCAGCCAAAGTTTGACTTGCTTGGTCCAGAGCTGTGAGAGAATCATTACTCATCATGGTTTTGTAAAAAGCTCAACATGTTTCTGATTTCAGACCAGTTCAAATCAAACCTGAGTTCAACTAAAACTGGAATCCTTTTACTGTAGGAGCTGTAGGATTTTGAACTCAGGTTTGGATCTTAAAAAAAGCACAGAGCAGGGTCAAATTAAACCTCAACATGGATGTACCTAGAAGACTTACCATGAGCTTTTATTTTGTTAAGGTCATTGCTTTTTCTACTATTTTCTTCAGCTTGGAAATAAAGTAGCTTTAGAGAATTTGATGTGTAAAAGTAGATTTAATTTTTCTGTGGTTGGCATTTTTGATTGTAAATACCTTATTCTGGTTAACCCCCTCCCCTCTCCATGTTAGATAAGTTCACTTAGGTGGCTCTTTCAAATGTACCGATAGTAAATGTTCTTTATAACTACGCAGAATGTGAAATGAGAGCGAAAAAATACGACATTGACTGGAAACTGTGTTTTCGTCTGTGCCACCGTGTCGTCTTTAGTATAAGCACACTGATGTTAGCATTGTAGACAGGGTGAAGTTTTCACAGATGATCGCTCAGACAGCCACAGTCAACTTTAGGATGCATTATTATTATTATTTTTAAATAACATATTTTAAAATTACATGATTATCCAAGAATTAATATTTACCTTGAGGTTAAAGACTTGAAAAAATTGGAGCGTAGCAAATTAGCAAACTGGCTCTTCCGAATATACAACATTTTTATGTTTCTTAAAACATGTTATAAATTCATAAGCCAAGGCAGTCAATATCTTTAATCTTTAGCTATAAGATTTGACGAAGTTAGAAACTAGCCACCTAGATTTTGTCTCGTAAACTAAGAGATTAAAACACTTATATGGCCAAGAATTTACCTTTAGCTTAAATTGTTGAAGCAACATGTCAGCTTTTGCTAGCTAGCTTTATGCCCAGCCATAAACAGTATTACTTGTTTTTATTCCAGAAAAAAATATTTGTTTTTGGGTGAATCAAATGAAAAAGGGACAAAGTTTTAACTTTGAACAGAATCATGCCAGTGATTTCACACCATTCAAGTTTTTATGCTAACTTAAGCTAGGCTTGCTAGCTTCTACACTCAGCCTACAGGCATGATATTTTGCAAACTTTATAAGCACCAAATCATCTCCAAAATTGACTGCAACATTTCTTTAGTAGCATTTAAACAAATATCCAGCCACATCCCTTTGTTTCATGCTAGGCTAAGCTAATTTGGCTACTTATATTTAGCATACATTTTCTCATAGAATATAGCATATGTTACATTACTTACAACAGAAATGATGTGGCTGTCTGACGAACCCGTGCCAACTTCACTGTAGCTAAGATGGTGGTCATCGTCAGCCATGTTCTTGTGTGTTCATTCATAAAAAAAAAAAAATCACCTTTCACGGCAAGCGTTTCTGACAAGAAATGAGGCGACGTGACGTTATTGCTGGTTTGTCTGCATTTCTCTGTCTACAACATTGTACAAAGAATTTAGTGATATTTTCCAGTGGCGCTGGATGGCCAACGTTAGCAAATATACGTTATTTTTGTTACAATACCTCCAGAGAAATAAAGTCTATTTATCTGTGAAGAGGATTTACAGCGATACAGAGGACTACAAAGAAACTATGACACATTTTAAATGATATTAAAGTGTATAAATGAAAACATGTACAGTTCATTTGGTTTTGAACATGATACAGAGACATATGTGTGTGTCAGTATTGGGTTTGATTTTATATTTACCATTTTAATACATTGTAACATTGTGACTGCGATGGAGAAAAAAAACCATAAAGGAATATAAATTAATTTTTCCAAATGTGTGTCACTCTTCCTTTGAATAAGAACACAGAAATACTGATTTCATTATTATTATTTTTTAAATAAATTTATTTGTTTTGAAAATCTCAGAAAACATCTTTTTAAACAGGTAACATTTATACGGTACCAGATTTGACACACTGTGGCAGCAAAAAATAAAGATAAAACAGACAAAAGGTAAGTCTGCAATGATGATTTCATACGTTAATGGACAGTTTTAAACAATGCCACATGTACAACATGTGAAACTAATAAAACAAAACATGGAAACAGGAATTTGGATGTGGATTTACATAAATTAATAATTATAAATTGGAATTATAATTTAAATATTTTTAATCTTAAAAAGCACTAAAATAAATGTCTCTCCTAATTTTCATTCATCCAAATAATGACAAAATAAAGGTAAAACTAAGCATGCAGGGACTGCTAACCTCCACCAAGGCTGCTTAGTTCCCCACAGTTTCAAACCAGATTATGACCAGACCTCACAGTGACATAGTACTGCTGTATAGAGGTAATGCTTTGCTGGGACAAAAATTATTTTTAACAGGAGAAACATGACCATGTTAGGAAGCAACCACTGTTTTATATCTAACTCTTTAAAAAATAATGAATAAACCTGTAATGGAAACTTTCACTATCACTGTCTTCCCTGCAGGAGGTCATGTGACCTGTGCCCTTGAGCAAAATACCAAATCTCTCTGTGCAACTGTCTGCTATTATATTAATTTTATAATTAAAATCTCTTTGTAAAAGACTCTTCTTAAGCTGGAAGGTGTTTTGTTTTTGTTTTTTGTTTGTTTTTTTTGTACATGTCAGCTAAAATATTTGGCATAACTCATTTAGAAATGAACCTTTTACAAATAAACAGTTAAAATTTCCATTTTAGTTTAAAAAAAGCTATGATAAGCTTCAGTGTAACAAATAAAGCAGCACCAACACACACTGACTTTAGACTCTGAATGTGTGAAGGGTTCAGAAATACGAGATAATAAATAGCTTCTGGCTCCCTCTGTTGGCAAGAAGTGACATTACAAATACAATGATCACTTAGGGGCTGAAATGGAGTTTTAGAGGAACTGAAACAGTATTTTTTGAAAACACCTGTAGTTCTGTGAAGTCACCAAATATCCATACGAAAACGGCACAAACTATAAACATATATGAAAAGAGTTTTGCCATATGACAACTTTTATTTTCTTTATTTATTCCCCTTTCTTTCTTTTGACTCGATTTATTATGTCTCCGTTTGTTATAATACCTGTATGTAATGTGCATCACATCTTCTTCTCGGTGTTTTGGTGCAGAATTACAGCACCACTTAGAGGCCTGGCATATGTACTAGAGCGTTTTGAATCATTTCAGGAGGTTCCGTGTGGATGGAGATATTACCTGGAACAACGCCATTTTTACGAGGGGCTTTTTTAAAACGGCAAAAAAAGATCGTTCACGTTTCGTGCCGTTTCCGTGTGGATGTGGCCTTCAATTACAGGTAAAACTTGGTGGAATTCAGTGAATGCAATATTATTTAACTTTCATGAAAAAGAAAAAGAAATCCCCCAAAACAAACTAAATAAATAATAAAATAACATCCAAAACACAAAACCACAGTTTTCTCGTTACAGGTAAAGACAAAAGGATAGTTGTTAACATTAAGGAAAATCAGTGTTTAATATTAAGCAGCCTGTTCACATGATGCTTGTTTAAACTAAGAGAGACAGAAAACTCACCACGAATGTTAAAGCAGCAGTGTGTCTTTTTAAAGAATTACTTGTGTATGCAAGGATCTAGTTTCAACATGGTAAAATCTGAAAATCTACATAAATGCCATTAAGTGCAGGCACTTGTGTAGGGCAGGCCCCCTGCTGGAAATATGTTCCCACGCGCATGTGCTGCTGAGCTGCAACAGCTGGACAAAACAGCAGCAGCGCGTGTGCGCGCGTGCAGACAGAAGCGACATTTTTCCCTTCGTCCTTATTATGTATTAGATAGATTCTTTGCATTGTGCTTGGGAGGCTGCGTCACAATTCACATCCGACCATTCGCATTTTCGACCCGTCCGGTGTGCAAAGGCCTTGAAAACCATACATGCTTTCACGTATCATTTCACAAGATTTGTCGCTCATCACTTTTTTGAAAAAGAGTCATTAGAGGAATCTGAATACTCGCTAAATATAGCGACAAACACTGGTTAGGTCTAAAAGTCGGTTGGGAGTTAAAAGTATTTCGGCCAAAAAACGAAAATGCATATTTTGGCCATTTTCGTTTCATCTCTACTATATAATGTTGCATACACTATATATGCACACATTATGACTGAATAATATCAATGTATCTGTTACTACAGTGACCTATGAACGCAGCTGCAGGAGTGGTGAAGGCCTGAAATATGTGTGTTTGCAAAGACTTGTACCTTGTAAGTCAAACAGAGAGTAAAATTCAAATACCTATTACAGGACAAACAGGTTACACAGATGGGAGTTTGAGACGTCCTTTGCTCTGTCGGCTTTACTGGTACAGGACTTCATCGTCGTCATCAGCCTGTAGTCTCTGAAAAGACTGTGAGCCTGAAGAGCGAGGGTGGTACAGCCACCTGAAAACAACTGAAGAGAGGAGTCTGATTAGTGTATTAATCTGACTAAGAATGACATTGCACCAGTTAAGCATCAAAGCAGAGGAAAGTATGCTGTTTTTCTTACATTTACATAATAAGGTCAAAGTATAACCTCTTCTTCTTCCAGCTTTGTTTTAAAATCAGTATCAATACAATTAAACATTATTAATACAGTACTTTTCATACAATGCAGTACTTAAGAGGATGTGGATAGTCAGAGGATACACAATAAAAGAAAACAACCCACTAGGCAAAACCACAACGGCCCACGTCAGTCGGTGTGTTAGAACTGTGATCAGGAAGAGGAGAAAAGAGGAAGAGAAGAAGTGAGGAGAAGAAGAAGGAAAGAAGTAGAAGACATGGAAGTGAGGAAGAGAAGGAAGTCATGAAAAGAGGAAGTCAAGAAGTGAGGAAGAGATGGAAATGACAGAAAGAAGTGAGGATTAGTAAAAACAGGAGGTATAAGAAGGTAAAAGAAAACTAAAAAAGTAAATAGTAACAGATAAAACACGTAAATAAAGTTCATAAAAGTAAATAAAAGAAGTACAATAATAAAATGAAAAGATGCAGTAAAAGAAATTAAACATTCAGTAAAAGGGAATAATAAAATGTCTGCTCTTTATCGTCTTAACTTTGAAACACAGTTAAATTTTTTCTAGTCTGGGCCCCCTTCATATTTGATATACATATGCTATGCTCATCCTCATGCATTCATCGGGACTTACGTGTGATCAAGAGAAGCACTAGTACGACGCCCACCACCAGGGTGAGCACCACGGACACCTCCCACTTGTGGCTCTCAACAGTTAGCAGGGACCTAGAGTGTGCCAGGGTACCGTTGTTGGGCTTTGGTGGAATCGACAGCAGGTGGCACATGAGTGGATAAATATCCACGGTCTTTAATTCGCTGATTTGATAACTGTGACGGAAGCTAGGGCCAGTTGCTGCAAAGAAGGGGTGCATGCTGGGTAGGGAATTGTCGTAGCCATGATCGCCCACTGAGAGAGGGAAGGAGAGAAAGAGTGAGAGTGTTTTTAGTGTTCAGGAAAGTTAACATTATTCATTTTGTTTGGTGAAATAACTTGTAAAGACCTTGAATTTATAGGAAAATATTATCAACCTACAATGTGGCAGGTGGTTCCCTCTCTGCACAATGGTCCAGCCCTCTTCAGCGACCAGTATGATTGGCTGAATGCGTTTGTTGTTCCTGTAGTGCAGCCGATCTGGGATGGCCGTCTTCATGTATGCAGTCATGTGGGCATGGCAGTTGTTCAGCAGGTTAAAGACGGCCTTGGTATCTGCACAGCAACAAGACATTTGTCAATACTTCAATCACCTTTTTGGTGTTTGTGTTTCATGTCGCTCATGTCAGCAATGTTACCGTTGCGTGGGATGAGGGCAGCAACGGGTGTGATGTCCACCAGAGTGTAGTTGTCAGGATGGAGGCAGTCGTCCAGTCGTATAAGGCGGTCGACCGAACACTGGGCCATGCCGTGGTCGCTGGTTACCAGGACATTGACCCGACCCCAAAGGCCAGTCCGCTTCAGCTCTGACATCATCAGGCCAATATTGTCGTCAACCTGATTGCATCAGCTACAAGTTAACTCTGCCTTACTATCATGGCGAGGCATGGAATGATATGCGATTTTCATAAAAAGATCAGCCTGAACCAGAAGAACTGTGATTTGTGGCATCATTGTGGTGCGGAAATGGGTGCTGTCATTCAGCTTACAAACAGAGAGAAAAACAGATGAACTAATGTAAACAAAACAAAATTCTGTTGGCAACCATTAAGTTTTTCTGTACTTAATGTTTATTTTGCAGTGTTTTGTTAAGGTTTTGGATATTTTAATATGTAATATGTAATATTGCAGAGGCTTATCGAAACAATACCATAGAAAATGTGTGCCGTAATAAAAGCTAAAGGCAGTCCAACCCTTTTTTTGGTGGCAACTTTTTTTTGACCGTGCACTGTAGGTTTCCATTGCTTGCACTCTTTCCATGAAAGCACACCAAAGTGCACAAACGCTCACGAATGCTGTGAATGCGTGCAAAGGTTTGAGACGAGATGGAAGCATGGTTAGGTAATCACTACAATTATATCACTTAATTTATTATAATAGCGGCTCACTAAAGAATAAGTTTGAAGTGTAAAGAGTATGAACTTAACGTTCTTCTGTTTTTTGTTTTTTTTAACTGCGTGTCATCTATTTAGATTTATAGATGTCAGGAAAGAACTAAGATTGCCAAGTGGTTTTGAGCTAAATGCTAGCACTAACAAGCTAATTAATGCTAACATCCTGTTGTCCAACAGACCATCAGCGTTCATTATTTTAGCTAAGCACATGAGAATGCTAATTTGCACCAAAGTAAAACTGATGC
Organism: Brachirus orientalis; assembly: GCA_016785285.1. Classification (NCBI taxonomy): domain Eukaryota; kingdom Metazoa; phylum Chordata; class Actinopteri; order Pleuronectiformes; family Soleidae; genus Brachirus; species Brachirus orientalis. The sequence continues at coordinate 921,610 of JAFBJR010000587.1, forward strand.
TGTAGACTGATATTACATTTTCCCAGGCAATAAAAATAAATTCTTGAAAAAAATGTGGATAATTTACCCTTTCTATCATGTGTTACGCTTATAAACCATTTCTATTTTTGGAATAAATATATAGAAAAATATTTAATATTCACGTGATGGAACTTATTACTCATTGTGCATGATTTTAATCGCGAACAACAATGAAATTGTCTAATGTCCGATCCCCAATTGTGATAAATTACATTAGACTTTAGACAAATATTGGAACAATTTCAATATTTTTTCACAGTACTATTATAAACCAATATTTATAATCTAGTTTTAGGACAAATATAATGTAAAATATGAATAATTTCCTCTATCACAATGATCCTAATGAGAAAAGTCCACTTATTGTGAATGACGATTTTAATCACACAAAATTATATAACATCTGATCCCCAATTGCCACAAAAGACATTAGACTTTTATGTCATAAAAATAACAAATTATGAAGAAAATGTGGATGTGGAAATGTGTGTTTTCACACAGTTTTGTAAATCTTCATTTGAATTTTTCAGGACAAACATGAGGACATTTTGCAGCAGGAGAGGGAAAGGCTTGAGCCGTTACACCTGATTTATGGTCTGATAATTTCTCCTGTATGACAGATGTATGTTAATAAATACCTTGCATGTGTGAAACAGGATCAATGAAGCATCAAGGTTTTTAAATTAAACAGCTGTACCTCTTTTAGTGCTTTGCTCATGGCTGTGTCATTCTCTGGACCAAACAAGTGACCCGTCCTATCCGGTTCCTCCCAGTAGAGAACTGCAAACTTTACTCCAAGCTCCTGGTGGAATGAGGGGTATGTGTTTCACAAGGTCAGAGGTCAAGTTTAAGAATGCAAACATCAAAACAAGAAAAATCATCCGAAACTGTGAAATATGTCTTTAAAGTGACCTTTTCATTTCCCAGCATCCACTTTGTCACGTTCCCAAGTCGCTGCTTGAATGTCACGGCACTGTCGTAGGGCAGGAAATGTGTAGGTGTGCGGTTCCTGATGGTCACGTCGGAGCCAGGCCACATGGCGGTCGCTGTCTTGTACCCGGAGTCGAGCGCCGTGATCCACAGAGGCTCTGCCTCCTCCCACCACACAGGGTCCTGGTCGCTGTAGGTGTGGAAATATTTGTGGCTAACGGGGTCATACATGGAGCTAGCCACGATGCCGTGAGACTCGGCGTACAGACCTGTCACCTGAAAACAAAAACATCAACTTAGATACACAATATACAATACAAACTATTTGTTTGAGGTCTTGGAATATTTATTCCAAATATATGTTGTTTTTTTTAAACCAAATATGTTTGGTAATTTAGTCATTTTTATAATTAAAAGTTTATCACAGTAATATCATCCCATTCCAATTAGCAATAGCAGCTAGTTTTGTTTTTCTTTAAAACAGTAACGATATTCATATGTTTTTGTGACATCACTATGTTTAAATAACGTTTTTTTTTTTTGTTTGTTTGTTTTTTTGTTTTTTGGTTAGAAAAAATCAATTTTTGGATTTTTGTGACATCACTATGTTTAAATAACGGTTGTTGTTTTTTTGGGTTAAAAAAAATAAATTTTTGGATGACATCTGTAACATTAATTAATATTTTTCCTTGTTTGATAAGTTTTCAGGAAAAAAAACTTTTTTTCTACACTATTATCACACTAATATTGAGGATTTCAATTTCTTTGGTCAGGATATATGTGAAATATGTGAAACATCCTATACCTTTATAATACTCATATTGATTTAATATCTTAACCTTTATTATCCATTTGTCTTTAAGTGTTTACTTTTATTATTAACATGTTTATTTTTATAAACTTTTCATCATCTGACCTTTTATTTTGTCTAATTTTATTTTCTCTTATTATTTCATTTACATATTTGCTTTTAGAAGCATTGGTTTCAAAGTCTTCGTTAATGATTTAACTCAAGCTAGAAATGAGACTACAAAACACTTATTTTGCATTTGGAGAAAATTGTTAATATTTGAGTGTCTTGAAAATGATTTTAGAAACTTAATTGTGCAACAAGGGGGGAGCTGCATCTTTCCTGTCATTCTAGGACCTCAAAATTATGCTTTTTGTAACATGAATTCATTTGTTTCTTTATGTATTCATAAGATTTTCCTAACAAAAATTCTACACTGTTAGAGCAATATTAAATTTCCAACAGAATATTTGTGACATCCTATGCCTGTATCATATTCTTAATTATTTAATATCTTTATTTTATTTATTATTATTATTAATACTTTTTTATTTGCTTTTTATAATCCAACTGGATTTGCCACCTGGATTTAACTAAGCAAATAGGTAAGAGCCTCCTATTGGATAATTACTGCATGGGTGATTATCTTTCAGCTGGCAACAAGTTATTTAACCCCAAATGAAGCAACGAGTAGCTTCTCATTTCTTAAACAACCATGTTGAAAGACACATCCTGTGGTTGTGGAAAAGATGTTAGTCTGTTTGAGAAGAGTCAAATCATTGGCATGCATTAAGCAGAGAAAACATCTAAGATTGAAGAAACTACTAAAACTGGGTTAAGAACTGTCCAACGGTTACAAACATATTAAAAACTGGAAGGATAGTGGGGAACCATCATCTTCGAGGAAGAAATGTGGTTGGAAAAAAATCCTGAATGATTGTGATCAGCGATCACTTAAAGTTTAGTGAAATAAAATTATAGAAAAACAACAGAAGAACTCAGGGCTGTGTTTAATGGTGAAAGTAAGAGCATTTTCACACTTACAATGTGAAAAGAACTCAAGGGATCGGGACTGAACAGCTGTGTAGCCTTAAGAAAACCACTAATCAGTGAGGCCAATAGGAAAAAAGGCTTCAATTTGGGTAAGACGAAAGGCAGATGAAGTGATGCACCCACTATGCCTAGTTGGTCAGGTGAAGTGCCCAAAGAATGAGGTCAGCTGACTACCTGAATATACTGAATGACCAGGTTATTCCATCAATGGATTTTTTTCTTCTCCGATTGTGAAAGAGTGGTTCAGGGAGCATGAGACATCATTTTCACACATGGATTGGCCACCACAGAGTCCAGAACTTAACCCTATTGAGAATCTTTGGGATGTGCTGGAGAATCTTTGGGATGTGCTAGAGGATGTGCACAGTGGTCCGACTCTCCCATGATCAGTACAAGATCTTGGTGAAAAATTAATGCAACACTGGATAGAAATAAATCTTGTGACATTGCAGAAGCTTATTAAAACAATCTCAAAGCAAATGCATGCCATAATTAAAGCTAAAGGTGGTCAAATACTTTTTTTTGGTTGTGACTTTTTTTTGGCAGTGTATTATTTTCTATAATTGCTTTTGCCTGCATTAAATTTTCAAATCTTTCTTGATCTTACTTTTATGTTTTTGTCATACAGAACTTTGAATGACATATTTGTTTAAAGAGGGCTGTAAATGTGAAGTTTGACTGTGTTCAAGGTAGTTTTAATCGATTATTATCCTCGTAGACTGAGTAAAACAAATTTTTACAGGGATTAAGTAGTCTAATATTGTTTAAATGTCTTTAAAAACTCAGTGGTGGTGGTTGTTGTGTTACCAGGCTGTAGTGGTTGGGAAAGGTCTTGGTGATGAAGATGTTGGTGAGCTGCTCCACCAGGACTCCTTGACTGTACAGGAGCTTCAGGTTGGGCATGGGGAACCTCTTCAGGTAATCTGCACGGAACCCATCGAATGACACCAGCAGCAGCTGTGGTGGCGATGGTGGTGGAGGTCCATGCTGAGCCATGGCCACAGCTGTGAGGCTGCACAGGAAGAAGCTGTGGAGAAGCATTCTGGAAAAAAAGATAAAGTATTGGAAAAAACATGGTTTGGTTACAGAAGACCTGATAATTTTATGTGATAACACCTGTGTTCCCCCTCCATCACCTTAATGTTTGTGTGTCCCAATGATCCTAGGAGCCCAGTTATTGGGGGCTTTATGCCCCTGGTAGGGTTACCCAAGGCAAACAGGTCCTAGGTGAGGGACTGGACAAAGAGCAGTTCACCAAGACCTCTTGATATTAATGAATGAATGATATGACCATGCTCTCCCTCACCCAGATGCAGATCACCAGGGCCCCCCTTTCCTGCTCGCGGAACAGTGGACCAGCACTACACTGTAATGGAAAATCCTAACCGTGTTTTCAATATATCTGTATCAACTTTTTATATTTGCCTTTTGAAAATGCCCTGTTTAGCTCATGTGCAGAAATGCATGTACACATGAAGTCTTCAACTCTTCATCTCACAACAAGGCAATTGTTTTATTATAACCCATAAGATATACAAGTGCGACCTTGGACAATTGCCACCTCCCTAAAAACTTCTGTTTCCCATGACTTTGATTACTTTTGCCTCCTCCCTGTGTAGTCTACAAGAAGCTGTGATTCACTCCACCATTCTGAACTCCTTTGCAGACCACCTTGTGCTCTGTATATCTGTTCCTTCTGCAGAATAAAACATAAAAGACACCTGGTGGATTCTCAAAACTCTTTATTTCTGTCTCACCCGGGAACAAACGAAAAATACTTTTATAGCCAGGGGTCCAGTTTGGTGGGCTCAGGATTGGGTCTCTGCTTTTTGCAGATGATGTCCTGTTTGCTTCATCAGGCTGTGACCTTCAGCTCTCACTGGAGTGGTGCGCAGCCGGGTGTGAAGCGGCAGGGATGAAAATCAGCACCTCCAAATCCGAGACCATGGTCCTAAGCTGGAAAGGGGTGGAGTGCCCTCTCTGGGTTAGGGCCAAGATCCTGTCCCATGTAGAGGAGCTCAAGTATCTTGGGGTCTTGTTCACAAGTGAGGGAAGAATGTAGCGGGAGACAGGAAGATTGGTGTGGCATCCGCAGTAATGTGGGCTCTGCATCGGTCTGTCATGGTAAAGAAGGAGCTGAGCCGAAAAGGCGAAGCTCTCGATTTACTGGTCGATCTACGTTTCTACCCTCACCTATGGACATGAGTTGTGGGTAGTGACAGAAAGAATGAGATCGCAGATACAAGCGGCCAAAATTAGTTTCCTCCACAGCATGTCTGGGCTCTCCCTTAGAGATAGGGTGAAAAGCTTGGACATCTGGGAGGGGCTAAGAGTAGAACCGCTGCTCCTCCGCATCGAGAGGAGTCACATGAGGTGGCTCGGGCATCTGGTTAGGATGCCTCCCTGGTGAGGTGTTCCAGGCACGTCCCACTGGGAGGAGGCCTCAGGGAAGACCCGCTGGAGAGACTATGTCTCTCTGCTTTTAAAAGAGACACAACAAACTTTGAAACCAATTTTCAATGTTTTAATTCTGAGAAAGCAAAGACTAGATGATCCAGTTAAGATGCAGGACCACTTGGCATTTCATCAAACAATTTCAGGTAGGAGATTTAAGGAATTTCATAATCTTGCGTGGTTACTGTTGCCATAAATCCACAAATTTGTCCTCTATCTTTATTGTCCACTGGGCTCGGGAGCCAGTCTTCACATTTCTTGATTCTTCTCACGTTTCACGTGTCAACCACATCGCTACGTTAAAGTGTGACGACACATTGAGGCTACTAAGTAGGCTGGGTTGTGATTGTCTTTTAGACCCATTTCCATTCATTTCTGAGAAAATTACTACCAGATTTTTGTCATCACAGTTACTCAAAAAGACATAGCACATCATTCCCAGTCAAATCGCACATTTTGATATAGGATATGTGGGTTTTTCTCAAAACGGCAAAGCAGGCACTCTAAAAAAAATTGATAATGATTAATTACTAATTCAATTCATTTTGGATAATTTGATGTCTTTTTAGATTTTAGGGAAATTAAATCTACAACCGTGTCTTCCTGTTGTAGCAGTGTAGACACAAATGCCAGAGGAAAGAGGAGATTAAAGTGTTTTCAGGGAGTGGAAGAACTGGTTATCGTGGTTGACTTTTGATCAGGTAACTATGTTTCCATTATATGTATGTTTAACAAAGGAATGGAAAACACCTGGTACAACACACACAGCACTGAAACCCTAAACCCTGCTTCAGTTAGAGTCGCACAAGTGAAATAAGGTTAACTGAATCATCTACTGTATAACAGAGGTCTCAAATGAGCTTTAAGTCTGGTCAGTAAGGGGCAGTCAATTGACAAAAAAGTTAGACTTTGTGGGGAAAAAAGCAGTTCAGTAGACATGAGCAAAATTTGTTCAAAATTAAACCACAATAATCCATCATAATGTAGCAGTACTGACATCTATGGTGTTTTTTATCCACATTTCAAAATAAAAGAGTTTTGATACAGAACGATACAGAGTTCACAATAAAAAAATAAATAAACCACTTAAAAAAAAAAGACACATATGGAGACACATTTTAAAGTTTAAAGATTTTTACAATTAACACAATAATATCATCCTAGCCATCCCATAGCTATTCAAGTAATGTTAATCAAATGTTTTTTTCACCAGTTCAGAAGAAATGGGCCATATGAGCTTAAATTTAAATCACAATATTCCATCGTGATACAACAATACCAACATTTATGGCATTTCCGCAAAATTTCAAAACAAAGGTGTTAATAATAGTTCACAATAAATAGATTTTTTTTGTATATCACTTTGCTTAACAAATGTCACAAAGTGCATAACTGACCAATCAAGCCCAATCAATAAAAGTCGCCATGTCTAATATTTCGTTGGACCATCTTTAGCTTTGATTATGGTATAAATTCGCTGTGACATTGTTTCGATAAGCTTCTGCAGTGTCACAAATTTATTTCCATCCAGTGTTGCATTAATTTTTCACCCAGATCTTGCACTGATCATGGGAGAGTCGGACCACTGTGCAAAGCCTTCTCCATCACATCCCAAAAATTCTCAATAGGGTTAAAGTCTGGACTCTGTGGTGGCCAATCCATGTGTGAAAATGATGCCTCATGCTCCCTGAACCACTCTTTCACAATTTGAGCCCGATGAATCCTGACATTGTCATGATAGTTAATCGCCCATGCAGTAATTATCCAATAGGAGGCTCTTACCTATTTGCTTAGTTAAATTAGTTACATTTTGGCCAGGCAGTGTATGACAAGGCATCTTGCCTTGTAAGGCAAGGAAAAAAGAAGCCCAACAGTTCACACAATGAGCAAACACTAGCCAGCAGTGAGGAGAAAATCTCTGATGGAATCAGATTCAAAGATATGCAGCATCTGCCTCGACTGGTTGGGATGAGAGGCAAATAGAGGACAGAGGAGAGGTGCGGGACAGAAAGGGGAAAAAAGGGAGGAGAAACAAGCAGAGATGAAAGACAGAGACAAAAATCACATCAACAAACAAACAATACAAAAAGTATGTTAAAAGAAAAACAACAAGAGAGAAGGGAACATGAACCAACAGCAAACTATTAAAACAAAACAACAATAAAACACAATAAAAATATACCACTAAAAATCTTTTTTTTTTGTGCTTAGCCCATTAGCCCCAAGTTTGACACCTCCAATCTCCCTGTATGGAGACACACATTTAATTTTACGTATACAGGTTATTTAAAACCTACACATATGTACATAAGTCTGGGAAAATCTGGAAAGGTTGGAAAAATTACACATTTTGTTTGTGGTTCCCAACCTAATGTTTGGAAACCACTGTTTTAAATTATTTGAGTAAGAGAGTTTTCTAACTTTCAAATACTTCCATAACACCATAACATCATTGATAATGTCATCATTTATAAATAGACTCTCAAATTATTTAAATGTGTTTTCCTTTTGTAGGCATTTTAAACCAGCTTAGTTTGATTCAATAAAATGTATATTTTAATAAAAAAAAAATTCGGAGAATAAAAGAAAATCAGATTAAAAGGTCTGTGATGTTCACGTTGTTTTCATAATTTTGTAATTTTATTTCTGAATAGAGGGAATTAAAGGTAAAATTCGTAATAATGATAAAGAAATTAGATGGACAACTTGTTATTTTTATTTTTTGTGTGGTTTTACATATTATGAGCACCGGTTATAGCAAAAGTGCCAAAAAATACATTTAAATTTGACAAATTATTGTGGCTTGTTCGCGTTTCCGTACATTCACAGAATCTGTGTCCGAAGCGTTTATAGGGGTTATCAGTAAATACCACAAATAACATTAATAACGATACAAAGCGGAAGTCGAACTTCCGAACTTAGCGGAACGAATATAAAATGAGGAAGAAGACAGACGTGTATGTTAGCTATGCTAATGTCACGTTTACTCATGTGTCAGTGCTTTACCTGTGACGTTATGCTAAGCTAACGGTTAGAGGAGTGGACTTTACCTGTCCACGGGTCACACAGGCGAGTCCTCCTCCATAGAACGTGTGAAAACCTTCTCCCTCTCCCGTGTTTCCACCTCAGCTTTATGAATGGACTTCCTCATGGTACACGCCATAGCGGGCTGTCGAGTTAGCCAAAATGGACCATAGTCATTTCCGCTTTATCATTTCAAAATAAAACTCTTCTTGAAACATCTTAAAAATAGAGATTTTCTTTCCGTTTGCAGCATCTTTATTGGTATAATGTTACATTAAAACAATAATTATTCATTTATATAAACAGTGGGAAGCACAAATGTTTTAAATAAATGAATTTTAATGACGTAGCTTTTTTTATTCTGACGTACCACTTCCGTTGTTACGGCAAGCTTGTCTGAAAATTAACAGCCAATCAAAGATTAGTTAAACAAATGTGGGCGGGGCTTTGTGACTTGTATATGATGAAGCCCACTAACGTAAAAAATGAAAATCACGTCAGTTTTCAGTGGAGTCACGATGAAAATATTCCACCTATGAGAGTTGTTTAAATTAGAAAAGCCTGAGTAAAAGATGAGTGAATGAGACTTGTTTATCGAATCAACCAATGGTTGTAAATTAAATAAAACATTTGTCACTACATTATCCACAATGCCCAGCAACATTCTAATGCTGCACACAGTGAGTTTCCTGTCAAGACAGACGGAGGCAACAGCAACATTGAGCTAGTAAGATGACTGACAACACAAGGAGGTTTTAGAAGTGAATTCTACTGTGAAATACAAACCGGTCTTTGAGCAGTTTGAGGGATAAACACTTCTTGTCTCCACCTGTCCCTGCTCTGCAGCTGTATACACACAAGTGCTCCCTCAGTCAGGTCTGGCAGAGCCTGTCTTTAGAATCTAAACATGGTTTTATGTTCATGAAAACCAAAGCAAAGTGGAGTAATAATAAATAAAAACATTAAGATGGACCTTTCAGATTAAAATTCCTCTTTCCATATACTATTTTTTTTAATATCCAGGCCCTGTATTATGGCTTGCAAATCATTACATTCTGTTTTTATCTATATTTTATTTGAGGACCCAACCTTTTGGGAATTGGGGTTATACAATCTACTCTATCTGCCACAGATCAAAGGGCAAATGAAATTCCCTAACACAGTAACCATCACAATCCAGATCACAGGCCGGAATACCATCAGTCTAATGGGTTAGCAGCAGAACGAGTGAAAGATCAAAGCTACTTTCACTTTTATTTAATCTATTATTTTGTTGTCTAAATCGAAATAATTTCAGTGCCTGCTGAGATTAATCTCATTTAATCTTGTAGTCTGATTTAGGAGCTTGTTTCTCGTCAAACAACAACAACAATCATATTAAGGCGTTGTTGTGTTCTTCCTTGTGCCATCCCTGTCCAAAGTCCCGGGCTGCTTTGATAAGGACAGCACCGTTGGCATTGCACTCACTGTGCTCCTCAGCCTCACGTCGTCTACCGTCCCAGGACAACGACGACCACTGTGTGACCTCTACAGCCAGCATGAACCTGTGTGAGAGCCCGCACCTCTACAACAACCAGGTCTCAGGTGACCTGGAATCAGATGAGGACTGTTCATACCTAACGGCCAAGTACGAGAACATGGCACCGATACCGTCTTCTCCTCCTCGACCACCATTTATGCGTCCGACTGAAAAGAGAAAGAGCAGCTCTTCATCATCCTCCTCCTCATCAGGCTCAGACCTCAATGACCAAAACATCAACAGGGAGGAGGAAAAGAAGGTGGAGGTGAAATGGGAGAGGGGGTCTCCAGAGGAGGAGGTGGATGGGAGGAACTCATCACGCAGGTCCACCATATCTTCTTCTTCCTCCTCTTCATCATCATTAAAAAGCTTGGAGAAGCCAAAGAATGAAGAGGACAAAACTGTCACACTTTTTGTCAAGGTAGGGACAACTGTAGATGCTTTGAGTGTCTTTTGGACAAAGGTGAAAGTTCAACAACTATAATATGTGAACAAAAAAATCTGACCTTGGGAAAGCCAGAGTTGAACTTTTACAGATTTATTTACAAGTCTGTGTGTGTGTGTTTGTGTGTGTGTGTGTGTGTGTGTGTGTGTGTGTGTGTGTGTGTGTGTGTTGGCGTGGGCCACTCCGGTTCTAAATATAAGTCTGGTTGAACTGACAGGAATGTTCCTGTCACACGTCCATGTGTGATTCACATGTGTATGTGTTATCTCACTTTGAAACTTCATAAATTGTACCACAATGCTGAGGCGTCATAGGTCACACTGCCCAGCCCTGTTGCTTTTATATAACTTTCAAAATGGGATAGATCAGATGTTTTTTAGTCAGACAAATAGCTTCAGACACGGACGCTCTTGAAAGAAAATGAATTTATCCACTTAATGAAAGGCTACACTTGAAAAATCAACACCTACTTATATCTTTAATATGTGTTCACGTCTTTATCACACTGACTTTTCCAACAGGAAACTAAAGTTTGTAAACCACTTACTCTCCCACACCAAAGTCCATATAGAAAATCAGTGATTTTAGCTCACTGAGACACAGGAGCTGCTGGTCTTCTTCTGCCTCATGTGGTCACTTTGTGTCACTTTACAACTTCAGCTTCAAGGTGGAAGTCTGACAGTGTCTAACAGTGAGATAAAGACATGAGCATATTCTTAATTTATTGTAGACTTAAGATGGGGGTAGATTTCCTTTGATACAGTCTAAGCTAAAATCACTTTTTTCCTTGTATAAAACTGAGATTTCTAAACCACTCACTCTCTCACACCAACGTCCAGAGAGAAATCCAGTGGCACAGGAGTTGCTGATCCTCCATCTGTTAGTTCAAATATGTGATTTTATGAGATCATTGTTTGAAATCCTTCATTAAGATTTACCTCAGTGACACAAACTGACCTCCTGTGTCCCCTTGAGCTAAAATCATGGATTTTCTCTATGACTTTGGTGTAGGAGAGTGAGTGGTTTACAGACCTAAGTGTCCTGTTGGAAAAGTCTGTCTGACAGTGAAATAAAGACATGAAAATATTCTTAAGACCTTTTTTTTGGTTTGCCTTCTCCCTCTGCATCAGTGCAGTGACACCTCCTCACCCTCCCTTCCTCCACATGGGGGTTATTTTTGCCTGATACTGTCCCACCCCGCTGCTTAGGGCACGGGTTCAACCTGAGCCCCTCACACAAACTCTCTCTCTCTCCCTATCTCCCTCTCTCACTTTACCTCTCTCTCTGTCTCTATGTCACACACGCACATAAACACACACACACTTACCCTGGCATTCGTCCTTTTCTGACTGTCTGACAGACGTGGACTAAACCAACTTCTCCAATGGACCTGGAGTAGAATCTGACACTGAAAGAGCTCCCTCTCTCTCCGTCTCTCTCACACACACTCACACACAAACGCACACACAAACGCACACACTGAGTGTGTGTTTAACTTGATCATGACAGATACTGCAGCTGAGGACGACAAGGACCCTGATATTGAGCTGTTTGTAAAGGTGGGGCTTCTACTGTGTGTCTATTAAAAATGAAATACAAATTCATAATCTAGATTATAATCTGTATTGTCTGTATGTGTGTATGTGCTTTTGTGGGTGGTTCCTTTAACCATGTGTGCCATGTTGTTGTTGTTGTTGTTGTTGTTGCTTGCTGATTTTCCATGTGTTAACATGACACCCGTGCAATCTCTCTCTCTCTCTTTCTCTTGCCCTCTGAATTATTACTGGGGTCTTTTCAGTCCAGAGAGCAGCAACTTTCAGTGGGTCATTATATAATATGAGATGGTCAGTGTGTGTAGATATTAGTGATATAAGTTACACATGATCATACACACACACACACACACACACACACACACACACACACACACACACACTGTTTGATGTTTATATAACATAATCAAAATGAGAGACAATTAATTTTTTTGAGTGTTAGATAAGATTTTAAGTTGTTTTTAATATTAAAAATAATATGTAGTATAATTTATATCTTTATAGTACATAGTATACTTTATAGTACACGTTTACCTTTATTTACTATCTGCTGCTGGAACAATGCAAATATATCTGCTGTGAGATACATAAAGGACTATTTTATCTTATCTTGTTAGCAGAGCACAAACCTGGGAAACAGAGGGAAATTGCTCACTCCTTATACCAAGCTAAGCTAACCAGCTGCTGCACCTCTAAAACAGATTTTATTCTAGGATTATTTTATTTTATTTAATTTGATTCCAGCTGGTCATCTAAAACAGATTGTTTTCAAAGATTAGCTTATCTTGTTAGCTTATCTTAGCACCAACAGTGAAACGTTTTATTCTAGGATTATTTTATCTTATTTAATAAGATTCCAGCTTGGTAGCCTAGCTTGGCATAAACACTGTAAATAGAGAGAAACTGCTAGTTGAACTAGCACATTGGTGTTGTTGGAGTAGCAGCTGTTAACCAGCTGGTTAACAGCATGAGTAGCAGCTGTTAACCAGCTGCTACTCATGTGAAGTACATTTTGTTCAGTGATTATCTTGTCTTGTTAGCACAAATTCGGGCTGTTAAAACATATAAACTTTATGCTAAGCTAAGGTAATCAGATGCGGCTCTATTGAAACAGATTTTGCTTTAGGATTATCTTACTTTATCAAATCAACCAATAGCTGTAGCGCAAACAGTAAAAATAGAGGGAAACTGCTAGCCAAACAAGCACATCATCTTAAAATGTCAGCTTGTTAGCTTAGCACAAACACTGTAAAAATAGAAAAACTGCTAGCCTAATAAGCACATTAGCATTGGAAAAACCTATGCTGTATATGCTAAGCAAAACTAACCAGCTGCTTCTAATCTAAAATTGATTTTTTTTAAAAAATTAGTTTATCTGATGTCACCTTGTTAGCTTAGCTTAACACAAACACTGGAAACAATGGTAACTGCTAGCCTAACTAGCATATTAGCCCTGTTAAAACCTCTGCTGTTGATGCTAAACTATGCTAACTAGCTGCTATTCATCTAAAACAGATTTGGTTCAAGGATTAATTTATCTTGTTAGCTTAGCTTAATAGTGAAACAGAGAAAGCTGCAGCTCTTCTAAAACAATAATTTTCACAACATTGTTGTGAGACTGAAGTTCAATTAATACACTAATACACAATAAACAATTCTGATTTCTAATCTGCAACAGTTTAGTTAATAGTCATTATTTCTCAGACATTTTAATATCACACGTGTGAGTTCAAAGTGTGCACGTGTGTGTGTCAGAAACATATTATACATATTACAGCAGCAGCTACAGACAGTGATATGATTTGTGCAGATGATGAAGTGTTTCAGTCAAAGCACACGCTCACTCAGGCAGTGAGGCGGCTAATGGAGGCCGTGTGGATTATTTATGCTGGATTTGGTGTCTGATTGCAGTGTCCTGTTACAGCTTTGCACGCACACAGACCCATATCTGATCATCTGAGCTACTTATAAATTGGTGTATGTGCACAAACCTACAGCCTCAGATCCCTAAATGAAATATAAAAGACGCCGGTGTTTCTTTATTGTGACGATTGAAGAGTGAAACAATGGTTTTGTGTAACATCTGTATGTCTGATCACGCGTTTCCAGGCTGGCAGTGATGGAGAGAGTATTGGAAACTGTCCGTTCTCACAGCGACTCTTCATGATCCTCTGGCTGAAAGGTGTTGTCTTTAATGTCACCACTGTCGACCTGAAGAGGTATAACACTGATAACGATGTTGATAAATGTCATGGTTTACATATTCAAATTTACAAAAAAACAACAGGGCATTTTACAAATGCATGTTTTAAAGCATTTAAAGTTTCTAATGTTTATCTTCAGATTTGTTTAGATGTTGCATATTTCCTATAATAACTAAAGCCAGAGTGGACACAAAGGAAAAACAGATTTTAGCCACTTAAAGAGACTCACCTTTTAAAATATGCCCTACTTTAAACGTCAGCCATCTTTAGATTACGTTTGACAGTTTATCTCGTTATTCGACAGCTTTTTCTAGTAGGAAAATAAGATTTATTTGTTGCTTTGTAAACCACTCACTCTCCCACACCAAAGTCAATAATTAGTGATTTTAGCTCGCAGGGGCACAGGAGCCACCTTGCTGCCTTGCGTGGTCAGTTTGTGTCACTGAAGTAAATCTGAATGAAGAATTTCAAACACTTAAGTCACAAAATAACACATTTGAACTTACTGATGGAGACAGCAGCGGATTTACAACTCCAGTGTGCTATGATGTAAAAGCATTGATCTTCTTTGTGGACGAGTGGAAGAGTGAGTGGTTTACAAAGCTCCATTTGCTATAGTCTGTCTAACAGTGAGATAAAGATATGAACATACTCTTACCATATTGTAGACTTAAGCGACTTTGTTGCTGGCGTTAGCATCAATTATCCCCATAGCTGCATTGAGAAAGATTATTTTCTGACAGTTCTTGTAGAAACACTCCTTTTGAAGTCATCACATCATGAGTGAATAAATGTTAAAATAATATAAAATAATTCCGTCCTGATCAGGAAACCAGCTGACCTTCACAACCTGGCTCCAGGGACACACCCGCCCTTCCTCACCTTTCAGGGTGAGGTTCTCACTGATGTCAACAAAATTGAGGAGTACCTGGAGGCCATGCTGGCTCCGCCAAAGTATGTCCGAGCTAAAATATTTAACCGGAACAGGGAGTAGAGTAAGTAAGCGACGTTCTAACCAACTACCATGTTCATAGGTATCCCAAACTGGCAGCAAAGAACCATGAATCCAACACAGCAGGAAACGACGTCTTCGCCAGGTTCTCAGCTTACGTCAAAAACACCAGACCAGATAAACACAGAGGTGAGACTCCTGCAGCATCTATGTAATCTGAACAAAATCACAGGATTAATAATGTTATTGACTCTGTGACCTAATTTTTCAGATCTAGAGAAGAGTCTAAACAAGGCCTTGGCTAAACTGGACGAGTATCTGATGAGACCCCTAACTGATGAGGTCCAGGATGGTCACCAGAGCAGCAAGGGAGAATCTACTCGTAAATATCTGGATGGAGACGAGCTAACATTGGCTGACTGTAACCTGTTGCCTAAACTTCACGTTGTCAAGGTAATCTGCGTTGGATTATTTGGGTTCATTTGGCCTAATCTTGTTTTTTATTTGTTTACAGTATTACTAATTTTACTTGTTTCTTGCAGGTGGTTGCGAAGAAGTACCGAAACTACGACATCCCATCTGAATTCAGAGGGGTGTGGCGTTACCTTGGCAACGCCTACAAAAGAGATGAGTTCACCAACACGTGTGCTGCTGACGCGGAAATTGAGCTAGCCTACAAGGACGTGGCCAAGAGGCTGGGGAAGTGAAAGCACCATGACCACAATATCTGTTGTAACTTTCTTTCTTTTCAGACAATCTACTAAATCATACTTTTGACACACCTTACGAAGGCTGTATATGTGATGAAAGATATGTTTAGAAATGTATCACATCTCTACTTACGACAAACTAATGGAGGAGGTTTAATGTTGTTTAGTTATTGGAATTACATTGTTAATAGTTCTCAAAGCAATGATGCTGTAGCAGCTAATGAGGCTAACGTTTGCCACATGATAGCTAGCTCCTCCGAGTCATGGCAGCCATTTTGTAAGGCTCATTTTATTTGGCTAAATCTGAAAAAAGAGAAGCCTGTTATTGTACAAAATTAAAGACTAAGTAATAAAATCAACTTTACAATATATATTGCTATTAAAGAGTGTTTTAATGAAATTAATCATTATTATGGCAGTGTTAGCTTTGTGGAGTGAACACTTTAATCAACATAAATTGCTTAACATTTAAATCAATTGCTTCTCATTTGAGATTAATGGTATTTTTTCTTAAATTCCTGTGCATTTATGCCCAGTCTTAGATTACTATCACACTGGCTAGTCATAAAAGTCACTTTGTATATTTCAGATGAAGTTTTTACATCCATTTTAAGGCAATAATGAAAAGGAACAAACCATGTTGAGCAAAGCCGTTGTGTTCAAGTTATAAATGTGTGAGCGTGTGTGCAGAAAATTATGGATATTTTCATGCAAAATGACTGTGAATGATTGATTGTCACGGAAGGATTATTCTGTGTGAATCTGTTTGATAATAATCTATATTATATATTCATATTCTTCCTGATGATTAGAACCACAAAACTACTGTGTATATGTCAATTATTTGAATAAAAAAATGATCTATTTTCTCAAAGAATACACTTGGAAATTGTGTTTTCTTTCACATGAAACTGTCCAGTTGAGTTATAAATGTAAATCTCTCTTTCAATATTGGTAGAAAATAAGTTTATTTGCCGAGTCACCGTATTTACGCCAACATGGTCCACAAATTTAAAAGAAATACCACTAAACAAATGATGCTGTGTCCTATTTGTCTTCTAATAATCCAACACAAATGAGCTGCACATAAATACATAAATGGGGCAGTTATGGTGTTTCGCCAGCAGGTGGCAGTAAACACAACACTTTATTGGTCTGTAAGAACAGGAACATGATGTAAGGTTCATTGCTTTTGTCATTGAACAATTAAAGGTTTGAGTTGATAAATATTAACACGTTAAACAAAACACAATTTGTTCTTTGGATTAACTTTCTCTGAGAACATTACATAAAATTAGCTTCTATTTTGCATATACGGTTTAATTATTGTGTTGTTAATAAATAATTATAATAATAAAAAAAATGATCATTTTAATTATTGTGTATAAATATTTGCTGTTAAATCACTTCACGTAAGATTATCAGATCAAGATTATCAGATTTTTAGCAGACATCAAGATTATCAGATTTTCTGTTTGTCAATAAAGTTAAAATACAACACAATTTCTTATAAAAGTTTTGTAAACAGTCACAACCTTCAGTATGAACTTTACCTTCAATTCGGTGATATGTGCTTTCCTCTGTGGACTTTTGGCACTTGCCAGTGTTGGGTCTGGACCCCTCTGGATGATTCCATAGTTCTATTGATTCATTTATTTATTTCTGTCATTTAAATAAAAAATTAGGCACAAACAACAAGAATAAAACCAGAGACAGGTTTATTTAAAAATAAAGTCATATCCCTCTCACTCATCAAGGACTGAAAATCAAACCAAACACAGATGTTGCTGTGTTCACTTTTTTTTTTTTCATTGCTTGGGCACCAGTAACTTGTTTGACAGAAAGAAAACAAGTAAATAAGGCTTTTTACAGACATAAACTTCAGATCTTTGATATAAAACTGAAGATTTTTACTGGAAAATAGCACTGATCCCATAAAAAGAGCTAAACCAACAATAAAGATCATACACAGTATTCATCCACAGATTAAAATAGTCCCCGACAAATGTTAAACTCTTGTTTGATTAAAAACAACAGCAAATCAGAAATAATAACGACATTGTATTAAATATAAATATGAAAGTTTTAAATTTGTGAATCTTCAAAAGGAACTTCATTGACAAACAAACAAACATTGTTGGTTTGAATCTTTTCACGGGATCTGCTGACAAAAACAGCCGGAATCATCCTTCATCCACAACAGTTGTCACGTCAGTGATTATAGTGAGTAATAAGATTACCATAACCAAATTCAAACTAATAAAATGATTAAACCCAGGAGAAAACACTGACATTGTCCGTTAACTGTTAACTAAATAAATTAAGTGTGGGTCGAATGAATTTACGTTTTATGTTAAGAGGAAGAAAAAAATGAAATATTTAATTAAAATTTTTATTTTTTAATTCATGTGAACAATAAAAGTGATAATGTGATCTGTCCATTTCAAAAACAAAAAACAAAAAAAGGCACATTGCATTTTTTGACACGATAAAACAACAGACCATAGATTTGTTTTTTAAAATAAAATCTTAAAATAAAGAAACGCAGTGAGAAAATAAAGCCTGATGAAGTGTACAAAGCCTCTGCATGTCCACACTGAAAGTGTAGCTACATTTGCGTCAAATTATTCACGTTATCATCAAAACAATTTTCTGAAAAACGGTTGTTTTTGTGCTGAAATGATAAAAACATTTAAATTCAACCTCATATGCGTGAAGATAAACGCATTTTATCTTTTAGAAAATGTTTTTTTTTTTGCAATAATTCTTGATAAATAAAAATCTATAAAAGGAAAAAAACAAACACCCTTTCAGATAAATTAAAAACAGAATTCCAGCGAAAACAGAGATAAAGATCTGTATACAAAATAAATAAAAAAGAAACTTTGAAACCATCAGAACAATATACAGTGTTGCTATTCCAGTACGTCATAGTGCAGTTCTCCCTTTCACCACAGTAAAAACTACAAATTTTAGTCTCATCATCATCGCAGGCAAATTAGGACTCTGCTGCGTTTGTGTTGTTCCTAACGTCGTTTTTACATCAACAAACACGTGAGTTTTACTATTTCTCTGCAGTAGGCGGAGTCTGGTGCCTCAGCTATGTCTAACACTATGTCACAGCACCCGATAACACAGAGAAGTGACCCTCTTCTCTCAACCTGCGCGTCGTACCGCGATTCTCTACTGGCCCTTTTTCTACAAACACGCACTACGTTGCCTTTAAATAACATGAGCGTGTGACTTTCAAAATGGGTGAGTTCAGGGTTTCTTAAGTGTGTGGAACAAGCTAAAAGAGTATCCTGGTGTCAGTATGTTATACAAACACTTCAAAAAAAGCCCCAACGGTTCCTTCAAAGTAGATGTGGACATTCCTGATGCAGGGGAAAATGCCGTCTGGAGAACGTGTGGGGAAATAATAAAAGTTCCAGAATAAAAATCTAGATATTTATGTTACACGTTCACTCTTGACGTTTTTTCCAGAAGAGAAGAACAGGAAGCTTACAGTGTAAAACCATATGTGTGTATGAGTGTGTGTGTGTGCGTGCGTGTGTGTGTGTCCAGTGTAAACCTACCCTAAAAAAAGCAGTTTCAGTTTGGAGCAGGGCGGTGGATGAAGTGGAAGGGGCGGGGTTAGAGTGTTTTCTTGGGGTCGGGGTGTTGCATCTCCTTGGTTCTTTACCGGTCCTGGAGACAAAGAGGCAGTTACTGATATGTGCAGGTCAGTCCACCAGGGCGGCGCTGCTTCCACATGATGAATATGAACAAACAGTCTGTCACATGGTCGGCTGCTTCCACCTATAACCACGCCCACAGACCACGCCCCCAACAACCAGCCTTCAAGCCTCTGTGTGAGTGTGTGTGTGTGCTATAGGCAGTCTTTACACAGCGCCACCTGGCCCTTCATGTAGTCGCGGCAGGGGCAGATGCGTCGCAGTGTCTGGTGAGCACCAGCGCAGCTGAAGAGCAACAGGTCGGACTGGAAGACGCAGTGGTGACGAGACTCACTGTAGGCAGGGACAACAGTATCAGCGCTCGACTCCACGCTTTGACAGTCCACACCGAACCTGAGACACAGGAGGATACACTTTCACTTAACATAGGTGTCCACTAAAGACACAACAACATACTACGGTGTTAGCATATATCTCGGGAAAAAAATTGTCAGCTATCATGATCATCAGAACTAGAGAACATTGCTAATATTTCACGTGAGTGACTTGAAAATGTCTACTTCACCAACATACAGTGCAGGTGATTTAAGTGCCACAAGGGGAGCTACATCGTCTACAGTCATTCCAGAAGCTTGTAATTGAAAAAGATTTGATTTGCGATATGTTTTTCACTTTTAACTCTTCACAGAAATACCTGCATCTTTAGTAACACATTTTTTGTTTGAAATTACAACATTTTTTTGAGAACGTAAACATTTTTTTGTGTGTTTGTCATAAAATTCGTAACATTTTCTTACATTAGTTAGATTAGTATTTTGTATTTTTTGAGACAGTTTTTAGAATGTTAGCAACTGGTTTCCTGTGAGATGAACATGCTTTTTTTTCATAAAACAAAATGTTTTGGGAACGTTGCTTCAAAATGTTAGCAAGATGCTTTGGTGTAACATTTCCTGTTGAGTTTTTTGTTGTATTGGAAATGTTAAAAGTACAAAAACATTTTTTCCCACTATGTGAGTATCATGTTTCCTCCTGAATTTCATCAATATTAAAACATTTTTGGAATTTTAGTTACATGATTATGTTTTTGCAAGAGTAGGATTTTGGTAACATTAGTAACATATTCTTTGGTTACTTCTTTGTCATGTTAGAATTTCTTTCCAATTGTGAATAACATGTTTCCTACAGAGTGTTTTGTATTAGTTACATTTTTGTTATGCTGGAAGCATTTGTCAGAATATTTATGACTTTTTTTATTCTTATTTTAATAATATTAACATGTTTTTTGCAAAGTTTAGTTACATGTTTTTCACAACATAATGTTTTTCGTAACTTCTATATTATTGTGGCTTGCTATATTGAAGGTCATATAAGTAATACTTTG
The DNA here is from genome assembly GCA_016785285.1 of Brachirus orientalis. NCBI lineage: Eukaryota > Metazoa > Chordata > Actinopteri > Pleuronectiformes > Soleidae > Brachirus > Brachirus orientalis. Next base: position 942,320 of record JAFBJR010000587.1, read on the forward strand.
CAACACGAGTGACAATTTGTTTTCTTTCTTCTGTTTCAATAATTTTTTAGAAAATGTGGAAAAAATATGGACTTACAAATTATGGACAGAAGGCTCTGCCCATTTGCTTTAGAAAAACTAAAACTAAAAATATATATATTGCTGCATATTTTTACAATTATTACTACAATATGATGAAGTAATTGCAGTTTTATGGTCAGGACAACTGTGACAGTTGTCCTGTTTCATTGTGTTCCATGACCAAAGCTGCCACCTGCTGGACACTTCTCACACTGTGCAGCCCATGTTGGTGTGTGTGTGTTTCTGACCTGGCTAAGTCTTTGTCCTTGTTGAGGTGTTGGAAGAAGGACGGCTCACAGATGAGCTGCTCCTCCTGACACACCTGCTTACAGGAATGGCCGGGCTCAGCTATCTTGACCCGCAGAGCGCTGAGCGGCGGCCACATCACCTGACCATGGCAGAAGTCCTGAAGACAAAACAGAAAAAAAAGTGTACACACTCTGATACTTTTACTGTCAATTTCTCTTACATCTAATTTGTTTTATGTCTAATTTTTATGTTGCTATGTAAGTTTGTTTGGAGTTTATATTTGTTTATAAGTTGTTTATTCTATGAAAAATCAAGAACAACAAAGGATTTCCTGTGAGTTTCCATGTTTTTTTTTTGACTTCTCAACAAGATGTCACTTCCAGTTTCCACTTCTGATGTTTGTGAGTGATTCGTATACACACACAACACAATACCAGATGTGTGTGTATACTATTAAAGGGACAGGGACAGTTTGTGTGTTACCTGGTTCTCGATGAAGGCGTTGACTCTCTGCAGCATCCCCTCGCATGTGAATTCATAGGGCAGGTATGGCTCAATCTACACACACAAGACAGACACAGTGTCAGGAGTGTGTGTGTGTGTGTGTGTGTGCGTGTGTGAGTGAGAGAGAGAGAGAGAGAGAGAGAGAGAAACATAAGCCGCTGATTTCTGATTTGAGGAGGAAAACTTCAAACAGACAACTGAAACCTTTGTTGCTGCACTAAGACGCTCTTTCCACAGGTGTGTGTGTGTGTGTGTGTGTGTGTGTGTGTGTGTGTGTGTGTGTGCACAGCTGCAGCTCAACACAGATCACAAAGCATGTGTCGGTTCGTCCACTGAACAAAGCCATTGTTGTTAAATATTCATGCAAATGCGAAACTGAATCACTCTTTTTACGTCCTCTTTGCCTTCATTCTTTCTTTTCACTTCATAATAAGAATTCTTGTTTTTTTATTATTCACGTCAGTTATTTTTACATAATTTCTTTTGTGGAGGTAAAGTCAATCTTTTTTTAGATTAATATCTAAACTAAAAAAATCAATACTCATTAATTTGAGTTTCGTTTTTGTTTTGTTTTTTCTATTTTCTGGTTGAACTTTTCCTCCTCTTCAAGTCAGGTACCTGTAACTTTAATTACGTTATTTCGAAACATTAGCACCATCCTTTTTTGTGAATTTAGTCAATTTTTTTGTAATGTTAGAAACATTTTTGGGAACTTTGTGTTGAAGCTCCACCTATTTTATTGAATTTATCTATTTTGAATTTTGTTCTTTTATTTTTTTCTGTTTTTGAGGTGTACTTCTGTTTCATTAATGCAGGTAATTTGTATTATATGACATAACATAACAGTTTCTATCAAATATTTTCCTCTTAAAAAAATTTCAGTTTGGATGTTTGGAATAGACCAATTTTCTGATATTTTACAAAAAAACCCCTAACTGATCAAAGGAGAGAATAACCAGTTATTTTATTGGTTTATGAGTTTACTATGCAGATTAGATCAGGAATTAATTTAAAAATGGTGAAAAGACAATAGCTTTATGAGAAGATAATAAGCTGACATGTGTTGTACCTTCTGGCTGAGGATGGAGCGGATGGCCTGCTCTACCTCGGCTGAGTTCTCAATATCCACCGTCCACACGTGAGGCTGACCAATGTAAACTTCAGCATACGGATGTTGAGACGTCAGCTGCGCACAGGAAACATACAAACACTCAGCTTCACAGTTTGACACGAGAAAGAGAAATAAAACACAGAGTTTATCTTCACTTCCTCTCACCTCTCTTAAAGTGGGTTTGCCTTTGAAAAAATCTGTGTTCTTGCTGCTCTTTGGAGGGTTGAACTTGGGGTTGAGGAAGGCGCAGCCATTAGCGATTGCCTCCAAAGGAGCAGGACCTTCGTACGGGAAAGACAGACCCACGAAGAGCTGCAGAAGAGAACATGTTAATAAAGAGGACAATTATGGATATTGAGATTTAATGTTAATGTTGCAAAAAATATAATTAAAAAAAACAAAAAATGTTAAAAATGTTGTAGTGTTGCTAAAACATGTTACTAACGTTTAAAAAAAAAAGTACACTCACAAAAGTTTTTTTTTTTAAATGTTACCATTTAAAATATCTTCTTCTGTCCTCCACGTCACAAAAGTTAAAAAAAAATGTTGTAATATTGCAAAAAACTTACTAAATTTCCAAAACATCTTATTATACCAAATATGTTGGCGAATGTTGTAATGATGCAAAAAATTCTCAAAAATATTTTAGATAACAAAAAAAAATATTCATGTACTATTATTTTGTGTTTCCAAAACAAACAATATATTTTAAAGTTAAGAAAACATGTTAACCAATGTTCCAAACGTTCTTATGAAATTGAAAATGATGAAAGGTTACAAAAACTTTCCCAAAAACACCAACATTTTTGCAAAATGTTTGTAAAAAAGTGTTACTTATTATTCAGGTTTTCTGACCATAAAAAGCAAAAAGGGTTAACAACAAGTGTTAGAAAATGTTGTAATGTTATAAAAAGACTCCTAAAAGAGTTTCAACATTATAAAATACTTAAAATTACAGAACACTGTAATTTTATGACAACTCCATTTTCTGAATGAAAATGGACACAAAACAATTGCAGGCAGATCACAGACAGTAGTTCCACCAGTTTATGTTTAAATACCTAAATTTTAAACAATCTTAAAGCACATTTTTGACATTAATCACATAAATATTGTGAATCTAAATAATTTCGTTCAGACTAATCATGGAAGGACGGTCGAATGTCGTCCTGTCGGTGTTTGAGGAGTTGCTGTTTTTTGCCGACAGCAGCTCTTAATTCCTGTTGACACAAACCTCCCATGTTATGAGCACAAAACCAAGAGGAGTCAACATTTCTACTGTAAAAACATGGAGAGTGACGTGAAACTGGTGTGATGTTTCTTCCTCCAGCAGGTCAGGAGAAGTTCACACCACAGACGAGACGATAAGAACTTTCCCCAACTCTCACAGAGAGTCACAGAGGGTAACAATGGCTCGTCTGTGTGAGAGAATGTTACACATGAACACACAGCACAGAGCTGTACCAGGAGAATGTTGAAGAATTAGAGAATTCTGCTCCAGGAAGCTCAGACTGATTCTGTAGCATCTCACTCTTGTCAGCAGGTGGCAGCAGAGGACTTTCTATGTTTTACTGGTTTGCGTGAAGGAGACAGCTCTGTAGAATCATCAATCAAAAGAATGACAGTGAACTAAGTCAATAAAATACAACGGACCTTAATAAATCAAGATTAAAGATTTTTTTTATTTTAATCTTTGCTTCCTCCAAAGGTGCAGTTCATAAGGCCGCATCCCTCATTGAAAACATGGCTGCCAGAATAAAAGGAAAAAAAAAAAGATTTTAAACACTAGAAAAGACTCACCTCTTAAGGTCTATGTCAGATTAAGTCGACCATTTCTTTATAATATGCTCACATATTATTACACTGTTAAACAGGTTTTACAGATATACAGGAGCTGCTCGTCCACTGCTGCCTCGTCAAAGGAATGTCAAAGTTGCAAAGTGATACATTTGAACTTACTGATGGAGGAAGCAGTGCATCAACTCCTGTGTGGTGTGATGTCAAATTTGATCATATTTATATTAAATTTCAATTCAGAAACTTGGTTTCTGCTGCTTTTATGCTTGACCTTGATGGGCCTTTTTCAGAAAACAACATGCAAAGCGTTTGCTCAGCCATCGTTACGTTTGACTAACATGTAAATTTAGGTGAATGAGCTGATGAAGCAGCTGGACTGTGTCTCAAATGTTGACTTTTGTCCTGTGTGGACTAGGATGACTGTAATTACGTAAAAGAAGCACTAAAACTCCCTGGTCCTTTGTTCAAGACTATAGTAAAAAAAAGATAACATTCACTCACTCACTCATTTTCTACCGTTCAGTCATTAAACAATCATAGTAAGACATGAGTGATGAAAGAGAAGCAAGGTGGCCTGAAGACGCTGAGAGAACGACACAGTGACGCTCTGCCTCACTTCACTATCACCAATCCCTCAACACAAACACATTAATTTCAACAGTGACTCACATTTCACACGTTGGCCTTTACAAGATTATGTTTTCAGTACATTCTGTACAAGGTTGAAACCCATGAGGCCAATTAGTGAGATGTGTTGTTTCACTGGCTGTTGCTCTGCAGGGTTTTCCACACACAACACAAGTAAATAATGAAAAATCTGGACGTGAAAAAATCAGTGTGAGATAACCCTAACCCTAATCGTCTACTAAGGGGCTGTCCACCTGGAAACAGGTTTAGAGGAATATACTTTTTTGTCAGAGGCGTTCCGTCCACATGGAAATAGCATTTTAGGGGACTTAAAGTGTTGAAGATTCGCAGTGAAACTGAATCAAAAAATCAGTGGAGGAGAAAACAAAACCTTGTATCACTTAAATGAACAACACAGATGAGTGATTGTTCCGCACAGTCTTTTCACCTCCGCAGCTCATACCTGCTGCACTCATTGTTCGCAATACCAGTCAATAAAAACCTCTACATGGTACACACAAACAGTGTAGCTATATGTTTAACAGTAAAAAATTAAATAGTACGATATGCGGGCCTGATTTAATGTGAAACAAATATGAAAAAAAGTGCTATTAATGGTTAAAGTAGCAGAGTTTGCTCCAAGTTGGAAATCCATGTACACCCCCTTGACCTTGGAAATTCCAAGTTCCGACTACAATTGGAACACAAAAGAAGTCATAGGAATCTCCCCCAATTATGACATGGGATTCCAAGATGGCTGCCACCAATGCAAACACTGCTAAGTTTACTTTTAATAGCACTTTTGTTTCATTTATTTTACAGTAAATGATATTTACTTTTTATTTGTGGACATGTTGCTATGCTGTTTGTGTGATATTGGTAGCCCAGGGATAATTTTGCGTCCATGTCTTTTCTGACATTTCTCTGGAACTCCACACAGCACATGATGATAAACTACGTCTCACACACCTTTTTGTCAGTCTTTTTTGTCTTGCTGTCTCTGTCGTGGACTCACCTTGGTTTCCCGGAGAAGGAACTGCAGGTCACGGCCGCTCAGGATGCCGTGGTTCTTGACGTAGCCAGGCAGGTGAACGGTGCTAGTGCCGTGCACAGTTCCGTGGACCTCCATGTAGCTATGGATGATATCCAAGTACGTCTTCTTATCCTGAAGCAGAGAAGACACACACAGTCGCTCTGAGTGTCGTTTGAGTGTAATTTTCTCTTTGTTCTAGCATGTTGATGTTTTTCAAATCACACTGGTGTCCACGTATGTGTCATACTTTTTATCACCTCTTTTCCTTTAATGTGAAAATAATTTACAAAAAGAGGAGCTGAACTAAGTAATTGAGAACATTAGCGCTTCATTAAAGTATATGGTAAAATGAGTAGAAGCTCATTTTCCCATATACTTTCCATGCAAGCAGCAGAGTTGCCCCCTGTTGGCTACTCAATACATTCATACTGTTAATACATTTGTGTCAAAGCTAAAAAGTGAGTAAAAATAAATGACTCAGTCTCCCACACCTAATTCCATAGAGAAAATCTGTGATTTTACATCACAGCACACAGTGGTTGTTGATCCACTGCTGTATCAGTTAGTTCAAATGTTATTTTGTCACTTCTGCATGTAAAATCCTTAATTTAGACTAACATCAAAGACACAAATTTACCAGACAATTACTGTTTTTCTCTACAGACTTTGGTGTGAGTGGCTTACAAACTTCAGTGTTGGAAAAGTCTGTCTAACAGTGATATAAAGATGTGACCATATTCTTATGATCTTGTACAATTTCAGTTCCTTAACCAGAGTGTGCTATTTGCATTTGGAATCTGTTGCTGTCAACTCTCAATATAAGAACCAAAGAGCCGTCACTATCAGCGAAGCAAGCCATCATTAGGCTGAGGCCAAATTAGGGTGTGGCCAAATCAACTGTTTGGAACATTCTTAAAAAGAAAGAACGCACCGGTGAGCTCAGCAACACCAAAAGACCCAGAAGACCACGGAAAACAACTGTGGTGGATGACCGAAGAATTATTTCCCGATGAAGAAAACACCCTTCACAACAGTTGGCCAGATCAAGAACACTCACTACGAGGTAGGTGTATGTGTGTCAAAGTCAACAATCAAGAGAAGACTTCACCAGAGTGAATACAGAGGGTTCACCACAAGATGTAAACCATTGTTGAGCCTCAAAAAACAGGAAGGCCAGATTAGAGTTTGCCAAACAACATCTAAAAAAGCCTTCACAGTTCTGGAACAACATCCTATGGACAGATGAGACAAAGATCAACTTGTACCAGAGTGATGGGAAGAGAAGAGTATGGAGAAGGAAAGGAACTGCTCATGCTCCAAAGCATACCACCTCATCAGTGAAGCATGGTGGTGGTAGTGTCAAGGCGTGAGCATGTATGGCTGCCAATGGAACTGGTTCCCCTTGTATTTATTGATGATGTGACTGCTGACAAAAGCAGCAGGATGAATTCTGAAGTGTTTCAGCAATATTATCTGCTCATATTCAGCCAAATGCGTCAGAACTCATTGGACGGCACTTGACAGTGCAGATGAACAATGACCCGAAGCATACTGCAAAAGCAACCAAAGAGTTTTTTTTAAGGCAAAGAAGTGGAATGTTATGCAGTGGCCATGTCAATCACCTGACCTGAATCCGATTGAACATGCATTTCACTTGCTGAAGACAAAACTGAAGGGAAAATGCCCCAAGAACGAGCATGAACTGAAGACAGTTGCAGTAGAGGCCTGGCAGAGCATCACCAGGGATGAAACCCAGTGTCTGGTGATGTCTATGCGTTCCAGACTTCAGGCTGTAATTGACTGCAAAGGATTTGCAACCAAGTACTTAAAAAATGAAAGTTTGATTTATTATTGTTAATTTGTCCCATTATTTTTGGTCCCTTAAAAAGTGGGAGGCACATATACAAACTGTTGTAATTCCTATACCGTTCACCTGATTTGGATGTAGATACCCTCAAATTAAAGCTGAACGTCTGCAGTTAAAGCACATCTTGTTCATTTTTTTTCAAATCCATTGTGGTGGTGTATAGAGCCAAAAAGATTAGAATTGTGTCAATGTCCCAATATTTATGGACCTGACTGTAGATAAAACGTAAAACATGAAAAGCCTTTTGATTGTACTACATTTTACTCAATAATAGACAAGGGACAACTTAAAAGTTTTCAAAATCTGCAAAGAGATCACTCTTTAGAAAAGCAGGACTTTTACAGGTATTTACAACTACGTAATTACTTTGAGAAGGTAATTAGAAAATACACAGTGGATCCAGAAGACCCGATACTGAAAGAGATACTACGTGCTTATTCATCAGAGCGAACCAAGGGTATTATATCTAGAATATATAAGGGCTTCATGATTAAAAAAACCTACTCTACAGACTACATTAAAGATAACTGGGAGAAGGAGGGGAATTTTGAAATGCTCAAGGAGGAGTGGTACATTTGTTGTGAGTTTCAATGGAAATGCACCAATTCGCATACATGGAGAGAATTTGCATGGAAATGTTTAATCAGATTTTTTGTAACTCCTAAACAGAAAGCTCATTTTGCAGGAGAGGACCCACAGTGCTGGAGGATGTGTGGGGGCCGGGATGCAAGCCATTGGCATATATTTTGGGAATGTCCAGTAACTGTAAATTTCTGGTCAGAGATGCACAAAATATTAGAAAACATGTTTCATATAAAAATACCATACCATTTCAAAACCTTTATTCTGGGAGAAATTAATTTTCTCACAGGACATCTCAACAAATACCTATTTGGTGCTCTGATTTCTGCTGGCAAGAAAACCATCACACGTCACTGGCTGCGTCCCGACCCCCCCCACAATAGAGGAATGGATAGTTATTGTTGATGAAATGTATAAAATGGAAAAGATTACTTTCTCACTACGGCTACAAATGGATAAATTCACAAGGTCATGGTCAAAATGGGTCTCCTATGTGCAAACGTCACAGTCACATCCTAGAAACTAAATCACTTGTCTCCACCCACTTACTCTTTTGGTTATTTCCCTGTTGGTTTGAAGGACTGCCAGGTCTTATGTGTTTTAAACTCTTATCATTTTGATGCTTGGTCTCCCTACAACTGAATGCAGCCGCTGCAATAAGCCCATACATCCCGTTTTGTTTCTTCACTGTCCATTTTTCTTCTTCTTCTTTTTTGTTTGTTTGTTCCTAAAAAATAAAAATGTATGCAGGTTTTGTTTCTTTTAACATTACACAACTATATGATGACAGCTATGTTCTGATTTGCTGATGTTTTCTTCTCTCCTTGACAATAACTGTAAATCAAGAATTCAATACCAGCTGTGTAATGTAACATGTGAGAATAACAATAAAAAAAAAAATATATAAAAAAAAAAGAAAAGCCTTTTGATTGTGTCACAGTAGGTATTTGATTTTCAAAAAACCAGGACGTGGCTGTTTCACAGCACAGCCATATTTACACGCACACTGTTCCAATGTAGAACATAGAGTGCGCATGTGTGTGTACCTGTGATGCAGCAGCAGCAGAGTGTAGTGCTCTTAAAGCTGAGCCCTTAGGGAGGCAGTTAAAATGAAAGCTGGTCATTTTCTCCATAATGGCAGGAAGCCTCTGAGGAGCGTTCACCACTGGCGTGTGTTCAGAGTCACATGCACCACAATGTTATAGATTATAAACGGCCTTCACACACATACACACTCACACTGAGGCAAGGACTCATAACTGGACCAACAAAAACTACATATATACACACAAACACACACAGAGAACCTGCCTTTGAAAAGAGTGTTCTGCCTCTGGACATTTCCCTACTCTCTTCTTCTGTCTCTTTCTTTCTCTCCCTCTGTGTGTGTGTCAGTGCTTCTTTTTGAGACTTAAATTTCAGGTAGACACTCGTCAGAATCCCTGGAGGCTTCACTATCAGATGCCTCCATCCAGCCAGCTGTAACTAAGGGGCTGTCTGTGTGTGTCTGTTGAGATGAAGTGATAATTATAAGGTGAAATTACTACCCTGTAATCTTCACACTCAGGGTGTGGGTGTGTGTAAGTTTTATAAATTAAAGTTATTAGCACACACCCATTCTTGTACAGAATTCTTAATGAGGACACTGAACATAATACATTCCATTATCCTCTTACCTTATCCTCAGTCAACACAATTAAATGCCCAAAACTACCCCTTAACCTTAAGTTAACCGTAATCTAATTCTATCCCTAATCCTAACACCAGGACTTAACCCATTAACAGCCATTTTTGGTGCAAGGACCAACCAAAATGTCTTCACGTTCACAAAATGTCCCCACTTCCTCTGGTTTGTACGTTATACGTAAGCTTTAACCAAAACTAGTTAATGTCTAAAACTAACCATAACCACAATTTCAAATCTTAGCACTAAAACTTGAACCAGTGGCACAGAAATGAGGTTCTGCCACATTAGGAGCAGGTTTTTGTCTCCATGAGGACTACTGGTCTTAACATGGTCAGTGTTTATGACAGAAAAAGGTCCAAAAGAGGTAACAAACACAAGTACACATATAATAATCACAGTTTAAAACACAATATTCACTTTATGAAACAGAAAACAAAGAAAAGGAAACAAATCACCATGACAACTGTAAATATTGAGCATATTTCCAGAATAAATGTGGGGGAAAAAATTATAGTCTAGTTTTTTACTATCCTTCCTTATTGATTTATTGATAAAAATTTAATTTTTTGAGTCGATTTTTAATTGTGGCATATTGATTTTTTTCCTGAATAACACATCAAAACTAATAGATGATCACTTTATGAAATTAGGAAACAAAACAAAATGTACAAAATATTCAGCATTTTTCTAAGTTTGCTGTGTTAAAAATTGCAAAATAATCAAAATTTTGTGCACCTGCTTCATAGAACAGACAAAAGGAGGCACTGTCTGTCACTCATTTATATTTATAATGAAAGATTATGATGGAATTATTGACCAGAAACTGAAATAAAGATTGAACAGGACAGTGATGATTAAGCTTTAAGGCAGAAAGTTGCTGTTAGTGTGGTAATAAAGGGGCAGTACATTAAACAAAAAAGAACACCCGACAAATAATAGAGGATGTCTTCCTCTGATCATAACATCATACTTGTTCCATAATCCCATCTTGTCGGTCAAGTGCTGAGAGTCACTAAGCACCTGAATGTGAGATCCAACAAGCAAATGGCAGCTCGACAGCTGCAGCCTCGTTCACAATCATGCTGCACTCGGAGAGGAATGAAGAAACGAGAGGTTGGTTGAAGCAGGAAGAGAAGGAGGAGGAGGAGAAGGAGGATTTTATGACCATGTAAATCAGACTGAATTTGTAAACTTGGACTGGAGGAAACAGGGGAGGAGGTGATGCCATGAGCGATGAGCGTCAGGAGAGAAGAAGAAGAGATCATGCTACTGATGTTCACGTCACCTGCAGCAACAGTTACAGCCAGCACACAACGCAAAATAGCTGTTTAATATAGATCCACTTAATGAAAGCATTCACTGGTACAGTCTGTTTTATTTGCCACTTAGGTTTGAAAACAATCAATTGCTCAGCTTTAACTTCCATGTTTACTCAGTTTCTGGACAGATACAAAAGTTTTGCATTGTGCATCTGTACCATTTTATACTGGACAAAAAAAAAATTAAAATTAAAATCGACAATGAAAATAATCATCCCAAAATAAACCTCCTAGTAAACTAGTAGGGAAAAGTTTTACAGGAAAGTTTCTACTGTTTGATCAACAATCAAAGCTCAACAAAGCAGCGTCACATCAACAAAGGCCTTTATTTTCTGTCGCTACATCAGTAAATCAAACACCTCCTTTTGAGCATATTTATGTTTTTCTTGATATTAACTTCACTTAATTACCACCACTGATGATGTGTTGTATGAGTATATTAATAAATGTTTCAGGAATCATGTGAACATCTTATGGGAACAAAGAGGGACATCTGTGTCTGGTGGTGCTAAAAGTTAGAGCCTGGCACTTTCTCTCCTGTTATTAATGAACCCCTCTCTCTCGCTCTCTCCCTCTTGTACAGTGATGTAGCCGCAGGCTGAGAGCAGATTTTGATGTTTCAGCATTTTATTTTGACAGGTAGCTGTGCAGAGACACAGGGGAACGCAGTAAATGAATCCTGCTTTGTTTGCTCATTTCTATGTCCTCACCGTCCAGCAGAGACCAACGTCCTCCTCCTCTTCATGTACATCCTATCATGTGACTCTAATGTTCATCTGTGTCACAACAGCGCCTCTGAAAAGTCGACTAACTTTACCCTCAACCTGTCTTCAAATATCAAATAACACAAAGACTGTCTCTCACCCTACCGACCCTCTTTCAAACCTCAACTCCAACAAACAATGCAGATGGTTCACCACTCTGACCCAGTTTTAGGTTCACTTAATGACTCTCTAGACAGGTTTCCACCCATCGAGGGCTGAATACTTGGATTTGTCAACCAGTAACTTTATTAAGTGCCTGAAATAATCTTTTTCTTGTGTTTCCTCTGGCAGCCATGTTTACACTGAGAGCTCCGTGTCTCAGGGTGGTTGTCAGTGTAGGAGGTTCAGAAAACCTCAAATTTACCACTAATGCCTGCACCCGACTACAGAAAAATTCATGACACATGTACTTGTAAAATTAATGGTGGAGCAGACACACTGTAAAAGCCAGCAGACACTGGTAGATGCTCTTAAATCCTCAGGGGGACACGGCTAGTAAAACAGTATCCAGGAGGAGTTATTTATTTAGTGTCGTGCCACACCCCGTTACACACAACAACAACCTCCCGGAGTTTGGAGGCGAGCCAGAGCTACGTATGAGGAACACGTTCACCACCAGAAGGGAGCTGAAAATCCTCGACGTATGTTCAAATTCAGCGAGTTCCCTTGACATAAATAACATGAAAAGTCATATGGATTTTCTGCAACAATATTCTCCTTAAACAGTTTAAACTAAAGAAACTGTTTAGTTGTAAAGTGGATATTTTCATTTCAAATGAAAGTGAGTGTCGAGGAAGAGAGATGAAGGGAGGAGGGAAGCAGAGAACGCCAGTCAGCTAGTTATCACTCAGCCTCAAAATGGCCCTTTAATTAAAAGCGGGAGGTAATGAACACGCCTGGGAGTCTGATTAGCAGCTAATGCCGCTCACTGTGAGTTGATGGGCTCTTTCTCGTCTGCCCTGAACGACACTCTGCTGTGAGAGCAATGACTTAGTGTAAGAGATGCCACAAACCATAACAGCAGCAGCAGCAGCAGCAGCAGACTCTGTCACTAAAACTGCGAATGAATGTGGTTTTTACACTTTAGACTTTACATCCTTTACTCCACAGGAGCGTTTACGTTGGTGCATATGGGACCAATAAACGTTTGCTTTACAAAAACAATACAGTCAGTTAGTTAAATTCATGTTTTAACTAACCATTTATTATGTTTAGGGCTGTAACAACTAATCTGGTTTCTTTGCTCCATTTAACAAAAAAAATCATTAAAAATGAATCATTTTGGTTTGTGGACAAATCACGACATTTAAGACCAAGAATTGTTTGGAAAACACTGACCAATATTTCCTAACATTTTGTGAAACAAACAATTTGTCTATTAACTGAGAAAATTAAGTTTTCTTTCATCATTTATTTAAAGTTTCTTTGTCTGCAAAGTCGAAAATGCTCCTTCATTGACAATGTATGTATAATATGACTAAATAATCCTTACTTAACTATAACTAAGCATTACCTAATGCTTAATCATCATTACCTAACAATAGTTAAATATCTTAATCATTACTAAACTATAGTTAACCACCTCTTAAGCATGTTTTACCTCTGATAATGCTCAATCATCAGTAAGCATTACTTAATTTTACCTTTATTAATGCTTAATATCTAAAAACTATAATTAAGCATTTAAGCACCTTTATTAATGTTTGTTGTGACCCTTATTATGAAGTGTAAACCATACATCCCCTTAACTATGACCCTGTTCATTTCATTACCCAGTTCATTTTGTTTCTTCCCGTTTACAGATGGCTAGCTGGTTGCCAGGGTGGTGTTTCTGAGTTGCACAACTGCATTCTATTTCCTCATCTCCCGTGTTCTTCATATACTCTGGCTTCTGGATCCATGATCGCCAGTGTGTCTCGTCATCTCCGTTCTGGTAATCTTAGAGCTCTACGTGTCTTAGTACTCGTTTCTCTGTTTGTTTGATTTTTTTTTTGTCATGCGTAAGCACTTTTTCCCAATTCCCTGTTTTTAGTCATTGACTCAGAGCTCTGCCTAGCAAACCAGCCAGTCTCTGCTCTCTTGGTTTTTGTATTTTCCATTGGCTTGACTATTTCATATAGAAAAATATTTTTTTTTTTACTTCAGCCCGGACTTCCACTTATTTTGGGTTCAGTTTGGTTACAATACAAATTGTCACATATTACCCTTTATTATCCTAGGGGCCCTTATTGGAACATTAACTCCATTATAGTTCAGTAATGCTTAATTATGCTTATACTACTTAAATGACGTTACAAGTAGCTTAATAAACACTTGAATAATGAATGAAATACTACTTTATTACAGCATTTACTAAATGTAATTAATGTACCCTTATTATAAAGTGTTACTAATGTTGGAATTAAGGCTGCAATATTGATTAATTTCATCATTGATTACACCATTGATTATTTTCTCAGTTAAAAGTGTGTTGCTGGCCACACGGTTGTTGTAGTGGTTATTAGCACACTTGCCTTTGCAGCAAAAAGATCCAACAAGGGCCTTTCTGCATGGAGTTTGTATGTTCTCCCTGTGTGTATGTGGGTTTTCTCCATGATCTCCAGTTTCCTCCCAATGTCCAAAAACATGCAGATATGGGATTAGGCCAATTTGAATCACCAGCAGGTGTGAATGTGAGTGGATGGTTGTCTTTCTCTATGTGGCCCTGTGATGGACTGGCGACCTGTCCAGGGTGTGACCCTGTTTTTCACACTATACCACCTGGGATTAGGCACCAGCACCCCGCCCCGCCCCGCCTTCGTGGAGGATAAAGTGGTAGATGAGAGAGTGAGTAAGTAAGTGAGGAAAAAAATATGTTTCCCAAACCTCAAAATTATCTAATTACTTTGTATTGAGTCCAAGTGAACATTTGCACCTAATTTAAAAAAGAATCAATCTCCAGACCTTGAGATACTGGACAAATGGAAAACCTGAGAATACAAACCCTCTGTCCTCTGGTTGTCATCAAACACAATATAGGAATATAAAGATCACATTCAGGGACATTTCCATGTTCCTGTGTGTTTTTTTAAACAACACAATCACATCTGGCTAAAGTGAACACAGTGTTGACTCATCAAGTCTCAGACTGTGATCCAACTGCCTCCTGAAAACCAAAAAATGAGCAGTTCTCTGTCAGTCTATGAGAGGATACAGTAGTCCCCCGGTCTCTGTGCTGCAGTGAGAGCATACATTTGAATACATTAGACATATTAAAAAAAAAAACTTCACAGTGAGGTGATAAGTGTAACTTTCATGTGGAACTTTTTCCACAAGGTTTCTTCAAAGAGTTTCTCTCTAAGGAGTCTGGACATTACTTCTCCTCACTACAAGTTCACTCAAGTCTGTCTCATCTTTTCACTGAGTTTTTATCTAAATAATGCAAATTATTTCTGATGTTTTAATCAAGCATTACTTCAGCATACTTTACCTTTATTAATGCTTACTCATCATCATTATTCAACTATAATTAAGCCTTACTTAAGCTTACCTGTCTTTATTAAGTTTTAATCATTACTTGACTATAATTAAGCAGTACGTATTGGTAGCATTTTTTTTTACCAATATTAAAGCTTAGTCATCAATGTTTATCTATAACAAAGCATTATCCAAGCATAATTTACCTTTAATAATGCTTTATCATCATTATGTAACTATAATTAAGCATTACTTAAGAATACTCTCTAAAAAATTATTTATGCTTTTACCTACCTGTTTCTTTAATTGTTTGTCTTGTACTGTGGTCTTGAATATTGTCTTTTAACTTAAAGTATTTCAAATGACAGTATAATTCATTTATCCTTTTTATTCTAATCCCAAGACAACACATAAGCCTTTGCAAGTCAAATATTTAAAATTGACATAATGTTGTCAACATTCTTTCAATGTCTCGATGAAGGAAAGGGCAGGGGCAAACCTGAGAGAAGAAGTTGGACGACCTGGCAACTTCAAGCTGTTGATCGCATTTAACTATGATCGTAAAGCGTTAGCTCCAGACAAGTAGGATGACCTTCGTCTACATCACCACACACTGAAAACCACTGATACGATGCAATTTCTATGATCTGTGATCGGAGCCTGACAACCTCAGGTCACACAAACTTGTGTGTTGCCCCCTGCTGTGTGCCTGCATTTGAGTGACAATAGCCGTACCTTCCAGAAGTTGTCGACTTTGCCGTAGACAAGCGACTGATTCTGCCTCTTGATGTCATCGATGTGTTTGATGTCACTGGCGTTGAGGTGCTGCTCCACCACAAAGCCCAGGAAGCTGTTGTCTGGAGTGTGAGCTGTGAAACACACACACACACGCTCATGTTAAATGAATGAGTAAATAGAGGTGAGAAGATTAAATGAGGAGTGACGACATCATTTTGTCTGAACCTCCAGTAATTTTAACTTCAGACCATAATTCCACAGAGACAGACACACTGTTTTTTGTTCCCTCTGTTCCTCACTGCTCAGCAATGACTGGTTACTATGGTAACTAGGCGTTTAGCAGGCCAAGTTTGGAGCGCAAAGCTGGCAGTTCTTTTCCTCACTACCATCTGCCTTGTAAAAACAAATGTGAGGACAGGGACATGGAGGGGAAAAGACTGAAGAATAAAGCAGAATATTGAAAATATTTAAAATAAAACACAGAAAAGGTTAAAGTGGATGCCCTCGGTGATTGACGCAGGTCTGTGGTTTTCTCCCGCTGTGGTCAGACCACAGTGTTGTTACTAAAGGATCAAATTAAGGTCAGTCACTAGAGTGTAGCAAATAAAAATTATTTAATGAGATCGTTTTAACAAAGAGTCTTGATGCTGCAGCTGCACATTCAAGAGCCCAGGAGGATTTTCAGCACATACAGACACTTTCCGACTCTCAACAACAGAAAATATTCAAAACAATTAGTCAGTCACCTTCTTAAAGGTCAAATTCAACCTATTTAAATCTAATCTGGAAATGACAATGTTCTCGAATGTCTTGTTTTGTCCACAAACCAAAAGGATTTAGTTTTAATGACTCGTGTGTTATATGGAGCGAGAAAAACAGAAAATAATTACATTTACGAAGTGGGAAAATCCAAGAAATTTATTAACTAATTATCAAAATAGTTCACAATGAATTGTAGCAATAGATTAATTGTTTCAGCCCTAATTTATATAAACTTGAGGACAAAATTATTAGCCCCCTATGAAAATTTAATTGCTTTACAAGTATTTCCCGCATGCTTTTAAACAGAGCAAAGAATTTTTAACACAGCTTTTTCAAACATCCTAGTTTTCATTATGCTTCCATTATTTGACTTCAAAAAAACCAAATCCAAAAACCAAAAACTGCCAGGGTCAAAATTATTAGCCTCCCTGACGTTAATAGTCAATAGTGTATCCTTTTTGCTGGATAACAACAGCCTGCAGTCGTTTGTTGTAGTTTTCAACAAGTCTCTGACTCGTCTTGTGAGGAATCCCAGCCCATTCTTCTTTGGCAAATCTCTCAAGCTCCTCCAGAATTGATGGACTTCTGTCATGGACCTTTGTCTTTAGTTCACCCCAAAGATTTTCAATGGGATTCAAGTTAGAACTTTTTTTGTTGCAGGAGGCTGGCTGGTCGATGGAGTGGAGTGTCTGATATATGTACCTACAACACATTTCTTCATCTTCCTGCTTCTACTTAGACTCTGGTTTCTGGATCCACAGTCACCAGTGCGTCTCATCTTCTCAGTGCAGTAACATCTCCTCAACCTCCTGTACTTCGACATCTATTTTTTGCTTTCTTTCTAATTGCTCACTTTGTTTTTTCTTTTCAGGAATCATGGACTCAGAGCTCTGCCTCACAAGCCGGCTAGGCTTTTTTCCCCTTGTAAATAAATCAGATTTCCACTCATTTTTGAGTTCAGTTTCGTTCGTATTTATGCTATTGTCACAGATTTTGAGCTGAAAACAACCAAAAGCGTGCTTAATTAATCTAATTTAGAAACTATACTAAATGTCAGTTGTGTATTAAACAGCGACCATTTTAAGCATTTTATCCAAAATGAATACATTAAATCCTTAAAATTCAAGCATTTCCAAGGATTTCAAGCACCTCTATGATGCTCTGCAGTCACCTGAGTGACATCACAGCAGTAACAATGACACTTGACAACTGTGGTATTTACGTTGAGCCTGTAGCCTGTTTGTTTACAGGGAGTTTTCAGGAAGGTGTCAGTTTTCTTTCAACAACAAAAAAAAGCAAATATTTGCTGAGTCACTCTTTCTCTGACAGCTTTTTTTAGTTCCTCATGTAAAGACAATGAGGCTGTTACACAACAAGCAGACAATTCAACCGTCACATACCGCATGTTTCTTCATATCTCGCATTTATTTCTCTCTCTCTCACACACACAGTGCCAGCCAATGAGCGCATTCCATTTGTAGTTGGACCTCAGAATTTCATAAAATGTCTGTCATATTTGTTTTAAAAGAAATCATTCGTACACAGTGTTTAATCTTTAAAAGTTAACATGTTGCTATGTAGAGTGTTGTTATTGACTGGTTTTGCTAGCAATGGCTAAAAAGGGCTAGCCCGTGATACGTTTATGTCTATGGTTTTTTTTTCCTGATTTCTCAGCTGGAATGTGGTGAACTTGACTTCTGCTAAAAATGTAGTTGGGTAGGTGAAAACATTAATAACGTTAAATGTGTTTTGCCCTTTATTCAAACAAAAACTCCAGTTGTAAGTCATTGGAAACAATTACTTTGGCTCAAGAAAATCTTTTCCCTCCTGAAAACTAAAGTGCTAGCAAGACTGATTATGATTAAATGATTGTTTTAAAGAAGAAAAAAAACTATCCATGGGAAAAACTTATTTCACTGTATACTTAACCCCCCCCACAAAACATGTTTATATAAATAATTTGTATACAGTGTACAAGGTTGATAGAAATGACCAAAACAGGGTTTTTTTGAATCTCAACTTTTTTATGGCAAAAGTGACATAAATTGGGTTCTTTTTTCAGAACGTAATTAGGGCCACATGAAATTTTTCTTGGACACAGAAAAAAAACAGACAAACAACAACTAACAAAATAAGATTTCTGGGGGGGGGACACACCAGAATGTTAAGAAGAAAATGTCAGAATTCAAAAAATAAATGCTAAAATTTAGAGACAATTAAAGCCAGAATTCTGAGCAAAAAAGTCTGAATTCTAAAGGAATATTGAATATTTTGAATTATGAATATTTTGTTCAGTTTTATTCCTTTCTTTAATATTGAATAGTTCAGTTTTCTTTCCTATCGCGACTCATTTAGAATGATCAATTAAATTGTTTTTTTTAAACTCATCTTGACGAGCAAAAATCTAATCAAATATAAACCAGCCTTTAAAATGATTACACACAATCAAACATAGTGAAAAAAGACCTACGTAGTTGTCCAATAGAAAATTACCAAGATGACATGAAAGAATGAAGACATTTAAATGAAATAAAACATAAAATCGACTGTCTGTACTTTTTCTTGATGAAGACTAAACATGTCAGGTTGTGTGTGTTTGTGTGTGTTTCATCAGGACAGACTGGGAGTTAGAGTTTGGTCCAGGTTAATCTGTTAATAGCTAATAAAGATCCAGGCCGCAGAACACAGTTGCTGGAGAAGAAGCTTAGCGAGGACACACACGATTTACTTAATCTGATGTTTAAACAACAAATAAACCTGCAGATATGCAGTAGTTCATTTTACAACATTTAACTAGGGCTGCAACAATTAATTGAATAATTAATAACTACATTTTCTTCAAACAAGCTTCTTAAATGTGAATATTTTTTGGTTTCTTTGCTCCATGTAGCAAACGAAATTTTCGTTTGTGAACAAAACAAAACACCTGAGAACATTATTCATTTGAAGTTTGAAAAACATTGATGAACATTTTCCAGACCAAACAATTACTCAATTAATTTTCAACAGATTAATCGGTTGTGAAATTAGGAAAGTTCACCCTCAGAAAATCTGTGGTAGAGGCAGAAAACACAATGTGGTGAAACTAAAATAGGGTTGTAATTGAGAATTACTTTTAAAACCAATCACTGTCGATTATTCTCAAAATTAATTGATTAGTTGTTTGGTTACCAAACAGGGCTAGGTATCACTGCTGATATCCTGAATTAATTTGTCTCCAATTCACAAGGTCACAGTTCACTTTTATATCAATTCATTTAGAGATATTTCAGTTTTTAATAGCAATTTTCCTAAGCTATTTAAAGAAAAGCCGCAAATTGGATACAATTTTTTGTGCGTCATAAAACTATTAATTTTACATAAAAAATTGCTAAAGTTGTTACATTAATGCGCTTTTTATTTAAAATGACCACAGAGTGCAACTCTAGAGATAATTCAAACTCTAAACATGTTCAAGTTCAACATATCCAGCCTAGACATGCTGTCAGACATTTTAAAGTAATTACCATTCGGCCAGTAGAGAGGCCTGTGAGTGCAGCTTGTTTTCTTTGTTCATTAGAAGGAGACAACACTAATATTATGATGCTTTGAGGTAAAAATTAAGAAAACAAACAAAATCATCCTCTTAAGTGAACAATTTTGATATTAAAGCAGCTAAAAAACAGTGTATAGATATTTTCCTTTTTTTTATCGTAAAGTAAAGAACAAATAATATTAATAATAATAATAATAATAATGATAATACATTATTGATGTGTGATTTGAATAAAAGGGTGCTTTAGAGTGTGGATTTGGTACCAATGAGAGGAAGTTCAGTTTTATCACTGTTACGTTTAAGGAAGTTGATGGAGAACCAGGATCTTATATCCTGCAGACAGTCAGAGGGGGAGGTGGGTGTGCATTTCAAGCACCTCTATGATGCTCTGCAGTCACCTGAGTGACATCACAGCAGTAACAATGACACTTGGCAGTAAACTGTGGTATTTACGTTGAGCCTGTAGCCTGTTTGTTTACAGGGAGTTTTCAGGAAGGTGCCAGTTTTCTTTCAACAAAAAAAAGCAAATATTTGCTGAGTCACTCTTTCTCTGACAGCTTTTTTAGTTCCTCATATAAAGACAATGAGGCTGTTACACAACAAGCAGACAATTCAACTGTCACTTACCGCATGTTTCTTTATATCTCGCATTTATTTCTCTCTCACACACACACAGTGCCAGCCAATGCATTCTATTTGTAGTTGGACCTCAGAATATTTGTATAATATTTGTTTTAAAAGAAATCATTCGTACACAGTGTTTAATTTTTAAAAGTTAACATGTTGCTTTGTTGTTTGTGTTAACAAAACACTATGTAGAGTGTTGTTATCGACTGGTATTGCTAACAATGGCTAAAAAGGGCTAGCCCGTGATACGTTTATGTCTATGGTTTTTTGGTTCGTAATTTCTCAGCTGGAATGTGGTGAACTTGACTTCTGCTAAAAATGTAGTTGGGTAGGTGAAAACATTAATAACTTGAAATGTGTTTTTGCCCTTTATTCAAACAAAAACTCCAGTTGTAAGTCACTGGAAACACTTACTTTGGAAAAGAAAATCTTTTCCCTCCTGAAAACTAAAGTGCTAGCAAGACTGATTATGATTAAATTATTGCTTTAAAGAAGAAAAAAATGTAGCCATGGAAAGGCTTATTTCATTGTATACTTAAAAAACCCACAAAACTTGTTTATATATATTATACAGTGTACACAGTTGACAGAAATTACCAAAACTTTTTTTATGGCACAAGTAACATAAATTGGGCATTGTTTTCAGAAAAGATTAGGGCCACATGAAAATTTTCATGGACACAGAAAAACTATCATCCTCCAAAGTGAACAATTGTGATATTAAAGCATCTAAAAAGCAGCGTATAGATGCTTTTCTGCTTTTATATCAGATAAGGTAAAAAAATTAACAACAAACAACAAAATGCAGATGTCAAATAAAATACAAGAAACAACATAAAAACATAAAACACACCAACATGTTAATGATGAGCATATAAAGTACATGCAGTATAAACCAAGTCTATGGGAGAGAGTAAGCCTGTCTGAAGAGGTGAATGGAGAGAGAATCAGAGTTTCTGATGTTATGCAGTAGGGTGCTGCGGAGGCGAGGGGCCGAGCAGCTCAATGCTTTCGACCCTATGGTGACCAAACGGGCAGGTAGGAGGGAGAGTTGGATGGAAAAAATAGACCTTAGAAAACGGGTAGGTGTGTTAATGTGGAGGACAGATAGAGCTGGGTGTCGTCCACATACTCCACATACTTTTCCGATCATTAATACTGAAAATGTGTAAAATATTTACATTTTAGGAGCTGAAAACTTGTTATAATTAAAACAAATTAAAACAAATACTTTAATTATCATAATAGTTGGTAATTAATTAATAGATTTATCATTGCAGCCTTACTATATTGTACATATTTTCTTGGTTTCTTTTGCACCAAAATGCAAAAGCTAATAAAACCTAATATAATCTAATAATAAATCTGTTTTTTAGGTACTGAAATGTCTCCCGAATAAATCTGGCAACAGGAAACCAGGAAACCTTAAGTACATGATATTTCCACTCTTTCCTGATTAAAAATGACTTGAGAGCAGAGTAAACAACAGAAAATAATTAGTGACTGTGAAGTAGATTAATGAGGTCAATTTGGCATGGTCTTGTCTGATTGGCTAGAGGCCACCCACACATCCAAATACCCCCGACCAATGATTTATGGAGGACTGTATCATCAGGTCAAATGGACCAATCCAAGTGTGGAATGAACACCTCGTACCACTGCTACATCTACATTTAATAAAGTGAAGTCCAAACAACAGTTCAGGATCAAAGAGGATAAATAATTACAATTTTACGCAAGGCTAGACAAAAACAACCATACTTAGTAATAGAGGTTAACCAATGTGTTTTCTTTATTTTTGGTTTACAAAAATCAGGGAAACTGATATCTGATGTGGATTTTTCTTGGCCCATATATATAGGCATTTTTTTTTTCTTTTTTGAGTAGTGTGCACAGATCACAACATTAAAAAAAACATGTGTAATGGGATGAAATCAGAAGCACCTGTGTATAAAGGACGTGTTGCCAAGCTCGTGGTCTGGCCCTTGTCACTAGTGTTTGCATGAGAAATAAACTTGTCTTACCCAATTGAATTATGATCATTATGGCATGTAACTCTGGATTACACAAAATCAAAGATGTGAATACGTTTGATTTACCCAGTCTGGGAGTGCATCCCTGTGCGCGACAAGGAAGAGAAGGAGACTAGTTCAATAAATCAATAAAATTCATGTTAACACCATTTTTTTTCATGAGTAATTTTATGTATCTTTAATGTGATTGAGTAAATTGTGGCCAAAAATGTATAAACGGAAACATTTAAGGACAGAACTGGACAGAGACCAGGTGGTCTCTTCACATCCGTGCACTCTGCCTGCATGTTGCGTGCTATGTTGCTTAGTATGCAACATGCCACAGAGAATGCACTGAATTTTATGAGATGAGAAAAGCCGAATATATACTCACTATCTGATACCGAGGCTGTTGGTGGTTGGCTGATAGAAATGTGAAGTCGTTAGTTGTATCACAATTTTAGCTGTGTTAATTAAATTCCATTAAACGTGCCAACTGCCTTTGATCTGACATCAGATGTGACGGGACAGTCAATATATATATAAATGTATGTGCTGATTGAGATAGTTGCATTAAATAGTGGTTGTTGTGATTATTAATTGCACTGATATGTGCCTGACATTCTGTAAACCTGTCTGTGAGGTTTTGGTGACGTGCGCACTGTGTGCCACTCAGTCAAATTACCACTAGACCGGTTGTGCTTTGACTTGTGCGAAGAGTAGACCAGGTTGGAGCTGGCAAGCTTTCAGTGGACTTTCAGTCCTTTCAGTGCATCCTTTTGGTATGAAATTGTCACTGCGCCAAGCTGAATCTGTCGTCATCTCCCCCTTTTGCACCGACACACCAATCTTGGCCTACCAAATTGCCACCTTGCACTGCGCCACGAAATTAGAGCCCTAGATGTCACTGAATCCCCTTCTTCTTTATCCTTTTGAGACATAGCTTGTGTCACTGCACGTGAAGGGCAAACATCAGAATCCAAAGTAGATTCCAATTTAGTACTCAGCTGTGGAGTCAAGCACTCAGTGTAAATGGGGAGGGCAACATCGAAACTGACTAGGTCATTTCCAAGCAACAGAGAGATACCTTAAACAGGGCAACTAGTCATTAGCCCCACTTTAACTTGTCCTGTAACTAAGTCTGACTTTACAAACAAAGAGTGCAGAGGTACTGTTATAGTTCTCCCCTCAATACTCCAAATCAGAGTGAAGTCACACATAGTGTCTTTACAGAAGGGCAGAGCCTCTTCCAACAAAAGCGACTGGGCAGCCCCAGTGTTGCATAGAATATGAATAGGTCAAAAAGCAGAATTTTCATTTAGGAAAACAAATCCCTCTGACAGGAAAGTACTCTTTCATCACCAGATCAGAATACTTAGCTTTTTTACCACCACAATGGGTATCTCTTTTAAGGACTCCACCAAAGCGGTGGACGGTGGGTTACGCTTTTCCATCGCCCAATCAGCTGACGGTCATGGGTGGAACTAAACTGCACTGTACCATTTTAGTCTGGTAACCCAAGGGAAGGGTACTGTATTGTACAAAACTGGGTGGAAATAAAGTGTTTTAAACTGACTCCAGTGACGACTTCACCAGTTTCCAAAGCTTTGCTAACAGAAAACTCCAATTCCCAACAGCATTTTCCGGGGAACTTTCCACATGTACTGCCCAGTGAACAGTTCCTGGCCTGGCAGCAAGGTTTTCACACCACAACTGGCGGTGCACTTGTCTCTGCAGTGATACCATCTAACCCAGAAACTCTTCAGTGGCTTCAGAGCAAAGGCAGCAGTGTTGTCATAACAAAGATGTCCTCTATTCATGGCACAAAGCCTCCCATTCAGGTGCAGTAGTGGCTGCAGCCTCACCTTACAGACACAGACTATCAGGCTGACGTTTCACTTTCTCACCAACCACAATGTCAATACCCTCAAGAGAAAGCTGGATCCCCCCACTGCCACTCTGACAATACAATCCACAGCACAATCCAGAGCTCAAAGTATGACCTCTTACTTTAATCTGCTCAAACAGGATCTATTATAACATTAACATTATCATAACGTTTCCAATCAAAACATTTAACTTACAAGAGAAAACAAACAGTGGGGAGCTTTAACCTTTTAAGAAAAAAAACCGACTCTGTTGTGGTTTGGACAAATCAACGTCAGCAACACTGACGTCTCTGGAAACAGCAACAAACTGAACTTGATGCTCATTTTGTGCCTGATGTGATTATATTCAAAAACAATGGGGAAACATGACAATATGATTACATTTGCAAGAGTAGTTTAAAACAGAGAACATTGATTTTTGGACAGATCAATGTCTCTGAGATGTTTGACATGCCAAACACAAAGTTCTCTGATCATAAAACATCTTTAAATCCACAGTACGGCTGCAACTAATGATTATTTTCAAAAGTTGAATTTTTTTCTCGATGAACCGATTCATCATTTGCTCCATAAAACGTTGCCAAATCTCAAAAATGTGTTTATCCATAAACTAAAACTCATAAATTAATTTCTTTCTTCTATGGAGCAAAGAAAAACTCACATCAAAGAACCTGAAAAACCAGAATACTTGTTTTACTTTCAAAGTGATTGCGTGTGCTACTACTTACGGAACATGGTGTTGAACTGCTGTGGGTTGAGGTTCCACTTCCCCCAGGGCGTCTTGTGGCCCTTGGACTGTGCGTAGTGAGCATGATTGAACTCTGGCTCCGTCCCAAAAGAATCCAGCACCCGCAGCATGCACCTATGACATCACAGGAAGACAAAGAAATGTTTTCAAATGACTGCTACAGAATCAGAGAAACCTCATCATGTATCATCTGCATAGAAACTAACTTTTCAACAATATTCTGCTCCAAAAATACAACAAATAAACCTGCAGATACAATATTTAAATCACATGAATTAATTTATTTGACACATGAATCTCACTTATTGTATTATATTTTATGGTTTACTTGCCATATCGTAAATAAATAATTGAACAATTTTGGTTTGTTTTGGACAAAACAAGAAATTTGAAAACTAATAGATCATCAAGAAAATAGTTGCACACACAAAAATGTAAAAACAAAAGAAACGAAGCACTCGGGGAGCACAGACCTCCACCAAGCAATGACAAAAAGTTCTTCATAAAATTCCCGGATCCAGATGGCATTCTAGATCACCACCAAAATCTAATCATCTGTTCCTTGTCCCATTACACACCATTCTTGAAAGTTTCATCAAAATCTATCCATAACTTAGAGTTATTTTGCTGACAGAGACACAGACAGACAGACAGACAAACCAACACTGGTGAAAACATAACCTCCTTGGTGGAGGTAAATATTAAATCAACCCATATGAACAAACATGTTTATTATGTTTAAAATGTTGCAGAAAGTTATTTATCTAAACGGGTGTTTGCTATCTTTCGTCTGACATCTGGAAACAGGTTATTAATGAATCTGTTTACATTAAACTGTTCATGTAAATATTCTGAGAAGACAGTTAGTGAATAAAAGTCATGAAAAGACCCTTTGTGTCTCAAGGGTTAACTGTGGGCAAGAGGTTTTTTTATTTATATTTGGTGAGAAGTTGCTTCATCTCTGGTTAAGGAAGTGAAACTGTTTGACTCACAGCTGAGGCATAAAACAACCTAAGAACATCGATTTATGGACGATCAAAGTTCTCAGATTGTTTTTTATCAAAAAAAGTGTCATAAAACTATACAGAGATAAATTGTATTTTACCTCCTCTAATGTGTCACATTATCAGATTCAGACAGAGAAATTCACATCTCTGGAGGTGAACATGTCTAAAACTGAAAGGTCAGAGCGCAGGATTAATTAGACTAAGACTGAGAGATGGATCATTCACTCCTGACATTTAACTTCTTGCTCTACGTTCACCCACTCTTGTTTTCTACAAGCTGCTTTTGATCATTCAATCTCGCACACATTAAATATACATACATACACACACACACACACACACACACACACACACACATATATATATCTATATATATATATATATATATATATATATATATATAGATATACGTGGATATGAAGCGGAAAATATGTTTTTGCTTCTCAAAGGAGAGTGACAATCACTGTAAAGAAGTAACTTTTTATACATAATGTTGTCAATTGCATGTATTTACAAATCAATATTTAGTACTTAAACGTCTTTAAAACCAAGAAAAGTCATCATAGATACTCTAGAATGTAAAACTATCATGTCTCATGTCACAATATACACTACCAGTCAAAAGTTGAATTCTCATTGATTTCAATAAGAAAGTGTGTCCAAACTTTTGACTGGTAGTGCGTATAAATAGATATAATATCCAAGTATTGCCCAGCCCCAATTTGATTACCAATATTAATAATCGCATTTGTTTTTATCCATCTTGATTTTCCCTAAATTTTTCAGAAATCAGAACTTTCTCATGAGTCCCAGAGCAAGTCAAGGCTCAAAACTACATAAACCATAAACAGACACAGATGTCGAGCTCATACACACTCATCTGAAAAATCCCCCTTCTCTCTGTCTTTTTCTTCTTTTCTCTCTGTGTCTGTGTTGGATTCTCCACCCAGGCAGATACAGTGCAGCTGGCTGAAAGTCCCTGAGAGAGCAGAGAGCTGGGAAACATGTTCAACAGGAGGAAACTCTACACTGAAAAACAACATCAACAACAACAAGAAAAAGCACACTTCCCCAACAACTCTTATCTGTCCTGAACAGATGGAGAAACACTGCTGCAGTCAGAACGCTGATATACTGTAAATGTGGCTGCAGTGACACGAGTGGGCTGATGATAGTGGGAAAAAACACACTTGAAGTGAGTCGTCATGAGTGGGAGATGTTGCTTTTCCACCTAATGTGACTTCAGAAATATAAAAACTGTGTCAAATACAGCAGAAAAACATGACCAGGAGGAAACAAGCCAAGGTTTTAATAAAGCTTATCTTTTTCTGTTTTTCTTCACTGTTTGTTTATTCGTACAATTTATTATATACTGTACATTTTAAATTGTTTTATGTTCACATGTTCAAAGTAAATCCTTCATTCAATCATTCAAACACAGCAAACACAACCTACTTTATCAGCTGACTATGTGCTTTTATATAAAGGTATTATTATTTAGGTATAAAGGTATTATTATTATTATTTCCTCTTTGTTTCAAGATACTTGCTGCCAAATATCACACTTGATCATCTACTGTATTTCTGCAACTTCTTCCTTAAATATTTTGTGGTTTCATCTTTTAATATACTAACAGGAAAATAGAGTAAAATAAAGGTCGCAAAAATGAGGCCTGGACCTGGTTTCTACCTCTGAAAAGTTTTTCAGTTCAGGTATTTACGCTTTTTTAATGTGAATATGTTCTTGTTTCTATGCTCCATATGACATCGTCAAAAATCATTAAAACTGAATAATTTCATGGAAAACAAACCAGCTAATCAATTAATCAAGAAAATAATTCAGATTTATGGATTATAAAAATAGTACTTAATTGTAGCATACTCCATATTTAAAATGACTCTACTTTTAACTATTTAACTATGGTTAAGTTGCTTCAAAAATAGAACAGATTCTATAACTTTAATACCTACTTTAATTGTGAATTGGTACACCACTGATGTCCACTAATTGATTAATTAAATAATCGTCAACTATTTTGAAAATGTATTGTTTTTTTTATAATAGGACTAAGGTTTTAACTTTTAATGAGTCCAGAAAAATGACCTGTGCGTAAATTTATATACCATATGTCCACAAATCTCGTATATTGGGATATAGGCTAAAAACATTGATACTGTATATTAAGATATATATCGATAACATATGATATAAAAATTTTGTGAGAAGATTTTTTTCTCCCAGCTCTAGAAGCACAGTTGTTTCACCTCCTGTTTTATCTGCTGCTCTGCTGGACAACAACTATTTTCTTGTCACACTTCACCACAGTTTCCCCGAAGGCCAAAGTCGTTGGCGATGCCTTCAGCCACTGAGTCTATTCTTATCCTGATTGCCCCACTGGGGACTGTGAACCAGGTTTTCCTGGTTTGTTTTCTAAAGCCGTGTCATCAGCTCAGTCTGACAGGAAAAGAGAGTGAACAATAAGTCTGAGGCACTAATGGCTGCACTGGTTCCTCCTGCCTGTCACCACGTTTTGTTTGTCAGTGACATTAACACCTTCCACAGCATCCGCTGGCCGTGTTGTTGAGTTCTGAGGAAACATTAAGCCTTAGGGACAAACGTATGAATGAATGAGTCCAGCTGCTAGTTTTCTCAATTATTTCTCTTACTGTTACTGAATTTGTTTATCATACTGTAGGAAATATTACACACATTCTATCCCAGATTATCTTCCTTTTATTATTTCCCTGCTTTTGTTGCTACATTTTTGTGACTATGATGCAATTTCCCATACATGAGAATGAAAAACACTTCCAAAAACACAAAAATGTTTGCAGAAATGAAAGTTGACACATAAAAAGGCTAGTCATCAACAACTACATCAGTGGTTCCCAAACACTGGGTCGGGGCACGCAGATGCGCCATGGCAAAATCTTTTGGGTCATACTTGATTAATCAATTAGTTGTTTGGTCCATATCATGTCAGAAAATCCTGAAAAATTTTCATTTCCAGTTTCACAAAACTGGAAATAATGTTCTCAAATGTCTTGTTTTGTCCACAACCAAAATGATTTAGTGATTTAGGGCTGCGCAATTCTGGAAAAAATGTGAATCACAATTTCTTTGCTTAGAATTGAGGTCATGATTCTCTGGCACAATTTTTTCACAGACTGAAATATTTATTGCAATCATGAAATTTTACAAAAAATTAGAAATATCATTTAGAATATAATTCATTTGTATGAGTATTTATATGGAGGCTCAGTTAATTGCTGGCAACTGTTCACTAGACTTATTTTATACTGATCTCACATAGTTGTGTTGCCTACATAGTATCATCCAGGATCCAACCAGCCTGTACTGTCTGAAATATTAAACTATACAAATGTTTTATGATGTGCACACTCTCAAAATATCATTCACATTTCTCTACATGGTTAAGTGGGTGCTGAAATAGTTTTTGGTGGTGGAATATGCTGTACCGAGCTAGTATTATGGATGCATTATAAATGAAGTACGTTGTATTCTATTGATGTATTATGACAGAACACTAACACCAAAACTATAATGTACAAAGGTATAGGCTATTATAACCGAATGATAACAGTAAAGGCAGCTGGCCGTCGAGCCCAGCTGACCGCGGATGCTTCTTCCAGTCTATTTTGGGGATGTTGAAAAAAAAGTCGAAGACGGGATTTCAGATTTCAGATGGCAGCGAACTCTCCGTGGTTGGTGATGCTGGCAAAAGTAGAAGATTTGCTGGCTTCATGAGGTTACACTTCTGACCAGTACGCTACATCACCATTCATTCCGTCTCTGCAACGTCGGCTACACACACACACACAAACACAGGCTCTCTCTCTCTCTCTCTCTCTGCCTGTTATCGCTGTATGATGAAGCACCACATCTGTGTAATCTGCTTCATAAAGATATCCTGTTGGGTCTTCTTTAAATGCTTCATCTTCGTTGGTTTCGTAGTCAGTTCATGTTTGTTAAATTTCCTTCATGCTCTGATTAAAACAGGTGATAAACTGCGACCTGTGACATGCGCGTCTGCCCGGTGGAGTGATACAGGCCTGTAAATAATGCCAAATTGAAAGCACGGTCTAACATTCAGATATACAGCGGTTTTATTGCTCAAATGTGTTAACATAACATATACACTACATGCATGCTTGTGGTGCAAAACTTCTTAGTTTTGTGACTCTGGATCTCTGCCGGAACTGCTTTTCTACACTCAGAACCAGAGACTCGTTAAATGATTTGACAGTGTTACATCCACTCTACTACTGGTGTCGATGTCATACAACTTACTATCAAAAATTATCCTTATAGATTTTTGGCCAAAAAACACAAGTAAATTCCTATGTTCTGTACAACACTCACTCAGTAAAACTTTTTTCCACTGAATCATGTGATTTAAAGGCACCTGAGGTTGAGAGGGAGGCAGCGACAAGGCTGCATTTGGGGTGAGAAACTCTAGGTCTTGTTTTTAGTGTAATCAATGCTGTTGTTTGTTTTGTTTTGTCATCTGTAATTGGCGAGACAATTTTCCACCTCAGTGGACAATAAAGATTCTATTCTATTCTATTATTAATATAGATATAGCTGTAAATTAGTACAAATTCACTGTTATCAGGATTTACAATGTGATTTCAGGACAATTTGTTATATATAACGTTTGTAAATAGTGGACTAGCAGACTCACTGGTAGTGAACCCAGGATGGCCCCAGTGTCTTCTTGAACTGCGTCAGTCCCACGATGTCGATGTAGATAAGCTCCACCACTTTATCGCCCTGAGTGGGACAGCTGGACTTGTTTCCCATGACCTTACGCATGATCCTGGAGGAGAAAGAGTGGATATTAAAATCCAATTTAAACACCTGAATCCTAAATATTAATCTGATTTTTTCCTTTTAATTGGGTTGTCAGAACAAATGGTGTGGAACAAGAATCTTTTCTATGTCAATCTATGATTTTGCAGATTATGATAAAATACATTTTTTACAAAAGTAACTTTAAAAATGTTCCTGTCTACCTGACCAATCATACAGTCCTAGTGTTTTTAAGTCTGCAGACATGACTCAGGTCTGAATAAAAGGTGATGGAAAAAAATGAGGGCTACAATGGTTAATTATTGATTTCAAAAATTCATTCTTTGCTACTCTGTACATTCTTCTAATAATTTAATCATATTTTATGCTACATTTTAGTGAAACGTTTTTTTTTCTTTTTCTATTTTAGTTTTCGATTATTTGTTGATATGTAAAGCACACTGAGTTGCCTTTGTGTATGAAATATGCTGTACATAGAAAGCTGCCTTGCCTAAATAACTAGTAACTAGTTTCATAATCTTCTTTTTTTATGTAATTAAAAATTTCTCTGATTTTGCAGCTTCTTATTTTCTGGTTTCTTTGCTCCATATAACTAAGAAATTAAAACTGAATCATTTTGGTTCGAGAACATCATCATTTGCAGGTTTGTGGGTAAAAACTATGAACAATTTTTTTTAAAAATCTGACATTTTATGGCACAAACAAGTATTCGATTATGAAAATAATTATTAGTTGCAGCTCTACACTAATTCAAAGTGTATTATGGGCTCAGCGGGTACGTGATACTGACTCTTTGAGCTCGGCGATGGAGGCTGAGATGCGGACATCGTGGCCCAACAGGTACAGTGTTGTGATGAGGTCACTCCACTGGACCAGCTCACCCAGCGGGCCACCGCTGAAAGCATTTTCTGCGATTTTGAAGCCCGACTCCTTCGTTAGAAGGCCCAAGTGAACCAGGATCTGCAGAGGGACATATACACCTCAATTAATTGTGCAAAAATCTGAGGATCTGAGAGGAGATATTAAAGCACAAACACAGATAGACAGGATGTTTTCAGCGTCTGAGAGGAACACAGTGTTCCACGGCAAGAGTAGGACATAACTTACCAGGCTTTGTTCAAAGTGAACAATGCATTTTTCATTGACGACAGCCAGAGCACACAAGAGAGGAATTAACATATGAGGATTAATATTCTGAAAGCGATTAAGAGGGGTCTTTGGAAATATCTGAAGAAATTACAAAAACTGAGCACTGTGGAAGCACAGGAATGTGATGGAAATTATTTACACAACCAGTGGAAAATGTAGGGTACCTTATTCAGAGCAGGGAGCTGCTACCATCTCCAGACTCAATGGAGGATCCATGTCAGACCCATGTGTGTATAAATATAGACATTTAACTCTTGTACAAATTAACTACCCTCTGGACATCTTTGTGGCAAAAAATTTACACGTAATAAAAACTATTGCTATTAAATCATCATACATCAATATATTTTCTGCTTCTTGATTTCAACCTTGCTAAAAGCTATCAAACATACAACCCTTAAAATGCCAGTTTAATTATTTGATATAATAAATATAATATTTATTGAAATGTTTTTGTTTAAAAATATTTTTCATATAATAAATAGTAGGGGGTGGGGCACTGGTGGTGATTAGGGTTTTGGATATGTCAAAAACTTTTATTGTGCAAACTACAACTTTGAAAACTTCAACGACAAAAGAGAACACAACAGAACATATGAAATATGAACAAATTTGAAACAGGAATATCTAGGCTTTGAATATGTGATGTATGTGTGTGTTTGAGAGAAACACATGAACGGAGTGTGTGTATTTGTTAAATTTAAGATATTAGAGACTTAAGCTGATGCAGATTTTATTTGGTGAGTCTTGTGTTTAGTTTCCTTTTGCCCTCACCAACAGCCAAGTCTCTGTATCTCAAGCTGGTTTCCTGAGAAACCCAAACTATCCCTTTAACATAACAATCTGACATTTCTATGTACCTTCTTCCTCTGACGCTTGGCCAGGTTCTGCTTCTTGGCCAGTGATCGTATGGCACTGACCCACGGCTCAGCCATGCGCTTGATCCTCAGCATCATCCAGCGAAACTCTTCCCTCTGTGACATCACTCGGTAAAGCTCGTCAAAGCTGGTGCGGACCTCCGCCTGTGCACACACACACACACAGGCCAGCTGACAGTCTTGCCTGGGCCCACGATGAGATCATTTTAGATAGGCCCCCCCACGCTCAGATCTCTACTTTTCCCTTGCTCTTCCTCTCCTCTGATCTTCCTCTCCTGTTCCACTCCTCTGCTCTGATCTGATCTTCCTCTCCTGTTCCTCTCCTCTGCTCTTCCTCTCCTGTTCCTCTCCTCTGCTCTCTCTCTCCTGTTCCTCTCCTCTGATCTGATCTTCCTCTCCTGTTCCTCTCCTCTGCTCTTCCTCTCCTCTCCTCTGATCTGATCTTCCTCTCCTGTTCCTCTCCTCTGCTCTCTCTCTCCTGTTCTTCTCCTCTGCTCTCTCTCTCCTGTTCCTCTCCTCTCCTCTGATCTGATCTTCCTCTCCTCTGCTCTTCCTCTCCTGTTCCTCTCCTCTCCTCTGATCTGATCTTCCTCTCCTGTTCCTCTCCTCTCCTCTGATCTTCCTCTCCTGTTCCTCTCCTCTCCTCTGATCTTCCTCTCCTGTTCCTCTCCTCTCCTCTGATCTGATCTTCCTCTCTTGTTCATCTCCTCTGATCTTCCTCTCCTGTTCATCTCCTCTGATCTTCCTCTCCTGTCCATCTCCTCTCCTCTGATCTGATCTTCCTCTCCTGTTCCTCTCCTCTCCTCTGATCTTCCTCTCCTGTTCCTCTCCTCTCCTCTGATCTGATCTTCCTCTCCGGTTCCTCTCCTCTGATCTTCCTCTCCTGTTCATCTCCTCTCCTCTGATGCACAAATAGGCCTATTTTTTTTTTAATAATTTCATAATTTAATGTGGGCCCAGTTCTGGGCCCCCCCACCTACCCTGGGCCCGGGACAGCAGACCCGTTTATCCCCCCTATCAGTGGACGTGCACACACACACTAATCAGAGCTACAGGTATAAGCTATAAAACTCATAACGCTGCTTTCATCCTCTCTGCTTCAGTGACATCACCTGTAAACTATCTTTAATTTAAAAATACAATATTCACTTCTGCTCTTTCCAAACTGCCAAAGGGCCTTTTTCCTGGGGAAAAAACCCTTTTAACATAGATCTCCTCTCTAGAGAGGAGAGGAGAGGAAACAAGAGAAGAAAGGAGGGAATGACGGGAGAGGATAGGAAAAGAGATCAAACAAGGAGAGGAAAGGCACAAGGGAAGAGGAAATGAGAGGGAAAGGAAAATGCAGAGGAGTGGAAAAGAGAGGGAAGGAAACAAGATGAGGAGAGGAAAAGAGAGATGAAACAAGGGGAAATAAAAGGAAAAGAAGATAAATGAGAGGGAAAGAAACAAGGATAAGGGAAGAGGAAATAAAACAATGGGAAATGACCAGAAAAGAGGAGAAATTAGAGGAAATTAAACAAAAAGAGGAGTGGGAAAGAGAGGAGAGGAAGCAAAGGGAAATGAGAGAGAAAGATAAGGAAAGGCAAGGAAACAAGGAGAGAGGAGAACATGAGAGGAAACGAGACAAGAGCAAATAAGGGAAGTGGAAACTAGTGGAATTAGTGGAAACGGAAAAGGAGGGAGAAAGGGGACAAGAGAGGAAACAAGAGGAAATGAGAAGCTGCGATAGGAGAGGAAAAGGAAGAAAGGAACAAGGGGAAGGAAAACAAAAAAGGAGACACAAGGGATTAAGAGGAAATGACAAGAGAAAAGGGAAAACAAGATGACCTGAACTATTGTTATGGGAGGCAGCAAAGGAGAAGTGACATGATAGAAAAAATGAAAATGACAGTTGAGAGTTGTGAAAAGCAGCCTCAGCGTGATGAGGATCATTTGTGAAGACAAAGCAAAGGATAAGACAGAGAGATGGAGTGAGAGCAACAGAGAACACACACACCTTAGCAGATGCTAATGTGGCTGAAACAAGGCACTAGAGGGGCATTAGCATCCCTCATCCCGACAGGAAATCACTTCCTCAGACTGAATCTATTAAAATCTGCTCCTGGATTTAAATCTCCAAAGCCTGTCAAATGACATTGCCACAGCAGTGGAGGCCTGGCTGTAGAGCAGGGGGGGAATGAAGAAGAGTGAGAGTGTTTCATACTGATTCAGCCATCACAGAGGAAGACATGGCTGGATTTTATTCCATGATTGGACTGTGAGTGGGATTAGAGTATTTTTCCCACATTTATCCAGATGTAGGATTAGCCTGGCTGTTTTTTTGTTTTGTTTATTGCTATCAACAGTGTCAGTAGGCTTGTTCATATTGAAGTCCAGTGCATGCGTAGGCTCATACTTTCTCTGTGTGTTTTTTTTCCTTTAATAC
Source organism: Brachirus orientalis (assembly GCA_016785285.1). NCBI lineage: Eukaryota > Metazoa > Chordata > Actinopteri > Pleuronectiformes > Soleidae > Brachirus > Brachirus orientalis. Next base: position 977,980 of record JAFBJR010000587.1, read on the forward strand.
AGACAAATACTGCATGCTTTGTCTTGAAAGTTGAGCAAATTTTGGAAAATTCCTGGCGATCAGCATTTCCCAAACCTGGAAATGATGACATTCTCAAATGTCTTGTTTCATCCACAAACCGAAATCGTTTATTTTTAAATGTTTTCTTAGTTATATGTTTAAAAAAAAAAAAGAAAAGAAAAAAAAGGCCTTGGTTCTTAATTATGAGCATTTGCCCAAATTCACACACAAGGTGGGATGATGTTGTGGTCAAAGAGAGAAGGGGACAAGTTTTCATCTCTGATTGGTTTTAATTCCTTTACAATGTGTATAAGTGCAGCAGTCATGACAACAGCAACAAAGGAGACTCGCTAGGTGCAAGAAATAATCTCATAGCAGTGGTGGAGTCTACGTGATACAGAGGTTCAAGCCGGAAGTAACTAAGGGTCCAATTTCCTGTTAATATGTGGCACTTGCTGTATTGGTTTCCTCCACGTATCAGTGAAAGAAGTCTGCTTTATGTAACAGAAAATTATTGTCCTGGCCACTACATAAAGCTACACAACTATTGAGCGTAAATGACAAAAGCGGAAATTTTTTCAATTGAATAATTAAAGACATTTTCTTATGTGTTTCAGACAAAATAAGGTCTAGAGCGACTACAAAATAACCAGCATTTATGACCACCAAAAAAAAGGTGTGGAGGCAGCTGTAAAGTCACTACACTGTATATGTGCCTCAAATATTCAACTACGAAACATAAGTATGACTGGATATGGGAAACGACAAATAGGCAACTCTTGTGCTCAAGGTAACGCAATGAAAATGTGGGTATACCTAAATTTAGTGCAGGTGCAACTACAGTAAATAAAAAAGCAAAATGCAAATATTTAGTCTAGTACACTGAAATACACAATTTATTTATTTATATTTGATGTTTGTCAACTAAACAAGTAGTGAACAAGGCTTTACGGTTCCTGTTATACCGCTACCATCGTGTTTGACAGCCTTTAACAGTTTTGGGGGTTCATGTTTAATAAGAAGATATTGCGTTTGGACAGGTATTATTTTTAAACCTCAGTGCAAGTCTCACACCAGCCACTTTTAAACACCTATAAAATTCTGCACCTGTGCATCTTGAAATTAAATATTCCATTAAATAGTTCTCATCGTGTCATTTTCTCCCCTGTTTCCTCCACATTACACCTTAACATAATGGAGAGAGACAACATGTGGAGAGGGCTTGCTTTAAAAATGTATGCTAATAGAAAACTGTCACAGTTTTCTCACACACTCTCTCTCTCTCTCTCTCTCACACACACACACACACACACGTTTGCGCTTCTATCAGAGTGAGGACCCTCATAGACATAATACATTCCCTAGCCCTTGACCCTAACCTTAACCATCACAACTAGATGACTAACCCTAACTTAAACCCAATTCTAACCCTAACCCTAAAACCAGGTCTTAACCCTGAAAAAGCAATTTTAAGGGGTGAAAAAAGTGAGGACCAGCCAAAATGCCCTCACTTTGTCAAAATGTCCTCACTTCGTAGGAATTATACGATTTTTGGTCCTCACTCTGCAGCAACTACAAGAACACACACACCTCTCTTTGAAATTAATATATTCATTCCACTCTGGCCACAGCTGGGTGACTTGAAATGTAATGTGACACTTATAAATATTCCAGTGCCAGTTATATTTTTGCTCTGTTCTGGAGTTAATGCTGGGGTAGGTGACATTTTATTTGTTGATTGATTGATCCGTACTTCCATAAAAACCTTTCATCATAACATAAATCAAATGACTTTGACCAATCACAAGGCAGTGCAGAGAGAGGGAAAGAGAGAGTTGGTGCCTCCAATTGGCTGTTCAACTATAAGCTGCACAAAATGCCACTTTAATGGAAAGGTCGCTACACTACAAAGAAGCAAAGTTTAAGAAGTATAAAAAAGTCTGAATTTTACTCTCCCACAACCAAAGTCCACAGAGAAAATCAGCTATTTATTTCATTTACCTCAGTGACACAAACTGACCACACAACGCAGCAGTAGACCGGCAGCTCCTGTGTCCCCACGGGCTAAAATCACTGATTTTCTCTATAGATTTCAGTGTGGGAGAGTGAATGGTTTACAAACTTGGGTTTACTGCTGGAAAAGTCTGTCTAACAGTGAGATAAACTTGTGAACATATTCTTAAGATATTGTAGACTTAAGCTGATGTAGATTTTTTTTTTGATTGTAGATCTTTTGTTGACTACCACTTGTGAGGTCTTTGCTCTGTTTGTTGCTCATTCTGCTCACCTGTCTCCTCCTGTCAATGTCTTCACTCAGTGTCTTTGTCCTCCAGGGAAGATGAGGACACCAGTTCTCCACCTGTTAAACAAATAAAAGGCAATTTTGTAAGAACACAGTGCAGAAGCTGGTGATTAAGGATACAATTATTTCACTTATGTGTGACCATTGCCTTGGAAACACTAATTTAATTATTTGTTGTTGCAACCGTGCTCACATAAATAGAAAGTGAACATCCTGTGACAACACCCTGTGCAAACCAACCGTTTTTTTGTTGCAACTTTGCTGTGGGAGTGTACAGCTGCTCTTATCAAAGACACATCAGTTACAGATAAACAGATTAAAACAACTTCAACAGTATGTTTAGTCATCGGGAGGTCACTGCTTCCTTCTGAACATGTAAATTAGGACCACAACAATTCTAATTTGATAACCAATTAATCAGTTTTAGTGTTTTCTGATTTTTCAGCTTCTTAAATGTAAATGTTTTCTGTTTTTTTTGTTCCTTATTACAAAGAAATCATTAAAAATTAATAATTTTGGTCTGATAACATCATCGTTTCCATGTTTTGGATAATTTCTGACATTTTATTGACCAAAATACTAATCGATTAACATTTTTAATGATTAAAGCAAGTTTTCTGATTTTGATTCTGCTGCTCCATATAAAAAAAGAAATCATTAAAAGTGAATAATTTTACTTTGTGGACAAAACAGGACATTTAATAACATAATCATCATTTCCAGATTTGAGAAATATTTTTCAAAAATGTCTGACATTTTTATGGACCAAACAAAAAAGTCTTTGGTCGCAGTCCTTTAGTTACCATTTGTCATATAGAAATATGAATCCATGTGTTTCTAATAGTATTTTAAATTTCATATCTGCTCTATAAACTGTCCTGCTAATTTGTTACCAGTCAGGAACTTGATAAAATAAAATAAAGAGAGAAAAAGAACAAGATTAAATCTTGTGTTTTCATTGACTGACACATTTTCTTTTCATCTATTAGCAGCTTAAAAACTCCTCAGCGGTGATGACACTATTGTTTCATCATATGACCAGGGTTTTTGAATGTGATGTACGTAAATGAAGTAAGAGCTTCTCTGTCTCAACACTTCCTTCCTTTTTTTTTGTCCCAGTCACAGACCAGTACATCTGTGTCACACACACACATATACATACACACACTCTGCTGGTTGACATCCACAAAGATGATGTGCTGGCTTTCGACCCTCTGCAAGGTTAATGTGGTGGCCCATGACATGTATGAATTATACACGGTGCAGGTAGAGAATTTCAACCTGAGCGTCTATGTCTCTGAAGATGTGAGACGGCCGTTTCCACATGGAAACACATTCATTTGGCCATGGCAACCATGGTATCACATGACCAAAGAAAGAGACGGAGAGCACACAGAGAGAGAGAGAGAGATACATCTGTGTTGAGTTTAAACAAATATGTTTACTGCTTACAGGAACAGATAGATGAGGGTCTTCTGCTCCTAATGGCTTCCCCTGAGCAACAGCATCAGCAGCTTTCACCTCATATACAATATTCATAACAGGCCACTGACCTTTCCACAGCTCAAATCTCACTTTCTGACAAAAACAGTCTTGCAATACTTGCAATGATTCTGAGCGAAAAGGACTTTTTTTTGCAGCAAAGACAAAGACAAAATATATGAAGCTAACAGCCTGATTTTGAAAAATGCTAAGAGGTCACAATCACTTACACCAAGCTTAAAGTGGTGGAGAAAGACAAAGAAACAGCTCTGATGCTTATAAAAGGGGGAGGAGTCTCAGACAATTAGCATCGCATTCACTGCACAAAATTTGGCCTGGGCCATATGGGAAAAAATCTTATCCCAAAATATGTTTTCACATAATTGGATAGTGATATATATCAGAGTATAAATCAAATTAAAGCTGCAAGCATTATGTGTGGGCCCCTGCAGCTGCCATGCTGCCAGCAGGTGGTGGTTTTTATGCTTGTGCAATAATTGTTCTCAGATAAGTTCATTCAATTATGAGAAGAGCAAATCACCAAGATGGACAATAATGTCCAATTTCTAGCCGAGTTGAGCCCATGGTCTCAACAGACTTTTTTGCTTGTCTTAGGCTGTAACAAGTTTTGTGAAATTTGGTGCACCTAAGTTTTACCTTTGGGGGTGCTACTGATTTTGCACCACTTTTTTTTATTACCCTTATTTAAAAATTTTTGCCAGTTCTGATTTGCATGCCATTTTTTGTCAGTTTTTACCAACTTATAGTGCCTCAAAAATGCAACCCTTTGGGGAGAAAAAAATAATAATTCCAATAGATCCTCACACAACTGTGGATATACACTGTAAATACACTCTAAAAAAATAAATATCACTGTTTATAATCTGTATAACTACTTAAAATACAGTTATTACCTTACATTTCAACTAATACCTGATTTATTTCTGTTTATCATCTTTTTAATCTGAAATGGAGGACTCCCTGGAAGAAGAGATCTTGTATCTCAATGGGACCTTCCTGGCTAAATAAAGGACAAATAAATATTTATGTGTGTTAGAAACAATGAAAGTGACTACAAATATGGTCATATTTTGCCATAACACAAATTATTAGTCTTAAAATTTAAGAGGCAGCTTTTTTAAATATAATTTTGTTGACTCCGTCATTTTTAATCAATATCTTTAGTGTTTAAGTTTAAACAGAAACCTTATTATCAAAATCTAAGACCATATCTTGTCTCATTTTACCATATACATTATAATATCCTTATATTGTCAAGACCTACATGGACTAACGTAGCCAATGAAAGAGGGGAAGTTAATACACCCCTACTTTACAATAAACTATTTACAACAGACAATTTACAACTGTTAATGTTACAAATAACATTAACTAGGTACAAATATACACTGGTTTAGCCCGGAAAAAATGGTTTAGGGGTTTAGTTAGACTTTAAGTTCGGGGTGTTTGAAGTGTGGCTGTGTGGTCTGCAGGCTATGTTCATTTTGTAGCAGTGTTAGGAATGTGTTTGTTTGTTTGACGGTGATAATAATAATAATACAGAGGACTGACCTCACTGAGGTAGATGAAGAAGGAGCAGGTGGAGCCGTCCACACCATAGTTGGAATAGCAGGAGTCTGAGCGCCACATCTCCTTCATCCACTGAGGAAGAGGAGGAGGAAGAAGAGGAAGTTAGACTCTGAACAACATATTTGTAAGGGAAAATAAAAAGCATACCAAAATTTAAATGATTAAATTAAATACACAGAACAAAATGATTAGCCCCCCTATGAAAATTGTTTTTTTGTTTTTTTTAAGTATCTCCCACATGCTGTTGTGGTTCACCCCAAAGATTCTCAATGGGATTTAAGTCAGGACTTTGTACAGGCCAGTCAATAACGTTCACTTTGGTCTTCTGGAGGCAGTTCTTCACCAGAAGCGATTTATGTTTTGGGTCATTGTTGTGTTGGAAGACAAAGCGATGACCCAGACCCAGTTTTTCTGGTGACTGCTTCAGGTTTTCTTTCAAAATCTTCACATGTCCTTCCTACTTCGTGATTCCTTCCACCTTGATGAGATTCCCAGTTCCAGACACACTGAAGCATCCCCACAACATAATACTAGCACCACTGTGTTTCCATGTGGGAACGGTGTTCTTTGGGTTATACACCTCTCCCTTCTTTCTCCAAACATAAACAATGTCTCTATGGACAAAAAGCTCTAGTTTGGTCTCATCTGACCAAAGGTCATGCTTCCAGTATGACCCCACAGTCCATTTCTGTGCAGAGCTCCAGCAATTGTCTTCTTTGAGACTACAATTCCTGACTTGGCTAAGTCCTTCACTAGTGTCTTGGCAGTTGTTCTGGGGTCTTTAGACACATCATAGTCTTTGAAATATTTCGCTTTCAACCTCTGCCAGGCTTGTTCTGTATTGTGTGCTCTCCTTGAATTTCTTGATGAAGCTTCTCACTCCAGTTCTTGACACTTGGAAACACTGTGATAACTTTATAAACCCTTCTCCTGCTTTGTGAGCATCAACAATCCTAGTTATCAAATCTAAACTGTTTTAATTTTTTTTGGAATGATGCTTCTCAAGCGACAGCTCAAACCCTTACTGAAGATTTTAGACTGTGTGTAAATTGGGAGATAACCTTCGGGTTTTAACTTGATTTTTGAAATTTTGAGCATTACAGAGTTGAGCACATCATTGCACAACAATGGTTTGTGGTATGGCGCAATAAAAAGGTAAAAAAGGGGGCTAATAATTTTGACCCTGGTAGTTTTTGGATTTTGTGGAATGATTTAATTTCTGTGTGCAAAGCCAAATAATGAAAGCATCCAAAATAAAACTAGATACTTATAAGAGATACTTTACAATGAAATTTTCACAGAGGGCTAATAATTTTGTCCTCAACTGTATATAACCTGAAAAAAATTGTTTTTGCAGGCAGTCAAGTGGAAACACTAAAGGCATCAGTTGGGGACAGGGAGTGTCTGAGCAGATGGTGTATATGACTTATGCAAACATTTTGACTCCTAATCTGATGACGGATTACGTATTGCCTAAAAAACAGACAGACTTTTCCAGCAGGAAATTTAAGTAAGTTCCATTCTCCCACACCAAAGTCAATTGAGAAAATCAGCTATTTTAGCACACAGCAACACAGGAGCTGCTGGTCAACTGCTGCCTGATTAGTGTGTAAACTGAATTTAGGAATTCAAACATCAAATCATGAAATTAGACATGAACTTACAGATGGAGGCAGCAGTGGTTCAACAACTCCTGTGTCCTGTGATGTAAAATCACAGATTTTCTTTATGGTTGTTGATGTGGGAGTGAAAGCTGTTTGTAATGCGACAGAACCTGAGCAATCTAATGTAGTGGAAGTACAGATAAAGGTCAGTTTGTCTTAAATGTACTCAAACAGCTACACACACACACACACACACACACACACACACACACACACACACACACACACACACACACACACACACACACACACACACTGTATATTTATGGTGATGATGTTCTGTACTTCCAAGAAGATCATTTGTCAGTCAAGCATTCTCTCTCTCAGGTTACCAGTCTAATTTTACTAAATTTAAACCAACACTGAGATGTTTGTGTATCACTTTGTGTTCGATTCACCTTGAGTTTGCCCTCACAGTGAGGGAAACCATCCAGTGGCGGCAGCTCACACTTCTCCTGAGCTCCATTTAGAAGATCTGAGTGAAAAGGCAGACAGAGGAGAGGAGAGAGAAAATCAATAAGGTTCAAGACAGTCGGCTCCAAAAAGAGAACGGCACGTCTCATCTTCACAGCGGTGCAAAATCTTTAGTTTGTCGGGAATCTATACTTCTACTCCACAGCTCATGATGACCCCTCCCGCAAAAAAAAGAAATTTAACATTCCCTTTAGCCACGATCAATATCCTGTGTGTCTGACCACATGAACTAAGTACATGCCATGGCATTTTAAAGGTGTTTTTCCTGACCACAAGGGTGACAGAATCCTGGATGAATCAGCTTTTTCTTCCAGAGCAGCGATTTCATCATGTTTCCTCTTTGGATATAGTTGTGTTTTTTTAAACAGATTTTCTTTCTACAAATATTTCACACTGCTGAATGTCCACAAGACTGACAGCTTAAGATAGTGGTCAGTCTTTGGTTCTGGATATCGGTTAGTTAAAAATAAAGATCAGACAATTAGCTTTTATTAAAAAAAAAATCCAATGAATGTTTTCATTATATAATTAAAATACTGTTTAATGTAAATTATGAATTAAATTAAAGGAGCAAACAATACAAGAGTCAAGATAACCCATAAAAATGACAAAATCAACAGATTTTTTTAGTCATCCAAAGCCAATTGGTTCCTATTTGATTAATTTGAGTTTAAATAATTTACACATTCTTTGAAGCTTCTTAAACGTGTATTTTTTTCAATGGTTTCTCTGCTCCGTATAATGAAGTAACCATTAAAATTGAACATATATATATATATTAATCTAATCAACTAACTAAATAATAAATAAAATGGGAAAACATGAAAAACTGGCTAAAATATTCATATTAGTGTCAATAAAACCCATAAAAACAACAAAATTGTCCAAAATCAGCCAAAGCTGAATGGTTGATTTGAGTTTTAGAAACACTGATCAACATCTTTAAGCATTTTCTGATGGACCAAACAAGAACTTGATTATTAAAGAAAATAATCAAAATGTTAATCGATTATGAAATAACCGTTAGTTGCAGCTTATAAACTCCATGTAATCAACTTTTTCAGATGTGAATATCATCCCCACTGGCCTTTGTGTTATGTTTATGTGCAGTGAATAGATGAATAAATAGTGTGTGGTGAAGCTAATCAGCAGCTACAGCTGTGGGTTAGGGTGGAGCAGCAGCAGCGTGTTCATCGTTGATTCTGTTTATTTGCTGCAGCAGTAAATAAAACACACTCTCTCACTCTGTGCTGTTATCACCTCCAGCAGAGTGGAAATACATTTCATCCACTCATTCTGTCTTATGTTTACTGTGTGTGAGGTGTGAAGCAGCACAGAAAGAGAGGCCACAACATGACACTGACAAATGTGGTCAACATGGGTTTCCTGGCTGATGTTCCAGAAAAGTGTTGTTTTGTTCTACTTCTAAACATGGTCAGTGGCTGCAGCTGTTGCAGAGGAGGAAATAAAGGGTGCTCAATATGCTATCAAAGTCTTCGTAACAGTTATGTCCTTCGTCAGGGTTTCCCAATTTGGTAGGGGAACATAAATCTTAAAGGTTGGGAAAATTCAGCAAATTTATTTAGGGACCCATTTGTGGGCCCCAACCCAGGGTTTGGCATCACTGTAAGTCTTACAGTTTTATCAAAAGAGACGAGCAGCCTTTAAGCCAGTGTTGTAGTCAAGACCAAGACCAAATGTGAATTGAGAATAAGACCAAATCAAGACCAATGTAGGGCGATACCAAATAAATACCAGGACCAAGGCAGAGAGAGACCAAACCAAGATCAAGATCAGACAAGCATGAAGACTAAGACCATGGCAGGGCAAGACCAAATCAAAATGAAGACCAAGACAGTATGAAAGCAAGCAAAGACTACAACAGCACAAGACCAAGACCAAGGAAGGACAAGACTAAAGCAAGAACAAGCCCATGGCAAGGTGAGACAATACCAAGAGCAAGGCAGGGCAAGGCCAAGTAAAGACCAAGACCATTACAGAATAAAACCACACCAGGAGCAACGAAGGGCAAGACCAAGACCACAGCAGCAGGACCAGCCCTATGTATTTTGGTACCCTAGGCAAGATAGGGATTTGGTGAGTGTGAAATTGCAACTTATTTTTTCAGCTCACTGTCAATTTTTCCAAGCTTCTTTTTCTGACGGCTTCCCAGTAACCTATCAGAATGACTTTTGTTGACAACATCAGTCCAAACAGTCAACATGGTGGCGGATCGCTTGAATGTCTTGTTTCTGAAAACCCTGTTCTTTTTGATAAAAAAAGAAACAATTACAAGGATAACGTTTGGAAACACATTGCAACAGAGCTTCAGTTGAAAGGCATGTGTTTATGTCAAGCTTCAAAATTACATAAACGCCCTTGTATAAAATACTCCTTGACTCGTAGCCTATACTTGCTAATATACTGCTAATTCTGTTTGATTTGCTCAAAATGTTCTCAACTATGATGTTGAACTTCTCTAAGAGTCTTAAGTTCAGTTAAGCACGTCTGTTTGTCCTGGAAGAAGGATCCCTCTTTTTTTGTGTTTTTCCTCACTTGATGTGAGGGTCTAAGGATAGAGGGTATCACTTGCTGTACAGACTGTAAAGCCATTTGAGGCAAATTGTGCATGTGATGTTGGGTTATATAAATAAAATTGACTTGAACAATATGATGTAACATTTGACATAGGGTAATCAAGCTTGTTTATTATCAAATGTGTAACAACTTTGTATAACTGTGCTTTGTAGTTGAAGATGTGAAGAAGTGGAGAAATCTAAGGGACACATACGTGAGAAAGAGGGAGGAAAGAAAGTGAGGAGTGGCCAGGCAGGTGGCAGAATCAAAAAGAAGTGGAGACATATGGAAGCAATGGCTTTTTTTATTTAATTTATTCAGGAGGTAGGCTATAAAAATCTATACAACAATCCTGCATTCCCAATCTGTTACTTTGTGACAGTAAAAACAAATAACTACATTATAGTCTGCTAGTTTTTATGTTAATATTTGTTATTTATCAAATATTCTGGTTGTTTTTTTTATATTGTACACAGAGCAATTTAGATGAGGAAGTGAAGTAGTATAAAAGGCCAGAAGACCACCATCAGACCTGGAATGAGAGGGGAATATTTGTGTGGTTACTCCAAAGCCAGAAAGAGCATTGACAGTATGTTGGAGGACTATTTAAAAAGAAAAGAAGCCAGGGAAGCTGAAAGAGAGCTGCAGAGGGATCACATCACTCTCTTCCTCTTAAGCTTGGCACCTGGAATGAGGCATCTGAACCCAGAAAGACAGTCGTGGCTAAAATTAAAAATGCAGGAATTGTGTCATGAGGCAGAGTATGAAGGAGGGATATACACAGGTCACAGGTCCCAAATTTCACACTGTTTGTAATTAGGGCTAAAATAGTTACTTAATCAATGACTAAATAATCCAAAAAAAGTGTCAGTGATTTTTCAGCAACTTAAATGTGAATATTTTCTGGTTTCTTGCTCCATATAACAAAGAAATCATTCAAACTAAATTATTTTCAGCATTTTACAACATTTGACATTTCACAGTACAAACAAGTTCTTGATTAATCAGGACAGTAGTCAACAGAATAATCAGTTATAAAAAAAATATTAGTTTCAGTCGTACTCTATGGCACTACATTAAAAACTTGGAAATGATGTTCGCAAATGTCATGTTTTGTCTACAAACCAAAATGATTCAGTTTGAATGATTTCTTTTTTATATGGATTACTAACTGAATAATCGTTGCAGCCCTAGTGAGTTTTAAAGGTGACATTCACTGGAAAATCAATTTTCTGATGTTTTTTGGTGTGTCCTCATGTCCCTCCCGTATCTAAACATCACTAGTGTCACAATAAACACTTTAACCACTTTTGAGAAAAAAGGGGCTTCTCTGTTTACCTGTGCTCAAGCAAGCGGTTTTGAAAACTCAAGTTTAGTTACGCAACTAGTACATTTGACGTGCAACGAACCCTCCCCCAACAGCTACTCCCTGTCATGGGCGTGAACATTCAACCTGAAGAAGAAGAAGCTGAATCGCTTCTGCCATTACAACTATTGTATGTGTTGAGAGCAACATATCTCTCAGTCAGAGCAACTTTGTCATTGAAAAGGTATGTAGTCTCATCAAGCTAGTAACAAAATGGGACCTAAATCACATCAAATGAATGGGCTGTTTACAAAATAAATACCGCCCCGACACATTTAAATCTGACACATTTGGATTTCCACACACTCTTTTATGTGTTAACTATTATTATATTATGTATGTTCATTTTTTTAAGCAAAGTCAAGGGCGTAGGCTTGGTAAGATTGGTAGTGAGATTTCTGGTGGGCTGTGATGCTACACTGATGATGATGATGATGCTCGTACAATCCACTCACTTACTCTCGTCTCACAGCGTTCATGCACTCATATACACATTGCCCTGTCTCTAATACTGTATGGTATTCTAAATATTCCATACCCAAAACTATGCCCACCAGAGCAGCGCAAGACCAAGACTATGGCAGGCAAACACCAAATCTTAATCAAGACAAGCCCAAGACCAGCCATGTAACAAGACTAAGACCAAGGCCAAGGAAGGGCAAGACCAAAGCAAGACCAAGTCAAGACCACGGCAGAGCAAGATTGAGTCAAGACCAAGACCAAGGCAAGGGGAGACCAAACTAAGACCAAGGAAGAGCAAGACCAAAGCAAGTCCAAGTCAAGATCAAGGTCATAGCAGAGCAAGACCACGTCAAGACCATGGCAGGTCAACACCAATTCTAAACTAAGACAAGTCCAAAAGCAGCCATGTATCGAGACTAAGACCAAGGCTTAGAAGGGCAAGACAAAGTCAAGACCAAGACAATGGCAGGGCAAGACCAGACAAGACCATAATGGGCAAGACCAAGATCTATTCCTGGGTGATTATATGATCACAATTATTGGTCGTGATAAAATATAAATCGATTACGATGATCAGTTTTGGGCATATTTTACCCGATCACACATGGCAGAAATGTGTACATCACCAGCCAGTCAGTGTCTACCTACTGCTGTAGTTTGTGAATTTCTGGGGAAGTTTAAGAAGAAAAAGTGATGGTTAAAAGTGAAGCCAAGGGCAACAAAAGTGATGCTAGACATGACCTGCTTCCATTGACAGACAAGTCTTACTGCATCTCATCGGGTTAGTGGTTGTCTCACACATACCTGTGTACAAACATCTCATCGTCAGTGGACAGTGAAAGAGCCACACTCGATCCCAATCCAGTTGACAGAAATTAAGCTGTTTGCATTGACAAATGGCTATTGGATGTAGCATATTACATTTTAAATGAAGAATGGAAAGTCAGAGCACTATGGGCAGAGTTAATCTCACTGTACTGATGACTGCTGTATGCCATTAATACTCTAACACTAGGACCACTGTTAATAATGTAAGATTCATTAAAACTGTTCATAAATTAAACAGTGACATTTGTGGAGTATACGAGGAGCTGTGGGGGAGGTGTAAATAAGTGCATGTGTGTGTTATATTTCTACATTCATTTTGTTACTGGTTATAATTTGCTTTGTATGTTAAGAAAATGTTGAGCTTCATTCTAGTTTATTCAGTTTTCAGTACAGATTCTCTAAAATTGTCAACACAAAATATTGTGATTAAAATTGAACAATATTAGAAAATATATCATTATCATTTTTTGCCATATCGCCCAGCCCTACCAAGACCATAACAGGGCGAGACCAAATCAAGACCAAGAACAGTGATGGTGAGACCAAATCAAGATTAAGACAGGGTTAGACCAAGTCAAGACAAGACCAAGGCAGGGTGAGACCAAATCAAGATCAAACCATGGCAGACTGAACACTGATGGCTCCATCACAAGCAGGAAGTGCAGAGTTCCTTCACAATCTTATCATAGTACATAAGAATATTGACACATCTGGTTTATTTTTATTATCTGCCATGTTTAGATGTAAATCAAACAGTTTATTCACAGCAGCAGCCACAAACGAGTCTATCACCAGGTCAGTCAAACAAGAAAACAACTAAACCGCGGCGCTGGTCATTCAGCCAGTCGGTGAGCACCAAAGCCACAAGGCAACACTTGTAGCTTTAATCAAGCAGAAGAAGCTGCAGCCAATGAGGAGTGACTAAATATAGCAGCTTTTTTTGACCAAACAAAGGAGAATGATGATGATTACCAATTCATTTTAGTTTAAAATGATGCTGAAAATACATTCCAGTTACACCAGGGTCAAAGAAAGACATTATTTACATCCACTATAAAGAGGTTAATATGTAACAGATGAATAATAAAGTCATATTGAGACAGATGGGATCTTTGAGAGCTTGTAAATGTCCTCTGAATAACAAGAGATATTTAAACACACAAGGTTATTTTCCTTTCTCTCTCTCTTTCCCGAGTGTTTTCTCCAGGTCCATGACGTAATCTCATATTTGACAGCTGCAGAATTACACTGAAAACATCTGGTTTATGTTATTCTCTCTTATGTGTACTTACCCTCCTCCTCCTCCTCCATCTCCTCCTTCATCTCTTTGACTGTCCCTGATTTTCATTTCATGCCTTTACCCCCAAAACACCATGAAATCTGTTGAGGAACCAGCGTCAATTTGTTTGTTGTCACCACAGCTAAACGTGTTTCTTTTCCCTGAGCAAAGACAATGCTGCAGTAAAGGGATGTGAAATAAGTGATGAGGAGGAAAAACAAGGCGAGGAGAGGAGAGTGAGGACCCAGTGGCAGAGAAACACTAATTTTAGATGCACTTTGCAGAAGGAAGCTGAGAGTGTGTTTGTTTGCATCCACATATGCAGCAGCTCATCAATTACACACAAGGCAGATGTCCAGTGATGGACCGAGTCCACCAAGATGCAAGGAGTACTACATGTGAGCAGCTGAAGAGAAGATGGAGGTGGGGTTTATGAATAACAATCACTTCTTTATTAACTGTGTGGGAATTTGTGAGGAAGGCCCATAGGCAAAATTTCCTCACACTTTCCATGGGAATTAACGGGAATATACTGGAAATTTTCTAAATGGATTGGTGTGTATGTAAGCATAATAATTTACTGTCAGTTTTAGAATCAGTTTGATGCAAATACAGTTGAATATCAATGATATGCCTTAATCACAGACACAAAGCTCACTACTTGCTCACAAACTACGGAAGTTTGTAAACCACTCCCTCTCCCATACCAAAGTACATAGAAAAAATATGTGATATTAGCTTTTGGGGACAAAGGAGCTGCTGGTCTACTAAATCTGCATCATGTTTATTTAACTATCATTTTGCAGGTGTGTCTGTTGATGACAAAACAAGCATGTTTATGTTTGTGTTTGACAGTTTCTTTAAATTATCCAAAATTTCCATGGAGATTTCCAAAATTCCCAACCAAAAATGCCTATGGACAATCTCTGGAAATTTACCGTAAATTTTTTGCCTCTGCAACCCAATCAAAAATAGTAGCAAAAACTGCAAGTAAATTCAGATTAAAATAAAATAAAAATATACACATTTAAGAAAGTAAAAAAAAAAAAATTCAGAAAAACTTGTTTTACTTATTTAAAAAAACACACTGATTAATCGATTAATTGTTTGGTCCATAAAATGTCAGAAAATGTTGATGTGCTTCCCAAACCTGGAAATAATGATATTCTCAAATCATCAAACGTATCAAACTAGAAAATATTGAAATTTAAGAACCTAAAAAAAATACCAAGCTTGTTTCAATTAAATAAAAGACATTTAAGTACCGGCACTTTAATTTGCGTAAGACGCTTCTCACAAGATGCCAAAACTCTGTTTATGTTATCTGTCTAATTGTCCTGAAGAGTCATTTCTCAGTGTGCACTACTTGATGTTCATCCCTTCTCGCGAAAGTCTAGTGTTTGTTTCTAGTGTCTAGTTTTTTATTTTTTTATTGTTTAATAAGAACTATCAATCAAGCAAGAATCTATCAAGCAGATGATCCACTGTGGCGCCCCCTAAAAAGAGAAGCCTAAGCAACAATGACAATATCATGACAATATCTGTGTTAAAAGTGTTTTTCACTGATGTTCAGTTGCATTCACTGACTTCTTGCCGCATTTGTGTCCTAGAGGACAGCAAAACAACAGGACACCAAATAAAATCGACTGTGAGCTTGAAGTTTAAATGATTATTGGAAATGTTAAGGATAATCTAAATATAAACTATAAACTATAATAAACTATATATAAAATATCATTTAAATATAAAATATAAAACACAAGTCTAGTTTTTAGCTGTTTTAATATGGATTTAATTCAATTACTCAAATTCACTGTCAAATTTACTGGTCGCATGTGCACAAGTAGATATAAAATGTACTCGCACTGCTCCTCATATATCAAAAGTGGGTGAACGCTCACTTCCACACAAGATTGGCATTTATCAATATGGATGTTAGCGTATGCAAGTATGAAATCATGGTGGACTCACAGTGCATTGTGTAACTAAGGGGATAATTGTTATTAGATCATACTAATGTAATGTCCGTCCACACAGAGGTCCCCAGACAGTAAATTCATACACACAAAATGCTGAATTTTGTTCTTGACAATAATCTACAGCAACATATTCAGCAGTTAAATATATCTATTATTTATTTGTCGACAGACTACAGATGACATAACTACAAACAGTTTACATTAATTCTGTGTGCGATTACACACGGGCGACAGTAGAGGGGCGACATTGGAGGTGCACTGGACTGCTGAAGAGTAGAGGTCTGTACCTGTGATCAGGGGGAAGAATCCTGAGAGGGTGTGTGATATAGTTTTCGCCTGTGAGATTCTGTAAAATATAAGGCTAAGAAATAAAGCCTGTCCTGTCCAGTGCAACTGTATCTGAGACACACAGAGGAGGACAGGACATCGTTCAGTGTTTCTAAAATGTAATCATGAAATTTTTTGGTTAGCAGGTTATTCAGTACGGGAAACACACTGCACAACATTTATTTAAAATTGTTTATTTCTTTGACGCTCGTATTAGATTTTGATTAATCTCTTTTAGTGTGTCATTTATTGCAAACAGAGAGCAATTTATGTCCATTCCTGCCAGTTTTTAATCAACAGAGACCAGGGTCTTGGATGTGGAGGTGGAGGACATAAACCCCTCTCTCAGATAGTGGTCGCCTGACTCTCCATTGCGGTGTCTGAGTGCACAACCTACAAAAAGTCTACAGTGCTATAAATATTAAGGATCTGTGTTAATAATACATTTTAAAAAATATTCAAACTCTGCAGATATGTGTTTCTTGTGAAAGTGGCACATTTAAATTTTTACCATTATCTGGCTCAGATACAGTGGTGTGACACTGAAGTAAACCCCTTCCCCTCAGCTCCACCTCAGTCTGGGTCAGTGATGGCTGAGGTCTGGCTGAAGCTCAGTTACACGTTTTTTTTTTGGTGGAGATTTTGAGGTCAATAAGCTTTAATATATGATGATGTGCTTAAAACAAGAATGGACAAATTAGATATTAAAAATTCAGTTTGTTGACCGCAACAGTCATTTCTCTCCACATTGTTGCTGTTCTGACTTCCTTTGATCCCACTTTCCATGCTGACAAACATAATCAATTATTTCTGAAATTATGTGCATATTTTGCTTTTTTCAGATTCCAAAGCTTGTCTTCTTGGTCTTATTCTGCATCTCAGTGTATTTACACTAAAAAGGCAATGTCTAGAAACTGTTAATATATGGGGCGTGGTATTCCAATTACGATCACTTTCAGCTGCAAAGGCTGATCAAGCTTACATCATGATATGGTGGCATGTGCATGTTTCATGAAACACACTTGAGACTTGGCATACAGTGATAGTTACACCTAAATCTGCACCAGTCTCTATGTACGTTTCATAAATGTCCATCGCCTCAAATTGTCTGGAACCCTGTAATGATGCTTTCAATTGTCTTGTTTTATCCACAAACCAAATTTATTTAAGTTTTACATTGAGTGAGTATAGTAAATGAATAATTTGTTATATGAAGCAAATAAATCTGAAAATATTTCACACTTAAGAAGCTGAAAAATCAGAGAGTGTGTTTTAATTATTTAAAAATATGACAGCAGAGGGGTTTCCCACTGTGAGGGTCACGTGTTTGGAGCTGATCTAAACACATGTGTCGCTCTGCTGCCCCTGGTCCACAGTGAAGGCCTGGAGGCAGAAAAAACAGATCCAGATTTTCCCATGAAGCCTTGCTCTCCTGCCCACATCCTTTCCTATTCCTCTGCCTTCCTCTGTGGCGCTGAGCGTAGCGTCTGGCTGTAATAAATCCCTCCTTTGTGCTCGAGCAATCTGATCAGCCCACTGTTCTTTACCCCAAAAATATCCCGGAGAAGAGATTTGAATTCTTTTGCACTGTGAGCAGCACAAGGACACACATGTTGGCCAGAAATCCTTGATTCGTCATTGTGCTGCGATGTTCCACAGAAAAATGGTGCTAAGTTGTGGTTTTAACCTTCAGTTTCCACAGAAGGAATGTTGTGATGACTTTTAAAAGAAGAGAATATGATCACACTCACACACACACATACATTTCTGTTTACCTGCTACAGACATGCATTTGCTGTAAACATGACATGCTGGCTCACCTAAGCTCACTGTTATTGTAGTGAGCTAATAAAAATTAAAGGGATAGTTTGTGTTCTTTAAAAAATGTGGTTATATGTGGTATTGTTAGAGCATGTGAAAACATGGCTGGCAGCTGGGACACAACAGGAAGAAAAAGAAATCCAAATAAAATCTAGGCAAAATCAGGCAAAATCTATGATATCTTAAAACTATGTTTACATCTTTACCTCACTGGTTGACAGACTCTTCCAACAGGAAACTGAAGTTTATAAACCACTCACTCTCATTTTAGCCTGCAGAGACACTGGAACTGCTGGTCTACTGCTGCCTCATGTGGTTAGTTTGTGTCACTGATGTTAACCTAAAAAAAGGATTTCAAACACAGAATTTTACAAAATAACACATTTGAACTTGATGGAGACAGCAGTGGATCAAAACCTCCTGTGTGCTGTAATGTAAATTCACTGATTTTCTCTATGGACTTTGGTGTGGGAGAGTGAGTGGTTTACAAACTCCAGTTTCCTGTTGGGGAAAAAAGCCTGTCAAACAGCAAGATAAAGACATGAACATATTCTTAACACATTGTAGACTTAAACTAATGTAGATTTTATTAGCCGTTTTTTGTGTGTGCCTAAGATTAGACAACTAAATGGAGACAAAACCTGAGTCATCACTGTAATAGAAACACAGATCCGCCTCAAACTCATAAATTTTAGCTGATATCACATCTATGATCAATTCTTCAAACAGGCGGCCTGTGTGTATTCATGCTGGCTTGCATTTTATATACTTGCATTAAAGAGCACCTGCACACAGAGAGCGCAGATTGTTTTTTCTGATAGAGCTGTGGCTTTAGGCAGCACTGTAAAAAAGGAAGCGACAATAAGATGAGAGAGGAAAAAAAGAGAAGAGGACATAGAAATGTCCTCTTCTCTTTGTGCTTGAAATGCTGCCGTTGTGGCTCTAAGTGCAGCTTACATCCCCCTGAAAATGCCCCAGTTTGTCTGAATGTCCATATTTACGGAATTAAGGTTAGAGTAGAAAATGTAAGTGCACGTGTGCAGAGCGGTGGTGTTTCAAGAGGACATAGAAATGTCCTCTTCTCTTTGTGCTTGAAATGCTGCCGTTGTGGCTCTAAGTGCAGCTTACATCCCCCTGAAAATGCCCCAGTTTGTCTGAATGTCCATATTTATGGAATTAAGGTTAGAGTAGAAAATGTAAGTGCACGTGTGCAGAGCGGTGGTGTTTCACCCCCCCCCCCAGATGTTCCTCCTCTCCCACCACTCACTGATACTCCATATACGTGTGTGTGTTTTCCCTGTAACAACCTGGACTCAGCTGTGATTGATTTTGTTTTACAGCTGGTTAAGCTAGTTGAATTGAGTTTGAGCTGCAGCTCTTTTTGCTGTCAGTGCTGTAGTGAAGCAACAAAACACATGCACTTCCCAACATCGAGTCAATAATCAGACTGTTAATGGACTGTATGCATCATAGGTTCTCATTTAACTCCTCCATTTCTTATCTGTAATTAGAAAAGTAGACTTCAAGAGCAAAAGAGGGAGCTGCAATATTAATTATTTTCTCTCTTTACTTGGCTCTATTGCATTAAAATAGATTTGATGTATTTTTAATGAATAAAGTAATAAAATGATTTTTAACTGTGCAATTATATTAAATATAAGGTAAATACTGAAATGAAGCCGCTTGTATATAAAATTTACAGACATTTTTTGCGGATATTTTCTCACATTGCTCTGGACGATATGGGAAACAAATCCTTATACCACAAAATACTTTTAACACCATTCGATATCAATATATATAGTATACATATTACTATACGAATCAAATAAAATATAAATGTGGATATTTTTTAGGCTGTGAAGCTGCACACAGGATGTTTCTATGGATTTCTGAAAAGTTTTCTTTTGAGATGTGCGATGGGCTTCTCAAAGAGTGAGTGATAATACACTGTAAATACGCTCTAAAGTAAAATATAATCTACTATTGTTTATGTTTTACATGCTATAGATCAGGGGTATTCAATTAAAATTCAAAGAGGTCCATTTACTAAAATTTCCCCATAGCAAAGGTCTGAATCTTATAACGTCTAAACTGCATTCAACAACTATAAATAAACCAATAGCACACATTTTGTCTATTTGATGTATTTTTTAATCTCTCTCTCTAAATATATATGCATATATAAACACACAGGGTTCTCACACATTTTTACCAATTAATTTTCAAAACTTTTTTACCCAATTCGTCACTGTGTGACCACACAGTATTAGGGCTCCTTTGTTTTGATGGGCTCGCCTTATCACAGGCTATGTTACAAAAATGTAACATGGAATTCGCAATATTTTCATCTCAGCTTTGAAGGGTTCCTTCTCCAGACTACATGTTTCAACTCCTTCCACGGATGTTCAATAGGAATGAAATCAGGGCAATTTCAGACTAGTCCAATGTTGTTGTTTTTAGCCATTCGTGGATGTTTTTATCTGTCTGTTTTGGGGCATTATTCTGTTGGAGGTCCTGTGACTGAGACCAAGCTTTCTGACACTCAGCACTTATTCAAGTCATCCTGTGCCAGAAACAGCAAAGCAGCCAAAAAACATAATTGAGCCTCCTAAATGTTTTACAATAGGTACTGTGTTCTTTCCTTGTCTCCTTCATTTTTGCTTCTGTGCACATAGAGCTGATGTGACTTGTGAAGAAGTCTAAAGGACACTCTCCCAGAAGCTCTGTGGCTCATCATTATGCATTTCGACAAATTCCACTCTCACTTTTTATGATTCGCTTTCAACAGTGGTGTCCTCCTCAAAACAATGTCAGGCTACCAAAGAGAAAGACATTTGCTGCATGCCAGGAGGGAAAATATGCAGCGAGGAAGCTAAACTGGAAAAGGTAGACTTTATGTCCACCACAGCTGAAACCTTGAGTGGTGGTGTATATGTGTGAGCAAAAAAATAGTAAAATAGTAAATCAGTAAAGTAATCAGTAAAGTTATTTAATTACTTTTTCAAGGAGTTATCAGTGGTGTGAAAGAAAAAAACAGTGGTATATAACATGGTTATAAAGTTACTTTTAAAATATGCCACTTATTTGAAATGTGTCTCTTTTTTTAATTTGAGGATTCAGATTTTTAAATTGAGGATTCAGATTTCTAACATACATTATTAAAATTCTTTAAGATGAATATGTGATGACTCCAAACATGTAAACAAGTTCCTCACAGTCTCTATAAGCAGAAAAAAAACAGTGGCCGTCTTCTTCTCGTTGTTTGTTTACACTTCTGTGGTGTGAAAATCTGATGATTTCCATGCGTGACTGAGAGATCTCCAGATATACACTCATTTGTATGTTTGTTAGAATCCAAACACAAATGTAAAATATGCAAACACACACATACACAGTGAAAGGGCCTGTCTGTGCTTGTCAAATGTGTGTGTGTGTGTGTGTGTGTGTGTGTGTGCCTGGTATTCCTTATCTTGTGGGGACCTAAATCTTTTTTTTTTTTTTTTACACAGTCACACTATGTGGACTTGTCTTCCTTATGGGAAGTTGGCATAACTTCAGTTACAATTCAAGGTGAAGATGTTTTAAAGTTAGGTTCAGGGTTAGGTTAAGGTTGGGTCAGGATTAGGATTAGAGCACCAGTAATTACAGTTAACGCTGGAATGAATCTCCAGGAAATGAATGCAAGTCAATGCAATGTCCTCTGAAGTCATGGAAAACAGTGTGTGTGTGTGTGAGGGGAAAATCCTGAAAAAGAGGAGCTGACGTCAGACTTGAATTCAGGCAGGTCAGAACAGGATGTGCGGGCAACAAACACTTCCTCTAAAACATCAAAGGCTCCTGCTGCGTTCATATGGCTATACTTTTGTCTTTCAAGGTTTCACATCTGCTTCTTCTTCATCTTCTGCAGCCAGAAGCTTTCTGACTGAGGACTAAATTTTACCTCATCGGTCTAACAAAAGAATAGCCCATGCTTTTATTTTTCAATACCACACAGTTTAAAATTAAAACAGTGTGGATTTGCAATGAGTGATATGTCTTATAAATAATATCTCGATATTTTTAGCCTATGTCCTGATACACGTGTTATATCTTGATATATTTGAAAATAAAGCTGGACTCGGGTTGTTTCTCTGAGCTCATATAAGTTTTCTTTTAAGGACAGTAACGATATACAAAAAAAACTACTGTATCATACTGTGAAAATACAGTAATTTCAGTATTGCAGCTGTTCATAATCGGTATTGCATATATAAAACAAAGTTATCTTTAATATTTTATGATATTCACTGCATTTCATGGCTTTTTAATCTTTAACACAGGATATTCATGGGTGTAAGAAACAATACCAAAAAAAAAAAGAGAAAATACTGCCAGAACACAAACAACCAAGTTTATAAGTAAAACATTATCTTACACTGTAAAATTTCATGTTTCATGTCTTTTGCCTTAACACACTTCACTTCTCCTTGACTCTGTCCTTCAAAATAAGAGTCCTTAGCTCCGGCCACAACTACTTCCTGTCCAAACCTCTTGTTCTTGGCAACAAAAAACTAATTTGCACTAATAAACATGATCTTGTTGTTTAAAGAAATATGTAAATATATATATTCATTTATTCATCTTCCATTCAATCATCTACTGAAATCACTTTGAACTGAAAAATGTTGCTCATTGTGTGAAATATTGATATGCAATTAAAATGCGATTAATTAATTACAAAGCCCCTAATTAATTAGATAAAAAAAATTTTTAATCAAGTTCCACCATGAGTAACAATCATTAGTGAAGAATATTTGAGTATAAAATTGCTGATAAAAATATGGTAAAATTCTGCCAGAACACTAATAATCAGGGTTTAAAGTGAGTTTTTGTACATAATTTTATGACAATTCAATGTATTTTTTAATCAATATATCATTTTATAATATAAATATCATATTTGACTAAATGTCTCAAGAGAACAAAACAGGCTTTAAAACCAGGAAAAGATGTTTTCACAATAAAACGATATCCAAACATGTCACAATATTGACATGCCACAGATTGGGTGCAGCTTTATATTCGACTTTAATGCATAAAAACATGACTAAAAAAATTTAAGTTTTTATAGAATAAAGCTATTAAAGTACAATCTTGGATGTTTTAAAGTGTAATTTGTGCAACACAGACTCCCATGTAGAGGCTGACAAGTGTTAATTTGGAGTGTGTGGGACCAGACAGCATCTCTCAGCAACTTATTAGCACTAAGTGGGTTTGTGTGCATGCCTGTACTTTATTAGTATCGATCCATTCACTGAGGAGTCGACGGAATCTGATCTAAACCCAGGACTGTGGCTGTTTTCAGGATTAAGATAGTGGAGAATTGATGTCACAGAAAATAATCCCCAAGCCTGACACTCATGGATAAGTATCTAAAATAAAAAATAAGAATTCAGGATGAATGAGGCAACGTGGGAGCCTGCCATTACCAAAAAGAAACTCTATCCTTGTCTAGGGATTTAAAAGTTACATGGTAACCGCGGTTGATATCCACGGTGGGGAAAACTCTTGAGATATGTGTTGCATGCTGCACCTGCAGTATCGTGCTGCATGTTTCTTGTGTAGTGACATGGCAGAGGGAGGACATGAGATCAGCTGTCCTCGGGACATTTTTCCATCTTCTAACAAGACAAAGTCTGAACGAAAGTTAACCTTAAGCTCAAGTGCAGGATGTATGAGTTTTCTCTGTCTAACATGCTGTTGTCACTAATGTTAACTGACCTGAATGTGGTGTAACTGAACGAAGTTGGGCTGTGATTTGGCTCGTTATAATATCCACTTATTAACTGTAAATTTGATTTTTTTAAAAGTTGACCTAATAATTCCACGTGTCGATGCAGATCTGCAGTGAGGAGTCAAGACAAACTGAGTTAGTGAGTGAAAACTAGAGCAGAGTCTGCCAGTCGTGTTACTAATTAGACTGACCGAGTCAAGTGACGACAGACGAGCAGGCAGGCAGAGAGAAAGACAGAAAATATACTGTATATAAATTACATTAGAAATATATAATACATGCAGATTACAAATAAAAATATGAAATGGTGAATGTAATAAAAGCCTATGTAGAAATAAGAGCCAAAATAGAGTATTTTTAAAGAAATTCAACAATAAAAAAAAAATTATCAAAATCGTTTCTCAAAAAAGGGATATAATCTAAATTATGATTTTTGTAAAAAAATGATTTTTTAGTTACAATTTCATTCAGTCAATTACTTGTTGCAGCCATGCACTCACATAATAAAGTCTACAATATCTTAAGAATGGGTTCACTGCTTTATCTCACTTTTAGACAGACTTTTCCCACAGGAAACTGGAGTTTGTAAATCACTTACTCTCCCATACCAAAGTCCAGAGAGAACAAAACTCAGTGATAACCTGTGATCTGCCTGCGTATAAAACAGTGGAGGAAATAGCTACTGCTCCCCTTCCATCTTGATAGCGGTCTCTCTGAACAGGAGACATGTTCCCTGACTGTCCACACTCTTATCTCTGTAATTGCCTTACAGTGAAGGAGGAGTACTCGTTCCACTGAAGTGCTGGAGGCTGTCAGTTTGTCAGCTTTGACCTGCACAAACCACCACAAATGTTGACTTTCGAGGTAGTGAGGGATGAATCATGAGGACAGAACATTGCAGGTAGCCCTAACCTAGGCACGTTTCACTCCACAACACCAGAGCTGGAGCCAAAAGTATCCAAAAAATTGTTTATTAGATTAATATATCATCCGCTGTGGCTGAATTAAAGGGTAGAGACAAACTGTATTACCTGATGAAACTATTACTATTGTCATTTTAAAATCCTGGTTCACCTCAATCCTTCTAAAATTAAACAGCAATAAAACAGAATTACTTCTAATTGACACTAAATCTGCTTCATCCAAACGCCATAGTTTTTCCATATCCATCAGTAACTCTTCCATTTCCCCCTCCCATCAGGTAAAGAGTCTGGGTGTCATCCTTGACAGTACGCTCTCTTTCACATACCATATCAATAATGTTACCCATTCGACTTACTTGCACCTCTGTAATATCAACCATCTCCGACCCCCTCTCATTCTTCACACTATTGCCATCTTGGTCCACAGCAATGTCACTTCCTGTTTGGATGACTGTAACTCACTTCCGTCTGCTCTCCCACAAAAAAAACCCTCCACAAACTCCAACTTTCAGAACTCAGCTGCTCGTATCATTTCACAAGCCCCCACAATTCATCACATCAAAGTCATCCTCCAGCAGCTCCACTGGCACCCCATTACACAAGGCATCAAAAAAATACTGCTCCTCACTTTGAAAGCCATCTACAACCTCCATACTTTTAAGATTTCCTCCACATTTCTACTCCTGCCCACACCCTCAGATCCTCCTCCCGCTACGACATTGTCCCTTCTGCTCGTCTTGTCACCATGCTGCTCTGGAATTCCCTTCACCTGACCTCCACAACACTGACCGACTCTCATATTTCAAATACATTCATTTTCAAATACAAACTAAAAACCTATTATTAAGTTTATTAATAGTTTATTATTAATTAATTTATTATAAACAAAACAATTATTAGTTTTGTCTGAAGAGAAGAAAGACAGAAAATATATATTAAAGTATTTTGCTTGCTAACTGAAGTAAAGCTGGAGTAAGGGATGTATTTTTATGGTAGGAGGAGCCTAATCCTAAAACCATGTGAAAAAAATGTGACAATTGCCTGCTTCCATAGAGATCCTCCTGATGCTTGCAGCAAAGGGCAGTGTCGACCTCTGATGATAGACAACACATTCCCTCCGTATTCCTGCACAAACAAGACCCAGCAAAGTCCAAGAAAAACCAGCATCTCGCTCTGTCAGTACGGCTCAATCCATCCTTTCAACGATGGCAGGAAAATCAATGAAAACTAATAAAAAGAGGTTACGCTGCGTGAGCTGCAAGTCTGATTTGAATCATGTCCAAGGATGTGGTCTGGTCTCATAAAGTGCCGGTTGAGCTCTGTGCACTTCTGCTTGTTTAGCTGCTTCGAGAATGTTGTCCTATATGGGACATTTAAAGTTCTTATTGAAGTTCTCTTTTTTTTTTTTTTTTTTTGCTCCTGTGTGTAGAGGAGGAGGAAGAGGAAAAGAAGTAACAAGTTCTCTGTTGTCAGGTTATGTAGGATAGAAGAAAATGTTACTGTTTGGGACTAACACACATTCTGTGTATTTTGTGTTCGATATTAGTCTTTTGTAACACTTTAAGTGTCATAGACTTCAAAAAGCATCTCCAGGGCCAAGTTCAAGCACTTTCCAGGGTCAATTTTTTCCACTTTCCAGCACCTTACAGCTGTAGTTCATTTATATAAATACGTAAATATTCAATGACTGATTATTTTGCTCATTTAAACAGCAAGAAATTGACTGTATTTTATAATATAATAAACTGATGACTTTAAATAATGAAAACCATGTTTTAAAATAGAATAATAAAGTGATAGATTCTTAGATTTTTCAGCTTATTATGTGAATATTCTCTGGGTCTTTTTTTGCTCCATATAACAAAGAAATGACTAAAACTGAATTAATGTGGTTTGTAGACAAAAGACATTTGAGAACATCATTATTTTGAGGTTTTTGAAACAGTGATCAACATTTTTTGATTAATCAAGAAAATTATCAACAGCTTGATAAATTTAGGGCTGCAACGATTCGACGAGTAACTCGAGTAACTCGATTACAAAAAATGATCGAGGCATTTCCTCTGCCTCGAAGCCTCATTTAATTAAATTTAAAGCTCACATTTTGTACGGATGCTTTTTAGTGTGATACAACGTGCTTACTTCACAGGCTATGCTCCTCCTACAAAGTGGAAGAAGATAGAAGCTGGCTTTGGGTAACGTGTGTGGACAGTTTATAACGCACAGACAGTACAGAATGGCAGACGCTGAAACCGAAAACAGTGAATACAGCAAAAATAAGCAAACGCAGTAATAAATGAAAACTAATAGGAGGAATGGTATAAAAGTATGTTTTATCAGATTACTCGATGAATCGATGGAAAATTCGATAGAATACTCAATTACCAAAATATTCAATAGCTGAAGATATACAGTCACTTTTTTTAGCATTTTATCCAGATTACAACAATTTTCAAGGATTTCAAGCACCAGTGTGAGCCTACCTGCCACGTTGACCTTCTCCGGGTTGGTGACGCTGGGTGTGGTGGTAATAGTACCGTTGGTCAGGCTGCTCCCGGTACCGTTGTAGATGTTCTCCACCTTTGACTCGAGTTTACCCAGCCGCAGCATGATGTTGTCCAGCAGCACTGCCAGGGTTTTCTTCAAGTCTACAAGCATGACAGTGTGTTAAAAGGTGAGGTTTATGACAGGAAAACGTCATAAATGTATAAAAAATATATAATGTAGATTAAAAAACAAAAATTTTAGACATGTTTTTGAAGTCACTTTTACTTTACTAAATTTAGATTTCATAAAAATCTAAATTTTTATATTGTTCAAGTTCACAAGGAAAGGATTTTAGGCAGTTTGCCTCATAAAATCTATGATGGCTTAAGTTTACGATATCCTGAAAACATGTTCACTTCTTCATCTCACTGTAAGAGACTTTTCCAACAGGAAACTGAAGTTTGTAAATCACTCACTCTACCACACCAAAGTACATAGAAAAAATCAGTTGATCCACTGCTGCCTCCATCAGTAAGTTCAAATTAGTTATTTTGTGCAGCAGTGGACCAGCAGCTCATGTGTACCTGTGAGCTAAAATCACTGATTTTCTCTACAGACTTTGGTGTGGGAGAGTAAGTTTTTTTCAGAGTGAGTGTTTTATTATGTGGCTTTTTTCTTTCCTCCACTGACGGAAGTGAAGTCAGTGCTGACTGCAAATACTGTATGTATAGATTTGTTGTAACTTATTCCATTCTCGCTTGATTGATTATCAGTGCTGTCTGTTTGAGACCAGTGAATTTCAAGCACTGAGTTTCAAGCTTATTTAAATAAATGAGGCTGCAGTGAATGACCTTGATGTTTAATCTGGATTTTTGCATCTTCTGACTGTGAGAATTCATTCATATTTATTTCTTTGTAAGCTGTGATGATTTATACAGAGAAATTGTCCACTTGTTCCTCTTCTTCAAACATTAAAAACAACATTGGCTTATATAATATGCTCGGAGCCTGGTGCAGGAAGCCCATGTGTCTGCTTTCCTCCAATGAAGCTAATTACCACTCGTCTATCACACACAAGTGCCACATTTTTCCCTCACTGCAATGCATCTGACACACCACGTTTCTTCATGTCACAGAGACTGGCAGGGACGCAACGAGGCCTGGCATGGGCAGACAAATGCCAGAGCGTTTGATGGATTTGGACAAGGTCTGGGATAAAGAAAAAAAGCAGCAGTCTTGCCAATGAAATGCAGTCATGGAGGAAGAGGTGTGTCCTCTTTAAAGGGCAATAGCAACTTTCTTTCTCCTTGCAGGTGTTGGATAGTCTACGATCTCCTACATTTTTCTCCCCTTCAATCAGTCTTGATTTTTGGATTTTGTGGATTTAATTTTTTCAAAAACGTGGTGTTCTTTGTGTCCAACAAGAGGACCCCACAGACTCTAACAGGGTTTTATTAGATTTGTTACAGCATCCACAGAGCTTTGAGTGACTATGTTCACTGACTCTGCTGCCAGGTAACCAGATGAGCAACAACACACCTAGGGAAGCTTTGCTACCTGTCTTAATGTTTCTGAAAAAGGGACAAAATAAATCCCACAGTAGTAAACACTCTCAACTCCACTTTGCATTAAAGGGACATTCAGGATTTTATTATTGTGGATGCATGAGGTGTAGATACATTGTCACCGACGTCTGTGAGACTCCAAAGATCACGTTTAGTGAAAACATGGTTGCCAGCAGCAACAAAAAACAGATTTCAATTTATAGGGCTAAATCCATCCATCTTCTGCCACTTATCCAAGGTTGGGTTCGTGGGGGCAGCAGCTTAAGCAGAGAAGCCCAGTGACCAGTGAGCCAGCAAACTGCGCTGAACCCGCATTGGTTGAGAAAAAGCGCACACTCCTCCCTCCAGCGCATCTCTATAAGTTTCAGACGCATCCTAATAAACTTTCTCCCTGGTGCCTGACTTCAAGCCGATAAGAGATACCCTCACGATTGTGCCTGTCTCTAAACGAGAATAGAGATCTGTCTCTGTTTGTCTTTGTCTTTACATTTGTGGATTCACCAGCGAAAACTCGCGGCCAGAGTTTCTCCCCGTTACCTGCAGAAGAGGAAGTGGTGACCACTCCTACCTCATCGACCCCACTGTGTCCCGCTGCCAGCCACAGAGCAGCCAGCGCATTAGGAAACGCACATCTGGCCCTCCGTCTTCCCACTGCTCGCCACGCATGCGACGGACCAGAACTCCTACACCTCACCCAAACAAGACGGCTCACAGTAAGAGGCACTGTGTCTGGGCAGACTTACAAGTAGATTAGGATTCTGTGTATTATAGTGTTAATTGTGGGTTGTGCACACCCGATCAATTTCACTGTTTATTTTCTCTGGTGCCGTTACTGCGGTCTGTGTAAACCGCACACCAGCTCA
This sequence comes from Brachirus orientalis, assembly GCA_016785285.1. NCBI lineage: Eukaryota > Metazoa > Chordata > Actinopteri > Pleuronectiformes > Soleidae > Brachirus > Brachirus orientalis. The sequence continues at coordinate 1,007,745 of JAFBJR010000587.1, forward strand.
CTGCTTGTTAATTCACTGTTGATCGCTTATCAGTGTGATTTTGTGTTTAACATAGCGTTGATTGTTGTTTAAAAGCGGCGTTATCCGTGTTCACATGAGATTAGCGGCCATTTTGGTGGAAGCTGTAGGAGGCCGTTGCCGTGGTAACCGCCACATCACAAACCCCCTCTTACTTCCTCTCCCCCTCCTTCTTGTTTACATTTTGATTCCTGATTTTCCCACACTGTCATCAGCAGACGGCTACACGCCCACATACACACACGCACATATATATTTCACCACACACGCATACATACACCTACATCCTCATACCTAGGTACTTGATACATATACATCTATATACATATATCCCCACATGAACACACAGATAAGTAGATAGACATACATGTAGTAGTTTAGAGGATTGGTGGTTGTGATTGATTTTAATGCTGATCACAATTGATTAATAAATCCTGATCCTGTGTGTTTAAATGCTACATTTCATGTCTTTTGTGCTTGCATGACTGTGGTGGTGATAATTGCAAAGGCCAGTGTATGTATTCACACCTTCTATTTCATCAAGGTTTTTGATATTCCAAGTACTGATAACCTGTTTATTAATTTGAGACTGTTTCTGGGAATTTATGAATTAGCAGTTGGTTCAAACTGACTATTCTACTCTGTTTGAGAGGAGTGGCGCCCCGATTCGAATTCAATTCAATTTATTAATAAATTAATTAATTAATTCATAATTAATTATTTATTAATATTCAAATTCATAACCAATCACGTTGCTTTTCCCCCAACAGGGCCATGTCTCAGATTTGGAGGTGCTGATTCTCAACCCCCACTTCCAGCAGAGCTTTGAGGTGGGAGTTGAAGTTCTTTTTCACAGAAGACTCTGCCAGACATTTCCAACAGACTCTCATAATATATTTGGGTCTGCCAGGCCTGACCAGCATCGTCCCCCACCATTGGAGCCAACTCACTACCAGGTGGTGATCAGTTTACAGCTCCACCCTTAGAGAAGGGTGGGAACTCTGAACTGCTATTCGGTGCATAGGTAACATCAAGATCGGACACCGCCCTACTTCCATTCAGACTATTGGATTGAGGCCAAAGACATACGAGTGCAAACAACTGTAAGATCTTTCAACGCTATTCTGTTGTTCCTATTCTGTTGTTCCTTAAAGTGTTAAATTGCATTTTCTTTATCTTCTTTTAAGATTTGAAATAAACCTCCTGTCTTCTGTCATGATTCCTTGTAAGATGCTCACATAACACTCAGAGAAGTGTGATGTGTGCACACAAAGACATCCTCAATAGCTGCTGGTAACAATATGGTGTCAGGTGGCTTGTCAAACCAGGCTACACGTATCAGTTTCAGGATGGGTGGAGGGGAACCGATCACATCTGACTTAAGAGGAGAGAGCTGCTTTCACTTCAACTTTATCACACACACACACATTTCATTTTTATCAACAGGCTTCCTTCCACAAACAGGCCTTCAGGAGACACAATATGAAATTCACAAGCATTAAGATATGATGGGTCATTTGTGGGAAGCACAAGAGGAAACCCTGTTTCCGACTAAACTAAATTAAAAAATGTATCAAGACAAATCATCCACCAATGAGCAAATCACAGGAAGCACACAGCCTGGTACTGACTCATGATCTAATCAAACTCATGAAATTGATTTTGAGGAGACAGTGGACAGCGGTGAGCTGCTCCAAAAGCACTGTAAAATCATTAACATCTTAAAAAAAGTCAACAAAACAAACCGGACAGAACATTTCCTGGAAACATTTACTTTCCAGTAAATGTAGTTTGTACTACAGATTAAAATGTGCACACAGTAATTTATTTCCTCAACTAACTTTATTTAGTCTAGTGGTGCTATATAATTATAATGATGTGTTTGTGGTGCTGCAATGTTGTACCATGAACGGTTCATCATGGGAATCTAAGAAAAAAAGATTAACAACTTAATTCAAAGCTCAACAAATAAAATCTATGTCAGCTTAAGTTTACAATATAAGAATATGTTCACTGCTTTATCTCACAGTTAGACTTTTCCACCCGGAAACTTAAGTTTGTAAACCACTCACTCCCCCACACCAAAATCCATAAAGAAAACCAAAGATTTTAGCTCACAGAGACACAGGAGCTGCTGGTCTACTGCTGCCTCATGTGGTCAGTTTGTGTCACTGAGGTAAATCTGAACAAAGGATTTCAAATGTCTCAAAATAACACATTTGAACTCAGTGATGGAGGCAGCAGTGGATCAATCACTACTGGGTGCTGTGATGTAAAATCACTGAATTTCTCTACAGACTTTGGTGTGTGAGAGTGAGTGGTTTACAAACTTAAGTTTCCAGGTGGAAAAGTCTGTCTAACAGAAGAATAAAGAATTGCACATATTTTTAAGATATCACAGACTTTTGCAGGCATAGATTATATTTAAGTGGCTTTAGGTAAGTGGCTTCAAAAAAATTATCAAATAATACAAAAAAGATTTGTATTAACAAAAATACAAATCATTGCACCGCTCTCTTTGCATGCTGGAGCTTCTCTGTGAGGTGATTTAACCTGCAGAGCTTTAATTTATCCTTTTGTTTCTCTGAGACTTAGAGAACCAATCAATTCCAATCTCAGATTCCTATTGAAGTCCCCAACTCACCCATGGAGGTGCACAGGTCTATTACCTGAGGATTTGTCTGTTTGTGTGCTCCAAAGACAAAAATATTTGAATTTATATGCAGTCTACTCTTCAGGCCAGTTTTGCTCCTGTACTACTCACCATAAGCAGTCATGGTACCAACGTAGGGCCCGTCCATGACGCTCTGGTTCTCCTCTGCCAGAGCTTTGATGTAGCGCTTGCTGAGGTCGAGGATCTGTTGGCGAAGCACGGCGCTGTTCTCGTGGCTGGCGCGCTGCTGGATGGTGAAGTGCAGCAGCATCATACCCCAAATGAACCCAAAGCTGACCAGGAAGAAGCCAAGCTTCTGGGAGGACAGCTTCCACAGGAAGGGGGTGGCCATGGTGACTTCACAGGGGAGACTGCTGTGGCACTGAGTGGAGGGTGTGGACGGGAATCAGGGAGGCAGGCGAGGCATGGTGGTGTCACTCAGCGTGTGGGTTGTGGTTTTTGGCAGGTGGTGCGTGGCTGGTGAGCCTCACCAGCATGATGTCCATCTCTGTTTCATTGTCCAACTTCAGGAGCAGCTCAGTGGACAACATGTGACCTGTTTCATCTTAATGACACAAAAAGATGAGTGGTTAGTTAATTTTTAACCGTTACACAGAGAAAATGAGGGTGTGTCTCAGCTCCAAGCTCGCAGTTATAATTAAAACACTGATATTCACTGTGAGTCAGAGCTGCATCCGGATTATATTGAACAATATTATTAGTCAAACATGAAGCAGAGCCGCTTGACCTTTTATAAAGGAAAAACATTTCTCAAATGAGGTGGATACTAGGCTTGGGCCAATATTTGATAGTATCATACATCGCAATATTTGTGGTTGTATTCAATAATTTTACAATATTGTATATCGACGCATTTTCCAACTTTTATTTTGAATTCTTTATGAGCGATGCAGCTCAGGGATTTTTTTAATGCACAAGTGTTTACACTTGTCATAAAATACAAACATTTAGAGAGCCCTCAATCCTTCTTCCACACTGACAAGACAGAGAACAAAAGAAGAATTTTTTACACACACATCATGGTTTATTTGTTATTGGCTTTTCCCTACTCAGAAACAACATTCCATGGTGAAGAAATGCCTGAGAAAGGCTGAAATTGTTCTTCCATCTTAACTTCTATTTTCTGTCACTTGCACTCTTCCAATCAAGAAGAGAATGTGGGCACCTGCGTCATTTACAGAAGTCTCAGTTCCTCCACACAAAATGCATAATATACGTTTTCAAAGTTTTTAATTTGCAACCCAATTTTCAAAATAAAACTGAATTCATCCTTAATAAAAACTATTTTAAAATACAAGTCTCAGTTTTGTTCATCCACAGTAAAACACAACCCTGCAATTTTAAAAATAAGTCCTGATTCCCCCCCCACACACACACACACTAAAAACACAACCCTCATTCTCATAATAAATCTCTTTGACAACCCCGCAATTTCAAAATACAAGATTCAGATACTATTGTTCAGAATTTTACCAAGGCCTCTTGTAGGGGCCGAGTAAACTCCCCTCTGGAAGGGTTATCAGAACAAGTACGGCGGGTGCAACTCAAGTCTTCTCCCCCGTTTATTGTTTACACACACGTTAGGTTAGACTTTCAGTTAGGTTGTAAACCGACAAGGCGTACCGGTCCTGAAGATTATTCTAATCAAATGGGTTTGTGGGATCGTTCCAATACTTTTTGGAAACTGTGCAACAGATGTACATACATTTCCTGGAGATCAAGATTCTATACTTATGACACGGCAATCATCTGCTGGATAGTTCTACTATTTGTCAACAAAAAAAGCACAACCCTCAAAATTCAAAATAAGTTTCTCTTTGTCCATAATGTCAGAACCCCACAGCTTTCAAAATAAAAAATAAAAGGTTTCTGCTCATCCACACTAAAACACCATACCACATTTTTGAAAATGTGAAAACTTGTATCATAGAACCAAGACAAGATATTTTATTCAATGTTTTTATTTAGACATACAGTAATTAATTATATTTCTTGTTTTATTTTTAAGTATTTGCAGATGTGCTGTGGTCATATTTCATGCTTTTCTGATGTTTATTAATGTTAGTACCTCATGACAGAGCTGCTTCATCTTAATCTAATACTGATCCACCTCTGCTCAGCCGCAGATCAGGACAATCTCTGATGCTTATTTAACGTTTCCAGTTAGTAAACACACTTCCTCCTCGCTGCATTATGAGCAGGCTGATTAATGCACACATTAAAATGTAATACGCTGCTTCCCTGCTTACAATCTTTCCTGCTGATTGAGCCAGTATCAACACATTTGGCCTTAACCCTCCAGCATTTGCCTGTAATGTAAAACAGCGACAGCTCTGCAGCTCTAGTGGAGCTGTTAAATAGTACATCAAGTCTAAACTGACCTTGAGGCGATCTATATGCACAGAGCTAAGTTATTTCCCCTGGCTTTAGGCAACAACAACAAAAAGCCTGCTATCAGAACAAAAGGAAAGAGATAAAGCAGGGAATACAGTAGATGTTCTTCGTCTTCTCTCATCTGCATTCTGCTGCTGCGATGCTCCGTGAGGCGAGTGGAGGGAGAGAGGGAATTTTTGCTGTCTTGCTTTTGAGTTGCAGCTTTCTAATGTTCTTTCAAACCAGGTCAGAACCCACTGACACCACAATGGATGCAAAGAAGCTCTATTATAAGATATTAGAGGTCCACTCATATGGTTATTCTATGGCCGATGTTAATTATTAATTATTAATCTATTCGTTCTTACAAAATATAATAGTTTGATGATAACATATAAAATATACAATATGTTCAATAGAAGTAATGGAGTAACTAAATGACAAATACATGAAAAAAGGTAATCTATAAACTAAAAGATAAATGTTTGGATGAAAAAAATAAGTTTTAGTGACTTTGCAACATATATCAAGCTTCTGAGGAAAAAGAAAATGTATAATGCATAATAACTGGCTGACAAATAAAAATGATTTTCCAAAGCAGACTAATACAAAATGGCAAACATTGGTCCGCTACAATTTAGCATGGAGTTGTATAATATAATAACTATTATATCAACCAAATTGAGCAAATGGTGATATTATTACAATAACTGTAATGCACTTAAAATGACTCTAAAAGAAACTACTGTCTCCAGATTAACTATCGTGACTTAATAACATTCATTATGTGAGCAAAAAATATTATAAAAACATGTTACAAATGTTACAAATTAAATTAAAAAAATTTAGGGCAGAGTGCTTGACCAGAGGGCAAAAGGGTAGCATTTTGTCAAAGAGTAGTTGCTATTGCTAAATTATTTGATAATTGTAAAAAAAAAAAAATATCAATATTGTCTCTTAACAGGGCTTGATGCTGATTTTTTTTTTTACTCCAAAGGAGCACATGTGATCTTTATTAATTAAAAAATTTAGGAGCACAATGAAAATGTATCAAATAATGTTTTTTGTAAAGGGATACAAGGAAACAGAACTTTGAAAAATGCTTTAATTAATTCAGGGTTTTAATGATTTGTTTTAAATGTTCACATGCAACTGTGACATAGAGCTTGGTTAGGAGGGAAAGGAAGTCTGCGTCTAAAAAGTCTGCTCAGTCAAACCGCACACTGCTGCTCAAACACAAAGCAGTATTCACTGAACACATGCCCTGAAATGTATTTTGTAATGTACTCCTGAACCCAACTTTAATAATACTAACACTGTGTTCATTCAGTCATTTACTGTCTACTGCTATGTTCTACACATGAGGGTTGTGGGGGAGCTGGAGCCAATCCCAGCTGACATAGGGTTAAAGGTGGGGTCACACTCCGGTCAGGTCACATTGACAGGTGTGAGTGAGCACATGTGTATATCAGTGGTGATGTGTAGTCTACTGTAGTCAGTATACTTAAAAACTATTCTTAAAATTCTTAAATAAAGTCATTATTGAACATAAGGTCCTGGAATGACTGGAAAAAGGCAGTGTCCCCTTATGGCATTTCAACTTAAATCAGTAGGACTGCATGTTGATGAGCTTTTTGTTGAACAGCTTTTTCCAAGAATAATTTCTTCCACTTACTATTATCTTGAAAATGAAAATTCTCAACAAAAATATTGAAAAAGCTTTTTATCACCATGCAAAATATAACCATGTACCATATCTTGATATCGTGAAATCTTCTCACTAGGTTTTATCTTGACTTGTACCTTGTTTGGCTTTGTGATGCTGGCTCTAATGTGTCAGCAGAAAAACCATCAGCAACTTCCCAAGAAACACAGGAGGTAGAGACACAAAAGCCTCTTATCTTTTTGTATCCATCAGTTTCATAAATAGGTCAGAGGCGGTTGTGAGCAGCAGCTTCCTGCAGACCTGAACCCTAAAGCACGTTATGACACAACAGTCGCTTCAGATAAGGACTCCTGCTGATCACAGAACCAAGACAAGGCACTTTCTTTAGTAAAAATGTAAATTTTTCTATGATTTAACTTCATTTTCTTTCTCCTCCTTAGAGTAGAGAGAAAAATCTCTGCACTGCACTGTGAATTCATGAGACAAGCAGTTGGGCAGAGGCGAGGAGCAATCTGCAGCATTGATAACATCAGATGTCTCTGTCTCTGCTCAGGTCTGTGCTAAAGGATAACAAAAAAACACTGGAAGTGCTGGCTGGTTTGAGCACCACCTACTCTGTTGTTTATCAGAGAGGATCTTTAGTCAGATGAGCCCACCATTCATCTCAATATGGAGATCCTGTCTGGTCTCCCTTATCTAAAACTTCATCTACGAGGAATACTCCATACTACAAAGGAATTAAAAATTGATCATTTTGGTTTGTGAACAAAACAAGACATTTGAGAAAATTATTTGAGAAAAATTAACAACATTTTAAAAATCTCCTGACTTATGGAACAAACAGCTAATATCACCTATTATCTAACAATACCATTACCAGTCTGATACAGTCATTTCACAACATTTAAACTATGGAGCATAATTTTTGCTGATGCATTTTTCTACTTACAGCTATTCAAAGACATAATTTTCCAACTGTGTCACAAATTTTCTTCTCCCATAAAGAAGACATGAGTAAGATATTATCACCGTGATAACGTTAATGGCCGATATTGGCTCTAAAATGTATTATCAGATATCTGCAAATGTGTAAAGAGCCCTCGATATGACTAATACATTGAACTGAAAAATCTGCTCCATCCTTGACTTCCATGCCAGCGCCCACAACAGCTATTATTTTGTTAAATGTATTTGTTTTGCAGAATAAAAAATATCTACATTTGTTGTGGCATGAGTATGAAAAGTAAATGGGAAATGGAAAATATAAAAAAAAACCTACATACATGATATCAATTAGAGCTAGTTAGTAATCAATTATTCAATTAATAGTTGCAGCCCTAGTGTGATTTAAACGTTGTTAAATTAACTACCTATAGGTTGTAAAGGATATTGTTGAAAAGTCAGTTTCTATGTAGATGATACATGATGAGGTTTCTCTGATTATGTTGCGATCATTTAAAAAAAAACATTCACCTTTAAGAAGCTGAAGAAATCGGAAAACTTGCTTAAGCTGATTAATCCATTAATTGTTTGGTAAATAAAATATCAGAAAATATTGAAAAATGTTTCTTAAACATGGAAATTATGATGTTCGTAAATGTCGTTTTGTCCACAAACCAAAATTATCAGGTTTTACTGATTTCTTTGTTACATGGAGCAAATAAACCACAACCTATTCACATTTAATAAGCGGAAAAATAAGAGAACTTGTTTTTTTTATTTAAGTAAAACACCAAACCTGATTGTTCCTACACTCACCTATGGTTAGGAGCTGTGGGTAGTGACCAAAAGAATAAGATCTTTAATAAAAGCGGCCAAAATTAGTTTCTTCCGCAGGGTGTCAGGGTGTCTTCCTTATAGATAGGGTGAGAATCTCGGTCATCTGGGAGAGGCTCAGAGCAGAGCTGCTGCTCTGAGCTACATGTCCTCTCAGTTACCTTCTGCTCTAATTCCGGATCATTCATTTGTCTGGCAGAAAGCCCCCTGGCTCCCAGTGAAACTCCACTGTGTTGACAGCCAGCTAAAGTTGCCCCACTATATGATACTTCGCAATTTGAGAAGATAACGTAACAACCTGCTGAATGGTTGTTTCATCAGCACATAAAAACGAGCAAGGGCAGAAACAATCGACTCATTGAAGCCAGAGAGAAACTGCTGTCGTCTACCAAAATCTTCTCCAGAGGACTTCTTCCTGTCCCGGACAACAACAGAGCTGAAATTTCAGCTGAAAACTGTACCATCAAACACACTGCAGCACAGATAAGCAGAGGCAGACATGAAATGATGATTGTCTGCTTTACTGCCTAACAAGGAAATGAGAGGGAAATGTATTTGGATGATGGATGAGATACATGTGGTTAGAATCTACACAAATAAGAAGAAAATTGTGGTAATTTACAATAATCTTCATCCTAAAACTACTTTGAGGATTCCTGGCTTCTGTTTCACACGTTTCATACTGTAAGAAATTAAAATAGCAGCTAAATCTTAAGCAACTGATTATATTTGAGTAGCAGAAAAAGTCAAATAGACACCCTCTGTTTGCAATTAAGTTGTGAAATCAACAACATTACAGAGGCAAAAGCCATAAAGAAATCTATGATGACAATACCTATAAGCGCCAATAATATACAAAACATACTCTTACAAGAGAAAATTATGAAACTAGAAGCACTTGGAGAGCACAGCCCTCCACCAAGCAATGATAAAGATTCTTTCAAAAAATTCCTGGATCCAGACAGTGATCCGGATCAGCACCAAAATCTATTCCTTGTCCTATTACACACTGTAGAACTTTCCGGCAGTTACCGTGTCGGCTTTCATACCTTTCATATCTTTCATCTAACTTTGAAGTCTATTGAGCAAAGTAACCTCCAGTATATGTATAAGGGGAATGCAGAGTTCTCCAAGAAGCACCTGCAACTGATCCTATAGACATATTTGCTAGAATAATCATCAGGACTGGTACGCCTCGTTGGTGAGTGAGCGGAAGCTAGTACCATTGGAAATTCAATATCACATGAATAATATCATTAGTTAAACCTAGGCTTTGTGTTTTGTGTTTGTATTACAGGTTTACAACCTGACTAAGGCCAACTAACCGTGTATGTGTAATAAAGGTGGGAAAAGGACTTAAGTTGTATCCACCGTACTTGTTCTCATAACCCATCTGGCGGGGGAGTTTACTAAGCCCGGGTAAGTGGTTTGGTAAAAATCTGGACACACACCTTTCCTGATTTCTAATCAATAAGTATCCAGAGGACTATTAAAGGTAACTTTACCAACACTTAAACTTTTCCAATGGGAAAACCTTCGTTCAGATTTACCTCAGTGACACAAATACAATTCACCACATGAGGCAGCAGTTGACCAGCAGCTCCCTGTGTCCCAACAACCTAAAATCATTGATGTTCCCTATGGAATTTGGTGTGGCTTAGCATTCAGTCATAGCAACAGGATATAGCCAACTAATTTTTTTTTAAAAAATCATAGGCTGATGCAGATTTTATGATGTAAGCCTTCTGTTAAGTGCCTACCTTTTATTAAACAAATTTAAATTCTGTGGGGAAATTTTCTATTTATGCTCTTTTACATTATAATATTCTTGCCAAATGTATATTCTTATGTTTGCATGTGCTTAGCTGAACATGTGCCAAAGGCTGTTTGTAAACTTCTTCATTCTCCTGGGGAAATCTCGAGGATTTATTGAATCACTGTCAAATTAATCATCTCAGGCTTTAATATCATTTCAGCCTTTGCCCTTGCTTTATCATATGTTGAATTGTTAAGAGCAGTCCAGATGGCCGAGCGAGGTAAAGATTCTGTCCATTTCCTCTGCATCTGTGATGGAGACTGAAAATATCTGGTAATGTGAAGTTCAAGGAAGAAGAGGGTGACTTCAGGTATAAAAGGAAGAGCTTTATTTAAATAATATACAGGCTGAGAGCTTGTTGTACAACTACAGAATACAGAAATATGCTCAAGATGTAGCTTTGCCCATCAATTATTGATCACATCTAAAATAAAAGTATCTATTTTTTAAATAAGCTTCTATATAGCTTTACTTGAAAAGTCAGTGGCTACAGTGGCCATCTTATACTGCAAACACTTTCTCACACACACATTTTTACAATGCTTTGCTTATCAATTATGCAACCATACTTGAGATGAATCTCAGATAAATGTGGAAAAACACAGTCAGAAGAGGACGATGCTACTCATGATTGCAGAAGCTGCCTAAGAAACGTCATTATTTTAGGTTGTTTTGAGCATCAGGTCGCGGCCGTGATGCTCAGAACACCTGGGATTCAAATTTAGATTCGCAAACATGACTGAGAAAATCCCCACAGTAATGAACTCTCATTCATGCTTAGAAAATTATCTGCATGTAGATGCTGCTCACACAGATAATTTAAAAAAAAATATCAGTGCCCTATTAGGCTTGCGGGACAATTTAACCCTGTAAAATGTGATAAAGGCAAAGTAGAAAAACAAAAAAATAATAATTTTAGTAATGTACTTTTTTTAATTATTATTATCTTATGGGTACGGACTATGTAAAAAATCCCTTATGGTTATGGGCTTCCATCAATCTGTACATGAACCTACTCATTTAATTGGAAACACCCTAGACCTCATCCTTTCACTTGAAATAGAGGTTACTACCTTAATTGTTTCTTCATTACCTTCTGTCTTGTCAGATCACTTTTTGCTGCTCACACAGATAAAGCTAAACTAAATTGTCCACAAACTGTTAGCACTGTGTGCACTTTCTAAATCACGTCACTTAGACACAGCCACCAAAGCGACACTTAATGAGCACCTGTCTGCGGTTCTGACACCGTGTATGACAGTAGCAGATTCTTTGTAGAGCAACATTATGGACCTCCATAAGTCCCTCTCCACCTCCTTGATACGGTCGCTCCTGTTTCTAATAAAACGTAAATATCTCAAGTGTCCCTCACCGTGGTATAGAGATGAAATGTGTACTTTGAAGCAAGCATGTAGGAGACTGGAGTGTAAATGGCATACATCTAAATTCAAGCGACCGCCTTGAAAATAGTTTTGCATCTCTGGTCCAGCTCTTAGTTGGTTTAAGTCATATCTGTCCGGTAGAATACAATGTGTTTTTTTATAATGACAACACATCAATGTATCCTACAGTAAAGTATGGAATGCCTTAGGGGTTTGTCCTTGGACCTTTACTTTTCTCTTTGTACATTTCACCACTCGGTTGCATCATTCGGAGCTACGGAATTAATTTCCATAGGATTCTGACCAGTAGTAAGAAATATGAACATATCACACCGGTCTTAGCTTATCTGCATTGGCTGCCTGTCTATGTGAGATCAGATTTTAAGGTGCTTCTGTTGACTTATAAAGTTGTAAATTGGGCTTGCCCCCTCCCATCTATCTTAACTAACAAATTATTATGTTCCATCTTGAGCTCTCCGTTCACAGAACACTGGGCTTTGGTTCCCAGAGTTAATAAAATTCAACAGTTCAAAGGGCTTTCTCCGATTGTGCTCCCTTCTTGTGGAGTAACCTCCCTGCTGACATCAAACAATGCGATTCTCTTTAGGTTTTTCAATCAAAACTTAAAACTTAATTTTTTACCTTAGAATTTAATTAATGGCATGTCTGCCAACTCAATCACTTTTGGATTTCTGATCTGCCCAATACATAAGCTGAACTCAGCCTTAATGTTTCTCAGAATTACTATAAAGATTATATAAATTACTAAAATATTAATAAAATAAATATAATTGCTGATCGCAAACTGATGCTTTTCTCTAACGCCTGCTGTCTGTTTCTCTGTTTCCAAGCTATATATTAGGCCTCGGTCTCTCAGGTCATCAGGAAGACAAAAGGCCTTGCAGCTTCGGACTCCTACCTTCAACCCTAAAGCCCCTCCCTTCTTTGATCAACAAGTCTTTGTTTTGTCTTGCGTCGTATGTCTGCTCAGATTGGACCAAGGTTTCCCCTTCCACTGGATGAACCTGCATCTGAGAACAACACAGAGCCAGGTCCCCTACACATCACTGTTAATACGTTAATTTCTCTGTTTCCATCCTTTGTAATTCTGATGTTTTGTTTATCTGCTGAACTTATCTCTGTACATGTGACACCTACTGCACATCTGTCCGTCCTGGAAGAAGGATCCCTCCTCTGTGGCTCTTCCTGAGGTTTCTCCCATTTTTTTCCCTGTACAAGGGTTTTTCGGTTTTTCCTCACTCGATGTGAGGGTATAAGAATAGAGGGTGTCACTTGCTGTACAGACTGTAAAGCCCTTTAAGGCAAACTGTGTTTCTGATGGTGGGCTATATAAATAAAATTGACTTGACTTGACTATACTTAACCACTAAACGAAAGATAGTCTTTCTTTGGTTTGGTTTAAATAAACAGCCTAACTCAGATATTTCTGCCTCTTAAAGATCCAGTGTGTAAAATTCAGGTGAAATTATCCTAATTTGTCAGAAATTGAAGATACAATAACACTTAAATTATTAAATAAAGAATGAGACTTTTATGTTATAATCAGCTCCACAGATGCAGCTATTTTGTACCACCATGTTTTCACAATGGAAAAACTTAATGTTTTTGTGTTGTGATGGCTACATAGTTTCTCTAACATGTAAAAGTTAAAAGACTCAGATGAAACATATTAAGAGATACACTGTACCTTGAAATTTTTTTTTTTTTTTTTTAAATTAGATTCTTGGTTTATAAAGAAACCAGAAAAAAAGGAAAATATAATTCTGAAGTTTGGGAAACACCAACTCTTTTTTTTGTTTTTCATGACTTTGTGGAACAAATAAGTCAACAGATCTTCAAAATAATCAATAGATTAATAAATAATAAAAATAATAGTAAACTTCATCTTGTGTGAAGAATGAAAAGCGATAGTATGTGTTGTATCACTCCAGTAGCTTTTGAGCGATGATTTAACAAAAATAAAGATAAAACCTCAAAACACTAAGAACTAGATGTCACATGACAGTGACTTCCTGTTGAGTGGCTACAAAATGTGAAATGTAAACAAAAGAAAATTATTGTATTTATAAAGTTCTGTCATCTCAAAGATAAAGAAGACAACGTGATCCTGATGACATGTCCCTGCTGCTGCCATGGAGACCAGTGTGACCCTGCATCTTAAAGGACTCCTTCACTTTAGTCCCGCCTCTTCATTATTCATTAGGCCCTCCAGTGAAGCAGCTTGACCACCACACAAGAGTGTCTCCAGCTTGTAACCAGATATGTGACATCATGATGTGGACTCTCCCTGCTGCTGTGGAGTCTTTTTTTTTTTTTTTAAATGTAAGACGCACAAATCAATGTTAATATTCTCTTCACTGAGACACTGCAGTGGCTTAAAGTGTAATGATTTCACTATGTAATGTTCACATTGACTTTTGAGCAGAAGAATGTAAAATATATTAATATTAACATAAGAAATAACAAAATGGCCACTTTGGTTCTGTCGATCTTGAATCCTTGGTTCTCATTTTGAGCTGACACAGAAAAAATAAATTTCAGCCATTTTACAAAAAACCCAATAAAATTAATGTAATGTTGATTCTATAATATCTTAAGAATATGATCAAAGCATTATCCTGTTGTTATAAAGTAATTTTTTTTGTGTCACCAAGGTAAATCTGAATAAATGATTTCAAACACTGAAGTTACAAAATAAGAGCACTGCACAAAGCCTCTCATGTTCCCTGAACCAATCTTTCACAATTTGAGCCCAATAAATCCTGACATTGTCATCTTGGAATATGCCCGTGCCATCAGGGAAGAAAAAATCCACTGATGGAATAACCTGGTCATTCAGTATATTCAGGTTGTCAGCTGACCTCATTCTTTGGGCACATCATGTTGCTGAACCTAGACCTGACCAACTGCAGCAACCACAGACCTCAGTAGGCACTAGGCATGATGGGTGCATCACTTCATCTGCCTCTCTTCTTACCCTGATGCTCCCATCACTCTGGAACAGGGTAAATCTGGACTCATCAGACCACATGACCTTCTTCCATTGCTCCAGAGTACAATCTTTATGCTTCCTAGCAAATTTCCTATTGGCCTCACTGATTAGTGGTTTTCTTAAGGCTACACAGCTGTTCAGTCCCAATCCCTTGAATTCTCTTCACATTGTAAGTGTGGAAATGCTCTTACTTTCACCATTAAACACAGCCCTGAGTTCTATTGTTGTTTTTCTGTGATTTGATTTCACCCAACGTTTAAGTGATCGCGGATCTTGATCATTAACAATTTTTTTTTTTCCCGACCAAATTTCTTCCTCGAAGACAATAATTCCCCACTATCCTTCCAGCTTTAATAATGCGTTGGACAGTTCTTAACCCAGTTTTAGTAGTTTCTTCAATCTTAGATGTTTTCTCTGCTTAATGCATGCCAATATATTTGACCCTTCTCAAACAGACTAACATCTTTTCCACAACCACAGGATGTGTCTTTCCACATGGTTATTTAAGAAATGAGAAGCTAGTCGTTGCTTCATTTGGGGTTAAATAACTTGTTGCCAGCTGAAAAAAATCGCCCATGCAGTAATTATCCAATAGGAGGCTCTTACCTTTTGCTTAGTTAAATCCAGGTGGAGACTCTTTTTGTTAGGGCACTATATAATGTTCACAATTAAA